>JAGSMR010000046.1:0-405000 GCA_029286605.1 Sericinus montela
TTTATTTTATTTTATGTATTTTTATTTTTATGTATATAAAAACCCAACCAGACGAGAAAATATAACAAATACCCCATAATAATAATATATCTTCACGCAATTCCCAATACAGAGGTAGACAGAGGTCAAGTCTAGACAATTAAGTCCCTTTGACCCACCTTCCACCGAAGATATTTTCGGGACAACGTGACAGGTGGTGAGCCCGTCGCCGCCTTTATGTCCAAGCCAACGATGAAATTCGTACATAAGTTTGTGAAAAACTCATTGGTACTGCCACCTGGGGATCGAACTCGGGTCTCTCGACTCGAAATTCCGACCACCCAACAACTCGGCTATCGTGACTTTATATAAAAAATAATTTCTTCGAATATGAATATAGCTTTAAATAATTACATAGCCCTCTGCAACATTCTGTGTACAACAACATAAATTCAAATTAAGATTAAAAAAGAATCTAAAACCGTTCAAAATCATTCCTAAAATTTATTTCAATTTAAAACACTTTCATTAAAAGTGATTTCAGTATAGATAGTGTTGAAGTTAATCTATGAACCACATTCTTTTCTTTGCCATTAAGAGCTTAAAGGAAAATTAGCACGTCAGCGATACGATTCGGAGTGTACTCTGCAAAATTACATGTGAAGAGAGCAGACCACAATCGACGTTTTAGTGAGTTTTATAAATGTCTGGAATAAACCAGTTAGTTTTCTTTACAATAGATTTATAGAAAACACTATGCGTTTTTTCTGTTTTGTATGTTGGCGCTCAACGTGTGCTAAATTATTATTGTCACGTTTTATATAATCTTTCCCTATAATATAAATAATAATAATAAATACAAACATGCATAGATAGGGTCAACATCACATACACTTTTCTGATCCCAAAGTAAGCAGCTAAAGCACTTATAGCATCGGAAAAAACCAAGGCAGCAGAGCACACACATCCAGGCACGAGAAAATGTAGAAAAAGTGGTTTTTCCAAGAAGTTGCAGGAAGTTGGTTTTGAATCGAACCCGGTTCCACAGAGATAATGACACCTTGAAAACCGGTGTGTTTGCCACTCGTCCACGGAGGTCATATGTTGAAAATTAAGACATCCTTCGGATATGTTGAGTCCATAAATGTACACATATAAACAAGTTATAAAAATTCTCCTTATGGGAACAGATTTAAAATTGTTTTACTAGTGTTGAGTATATACGTTAGAAACAAACTTTTTAAAAGATGTCTTCCCGCCATTCTCAATACCCTGAAAATCAAGTCTTGTGGACCCACTTTTCAGCGAAGATATTAGTAGTGAGCCTGTCGTCGCCAACGATATCAATCGTACAAGAGTTTTGTAAACACTCATTTGAATGTATCTACCATGTAGGGATTGAACTGAAAATCTCTTGACTTGAATTCCGACCCCCTACCACTTGGCTATCGTGACTTCTTAAAGAAAAAATAATTTCTCTTCATAATATTAGTTTAGATTCAAATAAAATCATTAATTATACAGTGAAAATTACCATTTTCGATTTAGTAGCAAAGGAAGCATCTTCAGGAAACTTGAAGGGCGCGGTGGGATGATTTATCAAATTGTTTCAACTTTCCCGCAAGATATTCGCTTTGCGATGAAATATTATAACGGAAAAAGATGTTGTGCGTTGCAGCGACGCAAAGTAAATTTTATATTTTATTTTATGTATTTTATGGGTTTATAACGTATATATTTTATAGTACTTTATTTATTTATTTTATGTATTTTATGGGTTTATAACGTATATATTTTATAGTACTTTATTTATTTATTTTATGTATTTTATGGGTTTATAACGTATATATTTTATAGTACTTTATTTATTTATTTTATGTATTTTATTTTATGTATATAAAAATAATTTCTCTTCATAATATTAGTTTAGATTCAAATAAAATCATTAATTATACAGTGAAAATTACCATTTTCGATTTAGTAGCAAAGGAAGCATCTTCAGGAAACTTGAAGGGCGCGGTGGGATGATTTATCAAATTGTTTCAACTTTCCCGCAAGATATTCGCTTTGCGATGAAATATTATAACGGAAAAAGATGTTGTGCGTTGCAGCGACGCAAAGTAAATTTTATATTTTATTTTATGTATATAAAACCCAACCAGACGAGAAAATATAACAAATACCCCATAATAATAATATATCTTCACGCAATTCCCAATACAGAGGTAGACAGAGGTCAAGTCTAGACAATTAAGTCCCTTTGACCCACCTTCCACCGAAGATATTTTCGGGACAACGTGACAGGTGGTGAGCCCGTCGCCGCCTTTATGTCCAAGCCAACGATGAAATTCGTACATAAGTTTGTGAAAAACTCATTGGTACTGCCACCTGGGGATCGAACTCGGGTCTCTCGACTCGAAATTCCGACCACCCAACAACTCGGCTATCGTGACTTTATATAAAAATAATTTCTCTTCATAATATTAGTTTAGATTCAAATAAAATCATTAATTATACAGTGAAAATTACCATTTTCGATTTAGTAGCAAAGGAAGCATCTTCAGGAAACTTGAAGGGCGCGGTGGGATGATTTATCAAATTGTTTCAACTTTCCCGCAAGATATTCGCTTTGCGATGAAATATTATAACGGAAAAAGATGTTGTGCGTTGCAGCGACGCAAAGTAAATTTTATATTTTATTTTATGTATATAAAAATAATTTCTTCGAATATGAATATAGCTTTAAATAATTACATAGCCCTCTGCAACATTCTGTGTACAACAACATAAATTCAAATTAAGATTAAAAAAGAATCTAAAACCGTTCAAAATCATTCCTAAAATTTATTTCAATTTAAAACACTTTCATTAAAAGTGATTTCAGTATAGATAGTGTTGAAGTTAATCTATGAACCACATTCTTTTCTTTGCCATTAAGAGCTTAAAGGAAAATTAGCACGTCAGCGATACGATTCGGAGTGTACTCTGCAAAATTACATGTGAAGAGAGCAGAGTCTGGAATAAACCAGTTAGTTTTCTTTACAATAGATTTATAGAAAACACTATGCGTTTTTTCTGTTTTGTATGTTGGCGCTCAACGTGTGCTAAATTATTATTGTCACGTTTTATATAATCTTTCCCTATAATATAAATAATAATAATATATCTTCACGCAATTCCCAATACAGAGGTAGACAGAGGTCAAGTCTAGACAATTAAGTCCCTTTGACCCACCTTCCACCGAAGATATTTTCGGGACATCTTGACAGGTGACGAGGACGTCGCCGCCTTTATGTCCAAGCCAACGATGAACTTCGTACATAAGTTTGTGAAAAACTCATTGGTACTGCCACCTGGGGATCGAACTCGGATCTCTCGACTCGAAATTCCGATCACCCAACCACTTGGCTATCGTGACTTTATATAAAAATAATTTCTCTTCATAATATTAGTTTAGATTCAAATAAAATCATTAATTATACAGTGAAAATTACCATTTTCGATTTAGTAGCAAAGGAAGCATCTTCAGGAAACTTGAAGGGCGCGGTGGGATGATTTATCAAATTGTTTCAACTTTCCCGCAAGATATTCGCTTTGCGATGAAATATTATAACGGAAAAAGATGTTGTGCGTTGCAGCGACGCAAAGTAAATTTTATATTTTATTTTATGTATATAAAACCCAACCAGACGAGAAAATATAACAAATACCCCATAATAATAATATATCTTCACGCAATTCCCAATACAGAGGTAGACAGAGGTCAAGTCTAGACAATTAAGTCCCTTTGACCCACCTTCCACCGAAGATATTTTCGGGACAACGTGACAGGTGGTGAGCCCGTCGCCGCCTTTATGTCCAAGCCAACGATGAAATTCGTACATAAGTTTGTGAAAAACTCATTGGTACTGCCACCTGGGGATCGAACTCGGGTCTCTCGACTCGAAATTCCGACCACCCAACAACTCGGCTATCGTGACTTTATATAAAAATAATTTCTCTTCATAATATTAGTTTAGATTCAAATAAAATCATTAATTATACAGTGAAAATTACCATTTTCGATTTAGTAGCAAAGGAAGCATCTTCAGGAAACTTGAAGGGCGCGGTGGGATGATTTATCAAATTGTTTCAACTTTCCCGCAAGATATTCGCTTTGCGATGAAATATTATAACGGAAAAAGATGTTGTGCGTTGCAGCGACGCAAAGTAAATTTTATATTTTATTTTATGTATATAAAAATAATTTCTCTTCATAATATTAGTTTAGATTCAAATAAAATCATTAATTATACAGTGAAAATTACCATTTTCGATTTAGTAGCAAAGGAAGCATCTTCAGGAAACTTGAAGGGCGCGGTGGGATGATTTATCAAATTGTTTCAACTTTCCCGCAAGATATTCGCTTTGCGATGAAATATTATAACGGAAAAAGATGTTGTGCGTTGCAGCGACGCAAAGTAAATTTTATAATGAATTTAATTAAATTAATTAGTAATTTTTTTTTGAAGACCGAATGGTGAGGAAAATATATAGCGCGAAATTAACATTACAAGGGGTCGAGGTAGACCGAGACTAACTTTCGAAGACCATGTCAGCAAATTGCTCGAAGGGAGGAGGGTCAAGAGTATTCGGATACCTCGACGTGCATGTATGAAGAAGATGATGAATCTGAAAGAAGCGAAAGAGGTATGTCGGGATCGTGACACGTGACGATCTGTTCTCTCTAGCTACCCCGTCAGGGATTGTGCGTGAAGATAAGCAGCAAATTTTTTTTATGGAAAAGGGAGGCAAACGAGCAGGTGGCTCACGTGATGGTACGTGATTACCGCCGCCCATGAACACCTGCAATACCAGAGGCATAGCTGATGCGTTGCCTCCCTTAGAGTGAAGAATTAGGGGAAGGGAGTGTGCGGGCCTCCAGTTACCTGCACTCACCAGACGAAACGCAGAAGTTTGTTAGACTTCTACTTCACAACAGCATTCTGTGAGGTCGTGGGACTTCCCCGGTCGAGCCGGCTCATTCATGCAACAACAAAGCTGATGCGTGGCTCTAACACTGTTAAAAAATACCTTTGTACAAATTTTTCATTAAATGTTGAGTTATGATTATTAATATTTTTTTCTTTTAAAATAAGTAAATTATAATAAACAAATTAATAGTTGGAAAAATAATGTAAAATAAAGACTACTTTTATTTTATGTATATAAAAACCCAACCAGACGAGAAAATATAACAAATACCCCATAATAATAATATATCTTCACGCAATTCCCAATACAGAGGTAGACAGAGGTCAAGTCTAGACAATTAAGTCCCTTTGACCCACCTTCCACCGAAGATATTTTCGGGACAACGTGACAGGTGGTGAGCCCGTCGCCGCCTTTATGTCCAAGCCAACGATGAAATTCGAACATAAGTTTGTGAAAAACTCATTGGTACTGCCACCTGGGGATCGAACTCGGGTCTCTCGACTCGAAATTCCGACCACCCAACAACTCGGCTATCGTGACTTTATATAAAAAATTATTTCTTCAAATATGAATTTAGCTTTAAATAATTACATAGCCCTCTGCAACATTCTGTGTACAACAACATAAATTCAAATTAAAATTAAAAAAGAATCTAAAACCGTTCAAAATCATTCCTAAAATTTATTTCAATTTAAAACACTTTCATTAAAAGTGATTTCAGTATAGATAGTGTTGAAGTTAATCTATGAACCACATTCTTTTCTTTGCCATTAAGAGCTTAAAGGAAAATTAGCACGTCAGCGATACGATTCGGAGTGTACTCTGCAAAATTACATGTGAAGAGAGCAGAGTCTGGAATAAACCAGTTAGTTTTCTTTACAATAGATTTATAGAAAACACTATGCGTTTTTTCTGTTTTGTATGTTGGCGCTCAACGTGTGCTAAATAATTATTGTCACGTTTTATATAATCTTTCCTTATAATATAAATAATAATAATAAATACAAACATGCATAGATAGGGTCAACATCACATACACTTTTCTGATCCCAAAGTAAGCAGCTAAAGCACTTATAGCATCGGAAAAAACGAAGGCAGCAGAGCACACACATCCAGGCACGAGAAAATGTAGAAAAAGTGGTTTTTCCAAAAAGTTTCAGGAAGTTGGTTTTGAATCGAACCCGGGTCCACAGAGATAATGACACCTTGAAAACCGGTGTGTTTGCCACTCGTCCACGGAGGTCATATGTTGAAAATTAAGACATCCTTCGGATATGTTGAATCCATAAATGTACACATATAAACAAGTTATAAAGAATTCTCCTTATGGGAACAGATTTAAAATTGTTTTACTAGTGTTGAATATATACGTTAGAAACAAACTTTTTAAAAGATGTCTTCCCGCCATTCTCAATACCCTGAAAATCAAGTCTTGTGGACCCACTTTTCAGCGAAGATATTAGTAGTGAGCCTGTCGTCGCCAACGATATCAATCGTACAAGAGTTTTGTAAACACTCATTTGAATGTATCTACCATGTAGGGATTGAACTGAAAATCTCTTGACTTGAATTCCGACCCCCTACCACTTGGCTATCGTGACTTCTTAAAGAAAAAAATAATTTCTCTTCATAATATTAGTTTAGATTCAAATAAAATCATTAATTATACAGTGAAAATTACCATTTTCGATTTAGTAGCAAAGGAAGCATCTTCAGGAAACTTGAAGGGCGCGGTGGGATGATTTATCAAATTGTTTCAACTTTCCCGTAAGATATTCGCTTTGCGATGAAATATTTATAACGGAAAAAAGATGTTGTGCGTTGCAGCGTCGCAAAGTAAATTTTATATTTTTATTAGCTTTTTTACATACTTGCAACTATTTTATGGCGCAAACGAAAGTCGAAAATATGTAACGTTAAACGCTTTTGCAATAAGTTTCCTTTTAAACTGATATTTATGTTATACCGTAAAATGCTGGTTAAGTTTTAACTATACGTAATAAATGTTCGTCTAATCAATACAAAGGATGCAATTTTTCTTGAATTTTATAGCTGGAATTTCTTTTATTAAATTAAATGAATAAGAAAAATTTTAGAATTCAAGTGATACGGACGAGAATCGAAACCGCGACTTTGACGTACCGGGGCTCTTAGCTCCGAGTCATCGGGCGACATCAGACGGTGGCTCGGAGGCGCTCTTACGTTGCAATTGTACGTTAAATTTTCTAATGAATTTAATTAAATTAATTAGTAATTTTTTTTGAAGACCGAATGGTGAGGAAAATATATAGCGCGAAATTAACATTACAAGGGGTCGAGGTAGACCGAGACTAACTTTCGAAGACCATGTCAGCAAATTGCTCGAAGGGAGGAGGGTCAAGAGTATTCGGATACCTCGACGTGCATGTATGAAGAAGATGATGAATCTGAAAGAAGCGAAAGAGGTATGTCGGGATCGTGACACGTGGCGATCTGTTCTCTCTAGCTACCCCGTCAGGGATTGTGCGTGAAGATAAGCAGCATATTTTATGGAAAAGGGAGGCAAACGAGCAGGTGGCTCACGTGATGGTACGTGATTACCGCCGCCCATGAACACCTGCAATACCAGAGGCATAGCTGATGCGTTGCCTCCCTTAGAGTGAAGAATTAGGGGAAGGGAGTGTGCGGGCCTCCAGTTACCTGCACTCACCAGACGAAACGCAGAAGTTTGTTAGACTTCTACTTCACAACAGCATTCTGTGAGGTCGTGGGACTTCCCCGGTCGAGCCGGCTCATTCATGCAACAACAAAGCTGATGCGTGGCTCTAACACTGTTAAAAAATACCTTTGTACGAATTTTTCATTAAATGTTGAGTTATGATTATTAATATTTTTTTCTTTTAAAATAAGTAAATTATAATAAACAAATTAATAGTTGGAAAAATAATGTAAAATAAAGACTACTTTTATTTTTATTGTATGTGTAGTAAAATCTTGAAACCAATTGACAGTTCAGCATCCCGAAAAAATAATTTCTCTTCATAATATTAGTTTAGATTCAAATAAAATCATTAATTATACAGTGAAAATTACCATTTTCGATTTAGTAGCAAAGGAAGCATCTTCAGGAAACTTGAAGGGCGCGGTGGGATGATTTATCAAATTGTTTCAACTTTCCCGTAAGATATTCGCTTTGCGATGAAATATTTATAACGGAAAAAAGATGTTGTGCGTTGCAGCGTCGCAAAGTAAATTTTATATTTTTATTAGCTTTTTTACATACTTGCAACTATTTTATGGCGCAAACGAAAGTCGAAAATATGTAACGTTAAACGCTTTTGCAATAAGTTTCCTTTTAAACTGATATTTATGTTATACCGTAAAATGCTCGTTAAGTTTTAACTATACGTAATAAATGTTCGTCTAATCAATACAAAGGATGCAATTTTTCTTGAATTCTATAGCTGGAATTTCTTTTATTAAATTAAATGAATAAGAAAAATTTAAGAATTCAAGTGACACGGACGAGAATCGAAACCGCGACTTTGACGTACCGGGGCTCTTAGCTCCGAGTCATCGGGCGATATCAGACGGTGGCTCGGAGGCGCTCTTACGTTGCAATTTTACGTTAAATTTTCTAATGAATTTAATTAAATTAATTAGTAATTTTTTTTGAAGACCGAATGGTGAGGAAAATATATAGCGCGAAATTAACATTACAAGGGGTCGAGGTAGACCGAGACTAACTTTCGAAGACCATGTCAGCAAATTGCTCGAAGGGAGGAGGGTCAAGAGTATTCGGATACCTCGACGTGCATGTATGAAGAAGATGATGAATCTGAAAGAAGCGAAAGAGGTATGTCGGGATCGTGACACGTGGCGATCTGTTCTCTCTAGCTACCCCGTCAGGGATTGTGCGTGAAGATAAGCAGCATATTTTATGGAAAAGGGAGGCAAACGAGCAGGTGGCTCACGTGATGGTACGTGATTACCGCCGCCCATGAACACCTGCAATACCAGAGGCATAGCTGATGCGTTGCCTCCCTTAGAGTGAAGAATTAGGGGAAGGGAGTGTGCGGGCCTCCGGTTACCTGCACTCACCAGACGAAACGCAGAAGTTTGTTCGACTTCTACTTCACGACGGTATTCTGTGAGGTCGTGGGACTTCCCCGGTCGAGCCGGCCCATTCATGCAACAACAAAGCTGATGCGTGGCTCTAACACTGTTAAAAAATACCTTTGTACGAATTTTTCATTAAATGTTGAGTTATGATTATTAATATTTTTTTCTTTTAAAATAAGTAAATTATAATAAACAAATTAATAGTTGGAAAAATAATGTAAAATAAAGACTACTTTTATTTTTATTGTATGTGTAGTAAAATCTTGAAACCAATTGACAGTTCAGCATCCCGAAAAATAATTAACGAAAAAATTATTCCACTGAAAATATTTTCGGCACAACGTGTCAGGTGGTGAGCCCGTCGCAGTTTTTATATCCAAGCCAACGATGTAATTAGCACATAAATTTTTGAAAAACCCATTGGTACGAGCCTGCCACCTGAGGATCGACCTCGAGTCGCTTGTTTCGAAATTCCGACCCCTCAACCATTCGGCTATCGTGACTCAAAGTTAGAAGCTAAATCAATTATTAGAACTAGAATCAGTAAACAACGATTGTTCTACAAACACCCAAACCCACACACGACAGAAGTACTTTCTTACATTAACCCGTCCATAAATCAAACCCATAACCTCAGAACCTTACACCAACACCTTAAAAACCGGAAGAAGTTAATAGAAACGAGAATACTATAACAAATTCATTTCTTGTTTTGCATTAGTTCTAGCCCTTAAATGATTATGAAAACAATTTCCTTGAAATCCGTTAGTGAGACCGCTGACTAGACTGACACCGCCATCTGCCTTCAGTTTTAATCTTTTATAATGAAATCCAGTCGACTCAAGGAAGTCCCTCTTAAGAGAAATATCATCTAATGCTTGCGATATTTTATCTGACATTTTTGCTTTGCTCCAATTCCAGTGGGTCTATTACGTGATTATTATGATGAATTTCGGGCTTTTAATACATAAAAAATATCTCAACGTTTCTATGTAATAATTAGATCATTAAATATTCTTAGTAAGTATGTTAAAATATTTTAAATTTCGTTTAACATTTTTTCTATTTTCTATTTTCTAAATTTTCAGGTCCTTCTGACTCACGACAATCGATTGGTTGGGTGATCGGAATTCGAGGGACCCAAGTTTGATCCCCAGGAGGTAGGCTCGTACCAATGAGTATTTGTAAAATTTATATCGTTGGCTTGGACATAAAGACGGCGACAGGCTCATCACTTGTCACGTTGTTCCAAAAATGTCTTCGGTGAGCGTGGAAAACTTTACTTGTCTTGATCTCTGTTTACCTCGTATTGGAAATGGCGCTAAAATATTTTCTTTGTGATTACACTGAGACTAAACCGTGATAATGTCTGACAGTCGGTACAATTAATTATGTAATACGTATTTATTAAGTTATTTTGAAAGAGTGCAGGTTTAAAACATAGGCCATTCACCAGTAATTGCATAGCTATAGTACACATTTGAACTCGGGGTCAAATGAGCCCGCTTTCCTAATATTATTGTACATTAATTTTTATTATACTTTGATGAGAGAGGTTGTAGTAAACTGAAAGTATTTATACAAATCTGTATACCGGTTTATTTTAGCTCCTAAGAATAAACTTTGACACCATTATATGAATGAGAAAAAAAAACAATAGGCAAAAGCATCGCCAAGGTACGGCGGAAGTCGCGGGTTCAGTTCCCGCCTGTGTCATTTATGCCATGTTTGCTACATGGCATTTCTCAAATATAGCTCACATAACGTAATAAAAATGCATTTAAAAATTTCTATTAACCACAGCTGGAAAAAAAATATTAATTTCAAAATGCGTTTATCTGGGTGTCTATCTGTAACATCGCAATTCCCAAACAAATCATCCAATTTACACTTAATTTACTTTTTTATGAAATTTTTTTGATTCTAATAGCTGGTAATAATTACTTTTCTTTTGGACAATCGGACTTAGAGTAGCTTTTTCTTCTTCTTTACTGCCTATCAAGACTCCACTACTGAATATAGGCCTCCCCCAGCACAAGTCGTCTCGGAATGCGTTTGCCTAAACGGGGTTGCCACACGAGAACCTTTTTTTCTCCAAAGGTTATCAGTTCATCGAGCTATGTGTCCAGCAGAACTAAGGTAACCGTGCCCAACCGAAGGTAAAGATCGCTGAAGTGGCAATGGGCTTGGGGGAGCAGTTTTACAAAATTTTTAAAAACATAACTATTGACTTCATAGACGTTATTTTCAAAGGTTTCATTCATTGATTTACTTTCGTGGAAGTTTACGAGTAATTGGTAACCTAAAAATCGAATAGTCGTCCCGAATATCCGAAATACTATTGACCGAAGACTTCTAAACTTTCACTTTCCTTTATCTCGACCAATATCCGATTTCTTTTAAGCTGTTGAGATTGATTTTGTTTTTGTGTATAACACATAATAATTATCGCTTATAATGTCTAAATAGCTAAATGTTTTTTTTTTGAGAAAAGGGAGGTAAACGAGCAGGTGGCTCACGTGATGGCAACTGATAACCGCCGCCCATACACACCTGCAATACCAGAGGCGTCGCCGCCTTTAGAGTGCACCCCGAATTGGGGATGGGGGTGTGTGGGCCTCCGGATACTTGCACTCACCAGACGAAACGCGGAAGTTTGTTAGACTTCTACTTCACGCTGGTATTCTGTGAGGTCGGTTGAGCCGACCCATTCATGAAACAACAAAAGCTGATGCGTGGCTCGACCACTGTAAAACTGTACTGTAATGCTACATGCGACCGTAAAATACAGCAATTAAAATATTCTAATTACCTTAGTAATTACATTAAAATAAAAAATAAGTTTATTTGTAGTCCGCTATACAGTTACCCAACGATTGATTTTAAATTTTTACTCATTGTATATCTTCACGCCATTCCCAATACATGGGTAGACAGAGGTCTAGAAAATAAAGTACGTCACCATCCACCGAGGATATTTTTGACAACATGACAGCTCGTCGCCGTCTGTATGTCACAGCCAATGATATGCACAACAGCATAGCACAGCATACCACCGGGGAATCGAACTCGGTTCTCTTGATTCAAATCCGGACAATCAACAATCAATCAAAAAAAAAAAGTTTATATTCTAAATATTATAAGGCTATGATCACCAACCATTTCAACAGTCCATACCTATCCAAATTTTACTAAAGCTAGTTAAAGATAAAAATACCTCACATAAATTTCGAGTGAATCCATTGGAACGAGCCTTCCTCATTGGTTTCGAACTCGAGTTTCATCATTCGAATTTAGATCACTCAACCACTAGGGTATAGCGATTTTTTTAAGAAAGTGTTTTCTCTTGTTTTTATCCCACAATCAAGTAATATTTTAATTTTCTTGTAGGGACAATTAGTACAGTGATTAAAGTGTTCCGTTAAGGCACAAAAGGATTAATCAAAAGAACCTTTTTTAGTTCTAGAAGCCTCGCTTTAATTGCGTTTACAGATTAAAGACAGCAGGCACAAAGAGATCAAACAAAATGGGATACAAAGTACTTTAGAATCAGAAGTGAAATAATTGAAGAAGAAAGAAATACGAAAACTTTAGTCAGAAAAGACAGATATTTGTTTGAGTTAATTACACATGGGGGTTTACATAAATTAGGCTAATGTTTTTTTTTTATTAAATTTCTTTTCTCATAAATTAAAAAATGTTCAGCCAAACATTCGACAAAACTTTGATCATGTAATTAGTATTATATTTTATGTATATAGTCACTGAATAATTAAGTGATTATTCTTTATTATTTATAATTTAACTAAGGGCTACAATGGACGGACTTAATACCTGGTGGCATACTCTACCAGTCAACCTTTGCAATATTAAAAAGTAGAAGGCAGGTGCGAACTAAGAATAAAAATATAAAATATAAAGCAAAAATATAAACAGATAATATATCATCGTGTTAAATTAGTATGTAAATATTGTCTTTGTTTTGCCGTGTATAGTGCATAACTATTCGTATCTTACCGTGGGTATCGAGAGAGGCGATTAAAAGAATAGCATCGAAATCCTTCTTTTCGGGGATGCCTATGTCTTTATATGTTGTTCTTCTACTACTAACAGTACTTATTTATGAACCTTCTTGGTAAGAAATACATTTGCTACTAGAAATATGTCGCTAACTTCTAACAAGCAAATTTTCATTCCCTAAAAACGTCAACTTAGTTCATGAAACGTAAAATTTCCGAAGTGACAAGGTCGTGCATAGTAAATTTTCAACAGAAATTTCCATGTAGCCATTTTCATCGCTGTACAGTGCGCAAACCTATCGGCAATACTTTCATCGATTACCCATACTTTACGACTCTGTCATCTCTGACGAACATTCTAATCTATCAAATGGTACCGGGAGCATCGATTTATATCGCAGAGTTTATGTTATACGTTATTTATGTTGATAAGAGAACGATTCTGTACCAAGTATAGTAATAATGTTTGTAATAATGAATAAACGAATAAAATTAAAACTTCCATGGATGAGATTAAACATCGGTTTCCATTCTGTGGCCTGCTCTGAGGTCACGGGTTTGATTGACGGAAGGGTAAATTTATAATAATAATTTATTCCGCGGATAATCTGACATTACATATTCCTCTCTGTCGCACGGGCTTATCTTACAATTCTTTCACATCAAATGCAGTAAGACTGGAACATGTTACCTGGAAATATTAAAGAAGCTAGAACTAAACCCACCATTAAACGTTTGCTTTGGGAACATTACTTAACGAAGCAGTAGTAATTTCTTGTAATGAATATACACAATATTTTTGAAAAAATGTATTTTTGCTATTTTGCTTTGCTTTTCATTTTAAATTACTTTTAAATTATGTGATTTGCACCTGTCACTAGATTCTTTGCTCAAACCAAAAAAAAAAAAAAAACTAATAGAGAAAATAATTTTTTTTATAGAGAATAAACTAAAGAAAATAGTCCGCTATTTTTTACATTTTGCTAATTGTTCAAATATGAAAAAATATGTTCAATGTGAAAAACCACTGTTTCTGCATTATATCGGGTGGGGTTGTTTGTGGTACCTACGTTACGTACCCCGTAACACTAGTGCTTTAGCTCCTTACTTTGGGGTTAGAGCAAAGTATGTGATGTTGTCCCTATCTATGTATGCAGTTCTTATTATAATAAGACTTTATTGAATATAGAAATATATTTTTATGGAAAAAGATTTTTCCCAATAGTTGGGTAGAGAGACAGATAAGTCCTTTCAATTATCTTTCAGCAAAGTCCGTTTGGAGCAACGTGACTGGTGGTGTATAACCGCCTTAATCTCATAGCCCATGGTACCAATATAATTACATATATTTTCATAGCTTAATATTCATGTAATGGCAGGGCAGATACTTAAAATACCATCATCACCAGCTAAATATTATACGTAGAATTCGTTGTAAAATATATATTAGTAACAATAAAAAGCAGATGCAGATAATAACTCATACGCATTCACATATTTCTTCTATAATTACATCTTCTACGCATATTCTATAAACTTCTATAATTTTATTATTATGTTTCTTCTCGTTATGACAGTAATTTTACGTGAATTAATGGGAAGAGATTGTTTGCGTTGTGGAAAGTGGAAAGTGAGTCGAAAGGACTTAAAAGTCTAGACCTCTATCTAAGATTTTCTTTTATTCCATAAAGTAAGTTCAAAAACAAAACTATGACTTTAAAAATCCTACTTAAGCTATGTATGGTCTGTGAAAGTAAGGTAAATATAATTATATCTGTTATCTCATTGAATAATAAAGAGAATCACGTCCCTTGTAAATAAATCTAAAACGACTTGTTCGAAACTCGATCAAAGATGACTGATACCGATGTCGCTGTTAAGCGAACGCAGAAAGTGCGCTTGAAAATTAAAGCCTTTGATGTCGAACTTTAATTATAGCACTATGGCTTTTTACACCTTTGTCTTTCATAAAAGTTTACTGGCGTTTACTTTTTATATTTTACATCTTTATTCTTCTATTGAATACGTAAAAAAGGCACAAACAACTACTACAAAACTTTTGACTGTGTTGTTGGATGAGTGAAATACCGGCTCTGAGGTCCTGGGTTCGGTTCCCCGATGGCTCAATGTAGAAAGCCACATTTTCTTTATTTTCTTGGTTCTGGATATTTGTGATACCTTGGTTTTGCTGATTCCTTAACACAAGTGCTTCAGCTACTTATCTTAAATAATATATGCAGGTCATAGGCATCTACCGTAATGGAGAGTTTGCCATAATCGACACGCTTGACGAATGGATTACCGATCGCAGTACCGGATACCTCGCTCCTTAGACATTTTTTTTTTCATATATTTAAGATACAAAAAAAATATTACGTAACATCCTCACAAAAAGCCTCGCAGGGCTTATCTTAGTAACGGCTGGTCGTTCACATACAGTTCTTTAAGTTTTTTTTTTTAACATATTTTTATTTCCAAGCATGTACAATAATTGTATATCAGGTGATATTTCGTTCAGATAGTAAAGCGTGAGGTAAATAGAATTTCGGACTCTGTATATATTATTATATCTAGGTAAAGAATATTTGCTACAATATGTTTGTTTTCTTAAGTGATTTGGTCGAGATCTTTCTTCTAAATACTCACTCTGATTACTATCTAATAAGTAATGGTATTTAATTTTATCAAAAACATTTACTACTTTACAATATTTGAAAATTTCTATTTCATCATTAATTTTTTTAGGTATTATTGTTTTTAAAATTCTTAGTTGTAAGTTATAAATTTCCTGTAAATAAGTTTTATAAGTTCTTCCATAATTACTCAATCCATAACTTATAACCGAGTCCGCAAGCGCCATATATAAAAGTCTGAGTGTGCCATAGGGAAGTTTGGGTCTCAATATTACGATTTTGCTCAAGATTGACCTAAGTTTTTACAGACATAATCTTTATGGGGTCCCCAGTTGAATCTGTTGTCAATCTTGAGCCCTAGGTACATGTGTTGGTCTACCAGTTCCAACTCCGGACACGAGCAACTCACGGCGCACGTGGAGAAGGCAGAGTGGAGACAGGCGTGGCTATGAGTCTTTATAACTGGCTGTGTCTCTGTCTTATTATGTGATGAGTGCATGTGAATTATTTTTGATCATTTATTTCTAATCTTATATTATGTGACCATTTACAAATTAAGTTATAATTCTCCTGTATCATAATTTGCGCTTCCGAGACTTCCCTGTATGCAACAAGGATGAAGGTGTCATCAGCGAACTGGTATACGGAACCCTTAGTTATAATGTTTAACATATCGTTTACATACAACAAGTATTCAGTCGGACCAAAAATAGAGCCCTGTGCAGCTTTTAGTGATTAAAATTTTTTGACTGTATATATTTGCAATTTTTACCGTAGTGAATCTGTTTTTGTGATATTTTGTTATAAGTTCCAGCAAGAGTCCTTGT
This sequence comes from Sericinus montela, assembly GCA_029286605.1. Classification (NCBI taxonomy): domain Eukaryota; kingdom Metazoa; phylum Arthropoda; class Insecta; order Lepidoptera; family Papilionidae; genus Sericinus; species Sericinus montela. Next base: position 16,534 of record JAGSMR010000046.1, read on the forward strand.
ATACCATTTCGTGATAACTTTTAGTACAATATTGAATAGTCTAACATATCAAAAGCACTGGAAAAATCTATAAATAAGGCAATCACATGCATTTTATTATTTAAATAACTATTAACTTCGTCCGTAAATTTATTATTAATAATCAGTCAGGGATACTCATCCTAACTTACCTGTCCGGTAGTTGTGGTATGGTATACGGGTATGCGACCCGGCTTCCTAGCTATTACTGTCCTATCCCTTGCCTTCCTGGGCGGTAATATCCTACCTTTCCTAATTCCCACCTTAACACCAATCTTCCTTTTCTCACAACCTATACTTCCCTTTCCTTACTCCTATTCTCTCCGCCAATCCAACGTCTGCCGCGCGGATGGATGCATGGCTAGGGGCAAGCCTAGTCGTTAGCGTGCCACACTGCCCCGGGACCGGGCGACCCAGAATTAGGCTAGCCTTACCCTGGCATGTGGGGCTCTGCTGGGGTGGACAAACCTTTCCCTTGCTACTCGTGGGAACGCAATGGTGAATTTTACTTACCAAAATGGCGGCGATGTGGTTCGCCACCCATCACGTCTCGTTTCTCGTGGGGGCGAAAAGCGGCCCATGGAGAGCCGCTTCGCTACGTTGAATGTAAGAGGAGGAATGGATGGTAAGGTAGATGAAGTATGTCAGATGATGGACGAACGATGTATAGATATCCTGTGCGTGAACGAAACCAAGAGGAAAGAATGTGACACCACGGTTCATGGTCCCTACACGGCATACTGGTCAGGAGTCCCCAAACCAGCCGAGGCTGTCAGGGAGTTGGTGTGATTCTTTCCTCTCGAATAGTTGAATGTGTGATAGAGCATGAATGTGTAAGCCCAAGACTCCTCTGGGTTAGGTTAAAGTTGGACTCACCCGCTTGTTTATCCTTGGGGTTTATGCACCGACGGATCTGCGAGGGGTGGGTCATTAAAAGCAAAAAGAGAGAGGAATTTTGGGATAGCATGAGAGAGGTCTTGAATAAATGCGGAGAAAATGAACGGATCGTGATGTTAGGGGACTTTAATGGGTGGGTTGGAGTAAAGCGTGATGGGTATGAAGGAGTACTGGGTACATTTGGGGACGAGAGGTGAACGAAAATGGGAGAAGCCTACTTGAAGTATGCTTGGAATGGAATCTGTGCGTGGCCAATACAATGTTTGATCACAAAAGATCCATTTGTATACAAGAATTGAGGTGAGTCTAGAAGTATAATTGATTTTGTTATTGTGGATCAAAGATTGAGGAAGAACCTGCTAGACACTCGAGCATACCGCGGTGTAGGCCTTGACACAGACCACTTCCTGGTCATAGCCCGAATACATGGCATCTTTAAACGGTGGCGACACCGAGGAGCCGAGCCTACGAGTGTTTTGGACAGAATAAAAGTGGAAAATCTACAAGAAAGGATAAGAAAGACGAGTATGTAGAGAAACTGATAGAAAGTTTTAAAGGCATAGAAGAGATATGTGTGATTGAAGATTTGTGGGAGACATTTAAGAAAGGAGTCGTGAATGTTGCTGTTGAGGTATGCGGAGTAGCTAAACGGAGGAAAGGAAGAAAGAAGTATAATGTGTGGATGGATAAAGATGTACAAAAGGCTGTGCAAGAAAAGAAGAAAGCGTGGTTGGATTGGTTAGCAACAAAAGCTAACCAAAAACTTCAAAAGGCGACGAATGACGAGATAAAGGAAGCGAGAAAGAAGTATAAAAGATTCAAATCAGCTGCGAAAGATGTTGTGACTAGAAAGAAAGAAGAACAAAAGGATGATTTTGATAGGAGGCTCACTGAAGATTTCCAGTCAAACATCAAGTTTTCTGGAAATCCGTCAATACAGCCAGAGCCTCTACCTCGGAGCTGAATACAATCAGGAGTCAAGATGGGAGCATTATAAAAGGAGAAGAATATGTGTTAAAGAGATGGAAAGAGTATTTTGAATGTTTATTTGAAAGAGAGGAAGTGCAGGTACAACACCGGCACCTTCCATGGTTAATATAAATGTTGGTGACAGTGAGATAAGCGTGGATGAAATAGTAAAAGCGTTGAAAAGTATGAGATTTGGTAAGGCTGCCGGATATGATAGGATTACCGTCGAGATGCTGAGGACTGGACAGGGCTTAGTGGCTAGTCAGCTGTACCGCCTTTTCAATATGTGCTGGCAAAATGGGCAAGTACCGGGAGACTGGTGCAAAGCCGTAATCGTGCCATTATATAAGGGAAAGGGGTCACGGCAGGACTGCGTAAATTACCGCGGTATAAGCCTTCTCAGCGTCGTCGGTAAATTGTATGCGAAAGTGTTGATTGAAAGGGTTGTGAATGAAACGGACGAAAAGTATGGGATGCACAAGCGGGATTTAGAAAGGGAATGGGGTGTACGGATCAGGTCTTTTCCTTGCGGTGCATAGCCGAAAAGTGTCTGGCTAAAACCAGAAGGTCTATTGCACGTTCGTGGATTTAGAAAAGGCCTATGATAGAGTGGTGAGGAATGAATTGTGGTCAGCATTGTCCGTGAAAGGTGTCAGCAGTATCCTCATACGAGCATTGCAATCTCTTTATAGGGATTCCTGTGCTTGTGTAAGGATAAACAGGGCGTACACTGAATGGTTTAATATCGAAAAGGTGTTAGACAGGGATGTGTAGCGTCACCGTGGCTGTTTAATCTGTTTATGGACAATTGCTTGACAGATTTAAAAGAGAATGAAAGTGGGTTGAGAATGAATGAGTTACTCGTCAAATGTTTTCTCTATGCTGATGATCAAGTATTACTTGCGTCTTCAGCCGAGGAGATGCAGGAGATGGTAACTGCTATGAGTGAAGATTTTGTTAGGAAGGGGATGAAGATGAATGTAAAGAAGACGAAAGTAATGGTGTTTGAAAGAGATGAGGTCATGACAGACTGCAATATAGTGATTGGAGATGAACAAATTGAACAGGTGAATGAGTTTGTGTATCTGGGTTCAAAGTTCACAAGAGATGGAAAGTGTGAGAGTGATATTGAAAGAAGAGTGAATGCAGGAAACATGGTGAATGGAGCTTTGCACTCCTTTATGAGCAGTCGGATGGTGTCTAACAAGGCTCGTTTGGCTGTGCATAGGGAGTTTTGGTTCCGACACTCATGTACGGAAGTGAAAGTTGGGTATGGCAGAAGAAACATGAAAGCAGAGTAAATGCAGTTGAGATGAGAGCATTAAGAAGTATGTTAGGAGTTAAACTGAGCGACAGGATAAGGAATGGTGAAATAAGGAAACGTTGTGGTCTGAAAGAAGATGTAGTGACTAAAATTGAGAAAGGTATGCTGAGATGGTTTGGCCATGTCGAGAGAATGAATGAAGAACGATTGACGAAAAAAGCATATAAGGCGAGTGTGAATGGAAGTGTAGGAAGGGAAGACCTAGGCGGACGTTTCAAGACCAAATCAGGGACGTCCTGAAAAAAGGCCAGGTCAAGAGTACCCTGAATCGAAGAGAATGTATGAAGGGAATAATGAAAGTGGACGAAGCGAAACAAGTATGTAAGGATCGTAGCAAGTGGAAAGAAGTGGTCTCTGCCTACCCCTACAGGAAAGAGGCGTGATGATATGTATGTATGTATGTAAATTTATAAGGAAGTTGTGTGGTTTACGCATTTAGTTTGCAGATACCTGTTTTTTATATTTCCAAAATACCGTTCTATAATTTTGTCTATACATGACAGAATTGTGACTGGACGGTAATTATTGTAATCCGTGTGGGATCCTTTTTTATAAATGGGTCTTATTATCCCAATTCTTAATAGGTCTGGGTATATTGCGGAATCTATACAACAATTAATAAGATGCGTTATTACTGGCGCTAGTTTATCGGATAGATACTTTATATCTTTAATCACAATGTCGTCGTAACCAGGGCTTTTGTTTTTATTTAGTGATTTTATAATTTTTAACACAGTGTCTACACGTGCATGACTTAAAAAATTGATCTGTCAGGCACGATTTCGTAAGTAGATTTGTTTAAAATTGGTAGTTGACATCCTTGATATTTATTTTTAATACTATTATCGAATGCCATTACAAAATTATTGGCTAAAGTTGACGGGTCTAAGTGAAAAGTTCTGAGCAATATGTTATCTATACATATAATATCATTGTTTGTAAAGTTATTAATAATTGACCATATCTTTCTAGTATTTATAAAATTATTACAAATTTCTGTCTTAATTTGTCTATTTTTAAGAACTGTACATAAAACAAACGATGTTTTATTTCTATATCTATTATACAATAATTTTTTGAGGGTTATTTTTATGTGTATATACGAACATACTGTTGCTATAAGCAGATTTAATTTTTTTATTAATAAATTCAATAAATTCATTTGGGTTAGTATATAGCAAAGGTGTAGTTAAACCCATGCTGTCAAGTTCTGTGCGCATTTTTTATAGTCATAACGAATGCACCGCTGGTTACTGTTCGTAAGTGAGTTACCGACTTTACACAGTGCCCTTACTAAAGCGCAACCTATTATCTATGAAATCTAAAATGATCAGCTGGAGCGACATTAATCAGTCCCATGTAAACACAGTGCTCGCTAGTATTGTGTACGAATATGTGGTCTATGCATGATTTAGTAATTATGTGCTGCTGCTGCCGTCAATGATCCCCGCCATTTATCTGTAACCAATGACATTTCTAAGATTTTTCTTTGAATGTCTCTAACTACACCTGTAAAATATACGGTTCTTTTTAAGCGTAATAATAATAAATAATAAATATCTTCACGCAATTCCCAATACAGGGGTAGACAGAGGTCTAGTCAAGACAATTAAGTCCCTTTGACCCACCTTCCACCGAAGACATTTTCGGGACAACGTGACGGGTGGTGAGGTCGTCGTCGTCTTTATGTCCAAGCCAACGATGTAATTAGTACATAAGTTTTTTTAAAAACTCATTGGTACTGCCACCTGGGGATCGAACTCGGGTCTCTTGACTCGAAATTCCGACCACCCAACCACTCGGCTATCGTGACTTTTTAAGCGTGATTTTGCTTAACCAATTTTGATATGTAGTGTAACCGGGGAGGGGCCCCGGGCTCACGACACTACTGGCTGCTAATTACTCTAGAAAATCAAGGAATAGCACGAGAGTTTTGATAATAATGCGCGGGCTGCAACTAGTATGGTAAATATAAATAAAATGTTTTTTTATTTATCTTGTATTTGTATAACATGCCAAGTCCACTGTGATTTATTAAAACATTATCGACGACCTCCGTGGACGAGTGGCGTACGCACCGCATATCGTGGTGTCATCACCTGTGTAGTCCCGGGTTAGATTCCTGTACGGATTAATGAACCACATTTTCTGTCTCGGTTTGCTATTTCGTTGTTACCGATTCCACAACGCAAGTGCTTTTTTCACTTATTTATCTATGTATAAATGTATGAACTCATAGCTCACAGTGAAAACTATACCAACCACAGTCATAGTTGTAGTGATTGTCAAATTAGAAACACTACTCAGGAGCGACGTAACGAAATGAAAAATGGTTTTCCTTCACTGACAAATGGCGCACATTCCTTTTCACAGTTAAACGAGTTGCGGAATTCCGAGACCAGCGACCGGATTCCGAATCAATTTTAGAAGTGCCGAATATCCAATATAGGAATGTAATAAAGAAACGTCATTTTCGTTTGTCGTACACATATTTACCACATACTCGAGCCGGAGAAAACATTACGACAGACATTTCATCACAGGTTTTCTTTTATTGATTCAACTTTTTTAGATTTAATTTTTGTTCAGAACGAACGGATGGCCTGTCTTGAACGGTGGAGGGTGGGTCGAAACGTCTTATTTGTCTAGACCTCTATCCCTTGTATTGATAATGGCGTGAAGATATATATAATATTTTTATTACATGACTTTATTACATTTATTATTAGTATGTAAAGGAAATGCCTTGAAAAAGCAATTGGCTACCGACATCTGACGCTCTATAAATACCACATCAAAATTTTCGCAGATCGGTGGCAGACGGACAGCAGCCTCTATGTTGCAAGGTATCTGGTGCTGTGATCGGCAATCCGCTTGCCAAACGTAGCGATAACAGACAACCATCCTTTACGAGAGAGACCTATGTCCCGCAGCGGACTTATATATGCCGTTATGATGATACAAAACAAATGTCTTCACGCCATTCCCATAGCAATTTCGACCCACCTTTCACAACATTGTTGGGGATACCGTGACAGGTGGTGAGCCTTTCGCCATCTTTACCTCCAACCCATCGATGTAAATCGTCCATAAGTTTTGAAAAAACCTTAAGGTACGGGCCCACCATCGCGGCTTCGGTCTCTTGACTCAAATTTCGATCACCCAACTACTATTGTGTAAATTGGAGATAGCTTAAAAACATTTGTTTTATTACAAAACATATATTTAAGTTTATTAAATATTATTACGAATCATATTCCTGAAAACTACCTATGTAGTTATTTTACAATAACACAGGACTTCTCTTTAGAAAATCCCTAATGACTGCAATCATTAGGCTTCAATATTCTCCCGAAATCGTATAAAAGTCCGCGTCACGTAACGCCATTGGAGGCCAGCGATACGCGATCAAACTGCTGATAAAGCCTCCACTATTGATCAGTGCCGAGTTGCTAAATTTATCATGTTGACCCCTCGGTAAGATTACAGAAACTGAGATGTCATTTGGTAACCTTATGTAGATAGTTTGCTGTTATTATCTCACGCATTATCCCGAAAGAGGTAGCTAGAGGTAACAGATTGCGAAGTATCACGACACACATGCATATTTCTTCTGTTAGTTAAATATTAACTTCACGCCTATTCCTACATACATTCCTAAATACGTAAGTAGATAGAGGTGTAGACAATTAAGTCTTTTTGACCCACCTTTTCAAGAGTTTTGGGACAACATAACAGAGTACATTCCCGTATTTATGTCCAAGCCAATAATTCGTCCATAAATTTTTTAAAAGCCTGCCGTCTGGGGATCGAACTCGGGTTTTCGGGACTTGAAATTCCGACCACCCAACCACTCCACTATCGTGACTTGACTTGTGTTATGGAATAGAAAACAACGAAGGGCAAGACCTATATTACAAAGTTCCTGTTTCTCCCTATTCTAAAAGAGTATTATTGATTATCCTCGCAGATGAGATACTACAGGAAAAGAAATACGATATCCTCAACTTCTTATTTCGGATTCGCACGCAATACCGTGTAATATTATTTTCCCTGTATCGAATGACTGCAAAGAGAAAGCTTAGTAAAATATTTTTTTCTTTTGACCAAATACATTAAGTAAATAAAGTAAAATAAACTTAATTGTATCATTACCTCATTATGCCTTGTGGTATCTGTGTAAAATTTTTCTTCACCTTTTTTCGCGTGGTTGACGTAAGAAGACGACTTAGAGAAAAGCCTTGAAAACATAAATTGCTGAAGAAAAATAGCTTGGAAATGTTTGAGGCTCGTATCAATGGATTTTTCAAAAACAAATGTACGAACTATACCGAAAAATACCAAACCAAAATTAAACAGATCGGTAACGTACACGTAACGTCTAGGTAGATACAGAATATCGAAGTAGTCGTTTCATATTGCGGATTACAAATTACGTAGAAATTATCTCAACTGACCAGTTCCCTCTATCCCGACCTCTCTTGCCCTTTATTTTTGTGACAATAATTCTAACCTTTGTTTAAACATTTGTTTACTTTTTCAAAATCTTAAATCGCCTTGAGTTCTTTACCGATATTTTTAAATGTTTACACTACGATATAATAAATATTAAGCTATTCTCTCTTCTATGCTATCTGGCAAATAATTTTTCACCTATATCTGCATTTTTGAATAAAAAAACATGAACATCCTATAAGAATAAACAATGATTCCAGAGGTAACGAGAAAATGAACTTGAATATTGTTCATATAGTTGCACTGCGAAGTTCTTTGTCGTACTTTGTTGTATCGATAAAAGAAGTTCCATAAACTTTGAGCTTGAGTGCTTCACGAACTAAAGTCTGACGTAGTTGCATTTAACCTACTATTAGGGGGTCCTTGTACTTGCGGTTAACTCTTCTAAAAATTCATTAGAATTTTTTTTCTTTTAGGTTACTTACTAGAAATATTTCAATCACAAAATTTCATCCACTAATAAATAATGTATAAAAAATGAAGTCAGTTTGGATTTCAAATTAAAACAAATATTTACAAAAGTAAAGTATATATGGTACATACGGTAAAAAATGTCGACCAAATCGCTACCTATTTGTATTGTGGGTAAAGAAGCGATTAATAAATCTTAAAAACGAAAACATAGTTATCTTTGAACTTGTGCACCGTTTTATTTCACAAAACAAGCATGTACGCACTTTTACCTTACATTAACAGCTTTCATGTTGCTTTTGCATCTATAATTTTTGTTTTTATTATTATTTAATTAACATAAAACCAACAATAGCCATCATGCATTAAATGCATCTTAAAATAGATAATTAGAAGCATTACCATTATCAAAACTCTGACTCTTGTTTTGAAATCCTTTGTGCACATAAGCTATGCAATCCGAAGAAATATAAATGAACAAAATCTCATATACTCTTGTTTGGTTTGTCTAAAAAATATTAAAAACGCGGTCGCTGGTCATAGAGTTCAAAACATGGATTAAAAATTCCGAAATTAAGACAGATTCGTTATTTTATTTCTTTGTTATAGTATGACACGATGACCTGATTACCTAGTTGGTAGTGACTCTGCCTGCAAAGCTAATGGTTGCGGGTTCCAAACCCCCGAGGGTCAAACATTTGTGTGTCCAAAAAATGTGTTCGCTGATATGTGAGTCAAAAGGACTTTTTTGACTCACATATCAGCGAACACATTTTTTGGATAACGTGACAAGTGATCAGCCAGTCACCATCTCTCTGTTAGCAAACGATATAAATCGTACATAAGATTTAAAAAGTTCCATTGGTACGAGCCTACCATTTGGGGATCGAACCTGGGTCTCCTGACTCGAATTCCGATCACCCAACCACACGGCTATTGTGACTTTTACAACTAAACTTGATTTTATTCTAATAAGCACTACTTACTGATATGCTTGACGAATACTTACATATATACAACCCCAAAACTTTAGTTGCTCATACAACACACACGCTTCCACGCAATGAAACCATTTACAGAGAAAATACCCACTCTTTATGGGCTCTGGGGTTCCGTAACACATATACGAGTACAATAACATGCAACCATTAAGAAATATGCCGCAAAGGTGAATGAAACAATTATATGGACTTACCTTGAACACAATCGCCCACTTACTCGGTTCATCTTTGATGTCTTTGATACCTGCCTCTGATCAAAGTACCCCCTGACGTAAAAGCACGGCATTGTATCGAAGAAATTAGCGTCCCACACAATATCAAGAGGCCAACTTGAAGCCGTTGTTAAGTCTCTCAACACTCCCCGTATTGATTCCGAAATACTCGAAAAACCGAGGTAATACTTATATAATGTTCTTAAAAAATATGTCTTCAAGCCTTTCCCGAGACTGAGGTCTATACTTTTAAGTCCTTTCGACCCACCTTTCGAATTATATATTCCGTACTGTGCAACTCTATAATCTCTAGCATTATAATCCCAAATAATCTTTTGTGAAATGTGTTTCGAAAGGACTACATTGTCTATACCTTTAATATAAAAAATTGTAACGTAAACTGAGATATATATCTACTCAATACATCAATATCCACAAATAAGAACTCGGAAGAGGCGGTGGGCCACTAAAATGAAGTCGCTTACACTCCATACTAAAACGATATAATACAGATCGCTATGCTGAGTTTTTTAGTTGAAGTCAATTTGTATAATATTATAATTTAGTGTTGACTTCTAGATTAAAGTTATATGGTTTAAACTTGGAGATACTCATGCACAAAAAAGATATCAAAAGACTATGATAAAACTCTATATAATATATCTCGGCATTTTTGAACCCAGCCAGGTTAGTTTGATATATCCTTAGTTTGATAGTCGACAGAAAATTCATTGTACATACTCGTATATAGTCGGTCGGAATTTCGATTCAAGACACCTGAGTTCGATCCCCAGGTGGCAGACTCGTACCAATAGATCGAACATATTTTTTTATTTTTATTACGGTGCTATATTCGATGCAGCTGTACGTCACCTTACTAATTTATAAAATTTATTCTGGTATTTTTCAAGACAACTGTCCCGCCACCTATCGGTAGCTATCTTCATTTTGAAGGTCTATTCCCTTAGTCGCCGCTTACGTCAGCCACCGGAAGAAAGGGAGTGATATATTGTTACACCGTTACCACGTGACTGTTATTTGAATTTTCTTGTACATTTATTTAATAATCTGATTAATATAAATTTGCGCATTAGTATCTCGATATCTTTAAAAATTTGGATTTTTTTTTTATTTAGTTAATGTTTTTCATTCCAAGTTCATATTCTGTATCGTCAAAGAAAAAGTTGTTTTTGAGACAAAAACATGATTGTAAAGTGAAACTTGGTCACCTAAATACCTATTTTTTTTAACTTACAGCTAATTTGTCGACATTAACCTCCGTAAAATATTAAACCACAAAAAATTTTTGGTGGTAGCTTTAATTCCTACGAAAAGTGTGTAATTATTTGCTGACAAACGAAAAGGGATAATAAAGCATTTGTTTTTACGTGGCTTACATTTTATTTTCACAAAGGATTTTAATACTGTTTGTGTCCAAGTGCTAAACGTAATCCTTTTTTTCATTTCATTTCTTGTTGCTTTTACAAATTAATTAGAACGACAATTTCTATAGAATTTCAAAATTTCAAAACTTTTTTCAATAATAAAAAAAAACTTCACTCCGTTCCCAACACTGGGGTAGACAGAGATCTAGACAATTGGACCCACCTTCCACCGAAGACTTTTTTTTTGGCAACGTGACAGTTTCTGAGCCCGTCACTGTCTTTATGTCCGAGTCAATATATTAATTCTCAAATAATTAAAAATTTCGTGGGTTTAGCCGTTTTAACTATTTGATTAATAACTCACGATAGTTTTAACAATTTGTTTATTTTGTTTATCATAAAATACATATGTAGATAGGGACAGCATCACATACATTATTTAAAACACAGTTAATTGATATAAATCGTACATAAGTGCCAAAACCCATGGTACGAGCCGTCGGGATCGAACTCGGGTCTATTGACTCGAATTCCGATCACCAACTCGGCTATCGTGACTTACTACTATGAATGCGAATGCAACTCTACGTCCGTCAGTTTTGCTTCCATAACTAAACCGCTAAACTGACTATGATAAAATTTTGTTTGAAAATAGCTTGAAACGGTGGGTTATAGTTTAATTTTATTCCGGAACAAACAATTTTACTCGAATATTTACCATCCGGACGAAATTGCAGACATCCACTATGATTTAGTAACTAAACAATAAGTAACTAAACAATAAGTAAAAAAAACACTCCTAAGATTTATTTATTTAATTAAATTTAATTGACTTATCTTACAAACAGTAAGCGGTACATATTGCAGACATAATGCAGGAAGGCATTCTCTACCAGTCAACCATTAAGCGAAGCAGAGATTACATGTAAAACAAATTTAAACTTAGCACAATATACCATATTTCGCTCAGTTTCATTTGCATTATAATCCAATAAATTATTCAGAGGTACCCTTAAATATTCAAAGGGTATCCTGGTGACGATAAAAAACAGAATACACGGCGTATATTTATCCAGGGCTAGCTTATATGATATTGCCTCGACACCTGTTCCATAGTTTATTTCATCAAATAATGAAGTGATAAATTTCATACAAAATTTGTTATTACATAACTTTGCGAAAATTGCATAGTCCTCTGTCGAAACAATATTTATATTAAGATGTTTTAGGAGTAAGTATGTATCTAATAAGTTTAATAATTTTTTTACATTATTGAAGTCACAATATCCGAGTTGTTGTGTTGATTGGTCGGAATTTCGAGTCAAGAGACTCGAGTTCGATCCCCAGATGGCAGGCTCATACCAAAGGGTTTTTCAAAAACTTATGTACGAACTATATCGTTGACTTGAACATAAAGACGGCGATGGGTTTACCACCTGTCACGTTGTCCCGAAAATATCTTCGGTGGAAGGTGGGTCAAAGGGACTTAATTGACTAGACTAGACTTCTGTATTGGGAATTACGTGAAGATATTTACTTTTGTATATGTATTTATTTTACATTAATGATCGTTCACCCAACTTCGATGTGAGGGCTCTGGGATCGAATCCCGCCTGAAGCAAATATTTTTATCGCTATATTTTGAATAATGATTGCTATATTACATATATGATTGATTACCCGCGTGGTACACGTGGTTTTGGTGTGTAAGGAAGATGATATGTAGTAATGTGAATCCAGAGTGGGACATTGCCTACTTTTAAAGAAAACGCGGTGGATGTCGTAGCCAGAAACTAGTTAAGTGTCTTTTTCAAAAGGGCCTTACTCATGTTCATAAGAGCATCTTTCGTCATTACTGTAAACCCTTAACAATTTTTCTGTTTGAATACGTTCCAAGCTCTTATCCTTTAAATATTTTGGTAAATTGCCATAATTCCTCTTAAGTCTTATACGATTGCAGTGGATTGAGCTGAACTCGTGCCAGGAAGAATTATACACTTCACGTCCAAATTTGAAGCTTACGCCAACATTCATAAATTATTGTCAGCCAGTGTTAATTTTAAAACTGTGTGAATGTTTGCTTTCTTTTTTAAAAAACGAAATTTTTTTTTGCTTTCTTTTTAAATAAAGAACACACTTAAGTGTGTTTACACTGGCCTATATTATAATTAATAATAATTAATCCCCCCCCCATCAATTCTACGTGTTGTAACAAATAAATAAAATAAATACCTTCACGCAATTCCCAATACAGGGGTAGACAATTAAGTCCCTTTGACCCACCTTCCACTATAGATATTTTCGGAACAACGTGAAACGACGGGCGACGGGCTCATCAACCAATGATTTAATTCGTACATAAGTTTTGGAAAAACCCATTGGTACGAGGCTGCCACCTGGGGATCGAACTCAGGTCTCTTGACTGGAAATTCCAACCACCCAACCACTCGGCTATCGTGACTTATGTCTGTGGTAACGCCATAAGAATATTGCCACTCCCTTTCTTTCCGTGAGTGTCGTAAGAGGCGACTGAGGGAAACAGCCTTGAATATCGTTATGGCCACCTTTATATGGCGGGATAAAAATCTCAAAAAATATTAGACCAAAGTAATCAGACCGAAGATCGGCAACAGCGTCTGAGGTGCGAGTGGTCTGGTACTGCGGTCGCCAGTCCGCTTGGCAATCGTGGCGATTGTGGCAAATCCTCGTTATGGAAGAGTTCTATTTCCTGCAGTGGACTTAAACAAGCCGTTTTGTGTGTATGCTGTATGTATATTCAAATAACAAATGTGTTCACCAATTTTAATGAAGTTTTAGTTTTAGTTACTTATGAAAACACTCGATCATGATTCGTAGTCAAGCCGGTGCGGTAGTGAGCCGACAATTTCTTTCAATTTCAAAGACTTTATCGTACATCTTATAAACTAAGGGTTCCAATGAACAAATAAAAGGATTTAATGCCAAGGCATGCCTCAAGAAGCATTCCCTACCAGTCAACTCTTCATCACACAAATGTTTATTACAATTATTTTGTATGTTATTATTATGTACTTAATAAGTCATGTCATATATAAATTATCCTGACGTGTGGTTACAGTGCAATAGTTGGGGTAACTGTCTTCCCGGGGATGGTTTATAAATATAAATAGTATTATATAAATCCATTAGTATAATTTATTTAATCGAGTAAGCTAACCAATCAACACTACATTGAAATCTTAAATAGAATTAAAATCTAGTTGTACACGAAATTCGATTGATATACGAGGTGAAATACCAAATCGGGAACGAAACCTGAATTTTATCGTATTAAAAGTTAACAGGTTCTTCACGATACAGGCGTTAAGAGTGATTTCCAATTTAGTATAAATACACGTAATCTAAATTTTCAGTGAATTGAATTGGCTTGAAATAACCGAAGCATTTCGTCCTCTGCTTCGGTGGAAGGTGGGTCAAAGGGACTTAATTGACTAGACTAGACTTCTGTATTGGGAATTACGTGAAGATATTTACTTTTGTATATGTATTTATTTTACATTAATGATCGTTCACCCAACTTCGATGTGAGGCTCTGGGATCGAATCCCGCCTGAAGCAAATATTTTATCGCTATATTTTGAATAATGATTGCTATATTACATATATGATTGATTACCCGCGTGGTACACGTGGTTTTGGTGTGTAAGGAAGATGATATGTAGTAATGTGAATCGAGAGTGGGACATTGCCTACTTTTAAGAAAAACGCGGTGGATGTCGTAGCCAGAAACTAGTTAAGTGTCTTTTTCAATAGGGCCTTACTCATGTTCATAAGAGCTTCTTTCGTCATTACTGTAAACCCTTAACAATTTTTCTGTTTGAATACGTTCCAAGCTCTTATCCTTTAAATATTTTGGTAAATTGCCATAGTTCCTCTTAAGTCTTATACGATTGCAGTGGATTGAGCTGAACTCGTGCCAGGAAGAATTATACACTTCACGTCCAAATTTGAAGCTTGGTTAGACGCCAACATTCATAAATTATTGTCAGCCAGTGTTAATTTTAAAACTGTGTGAATGTTTGCTTTCTTTTTAAAAACGAAATTTTTTTTTTGCTTTTTAAATAAAGAACACACTTAAGTGTGTTTACACTGGCCTATATTATAAATTATGCAAAAACAAAATTCGATTGTATTTGTGATATTAAGTATTAATTAATCCCCCCATCAATTCTACGTGTTGTAACAAATAAATAAAATAAATACCTTCACGCAATTCCCAATACAGGGGTAGACAATTAAGTCCCTTTGACCCACCTTCCACTATAGATATTTTCGGAACAACGTGAAACGACGGGCGACGGGCTCATCAACCAATGATTTAATTCGTACATAAGTTTTGGAAAAACCCATTGGTACGTGGCTGCCACCTGGAGGATCGAACTCAGGTCTCTTGACTGGAAATTCCAACCACCCAACCACTCGGCTATCGTGACTTATGTCTGTGGTAACGCCATAAGAATATTGCCACTCCCTTTCTTTCCGTGAGTGTCGTAAGAGGCGACTGAGGGAAACAGCCTTGAATATCGTTATGGCCACCTTTATATGGCGGGATAAAAATCTCAAAAAATATTAGACCAAAGTAATCAGACCGAAGATCGGCAACAGCGTCTGAGGTGCGAGTGGTCTGGTACTGCGGTCGCCAGTCCGCTTGGCAATCGTGGCGATTGTGGCAAATCCTCGTTATGGAAGAGTTCTATTTCCTGCAGTGGACTTAAACAAGCCGTTTTGTGTGTATGCTGTATGTATATTCAAATAACAAATGTGTTCACCAATTTTAATGAAGTTTTAGTTTTAGTTACTTATGAAAACACTCGATCATGATTCGTAGTCAAGCCGGTGCGGTAGTGAGCAGACAATTTCTTTCAATTTCAAAGACTTTATCGTACATCTTATAAACTAAGGGTTCCAATGAACAAATAAAAGGATTTAATGCCAAGGCATGCCTCAAGAAGCATTCCCTACCAGTCAACTCTTCATCACACAAATGTTTATTACAATTATTTTGTATGTTATTATTATGTACTTAATAAGTCATGTCATATATAAATTATCCTGACGTGTGGTTACAGTGCAATAGTTGGGGTAACTGTCTTCCCGAGGATGGTTTATAAATATAAATAGTATTATATAAATCCATTAGTATAATTTGTTTAATCGAGTAAGCTAACCAATAAACACTACATTGAAATCTTAAATAGAATTAAAATCTAGTTGTACACGAAATTCGATTGATATACGAGGTGAAATACCAAATCGGGAACGAAACCTGAATTTTATCGTATTAAAAGTTAACAGGTTCTTCACGATACAGGCGTTAAGAGTGATTTCCAATTTAGTATAAATACACGTAATCTAAATTTTCAGTGAATTGAATTGGCTTGAAATAACCGAAGCATTTCGTCCTCTGCTTCGGTGGAAAGAGGGTCGTTTCGACCCTCTTTCCACCGAACATATTTTGGGACAACGAGAGAGGTGGTGAGCCCACCGCCGTCTCAATGTCCAAGCCGACGCCATAATTCGTACATAAGATTTCGAAAAAAACCTATTGGTACGAGCCTGCCACCTAAGGATCGAACTCGGGTCTCTTGACTCGAAATTACGGCCACCCAACCACTCGGCTATCGTGACTTCAATACCACACTTGGAAAATGTATTGGTAATCTTCTTCTTTACAGCCAATCAAAAGTTCTCTGCAGAACATGTACCCTTCCCACTAATCACGGTCCTCGAAATTGGTAATCGCAGTATGAGTAATAAAAAGAAAGGAACATTTATTTGGCACTTAACATTAAAAATAAAAGTACAGAAAAAAACACTATTATGGTCTATTATTTTTCCATTATTAATTTAAAATTAGTTTAAAGTATGCGATTACGAGTGGTTGGGTATTAGAAGTTTCAATCACGAGGCCCGAGTTCGATTTCCCCGGTGGTAGACTCGTACAAGTGAGTTTTAACAAATCTTTTGTACGATTTATATCATTGGTTTGGACATAAAAACGACGACAGAGTCACCATATGTCTTCCGTGAAGGGTGGATCGAAAAGATTTAATTGTCTAAACCTCTGTCTACACCAGTATTGAAAATAGCGTGAGAATATTTATAATACGTACATTTTTTTGGATATATCCAATTTATAAACTGTAAAAATAAGGTGCGCTAATACACACCATCCATTATATAAATTTATTTCGTATATTTTTATATAAATATGTACATTTAATTATAGCTTACATGTATCAATATCTAAAATTAAAACATAAGTATGTTCAAAAGCAAAACATATATTTATGTAAAATCGTCGTTAAAATGCGGGTTAAATCGGATAAAACCGTTAGTGATAAAAATACCTAGCAAACTTGCGGGCCACGTTGCATAAATGATTTACTTAAATATTAATGTAGGTAAGAGAATATGACAAGTTAGAGATTATTCCAAAATAACTTTTTTATATTTTGTCAATATCATGAGATTAATCTTTACTTTTACAAGTTACTAGTTATGAAAGAGCGGAGTTACCTACAAGCATAATGTTGCTTAAAAGTTGGCTCCAATTACTATAATTAAAACATTAGTTATTGTTAGAGATAATAAAACTCGTTTTATTGTTATTTATTATTATGTTATATTATCTGTTTAGGTACAGGAGACCTTTTATCCCTGAAATATGCAAGATTTCTGTGGGAAGAAAGGTATATCTAAAATAAAGCAAATTTAACATTAATTAATTACTATATTAGTAAATTTGAATTTTGTTTAATTAACTCTATGTAAATATTTTGTAGGATTACTAAAGATGCGAAAGAGTTGTGTACTTTTTATCCACACATATACATATAAAAAATAACGACGTCTAAGTCTATTCCGGGACATAGTCCTCTCCATCACTGATTTGCCGTAATCACCACGCTTTGCAATCAGATTGGCGATAGCAGTACCAGACACATTGCAACTTAGGCTCTGGTGATCGTCACGAAATTTTGATGTGGTAATTTTCGAGACAGTTCTTATCAAAATCTAGTCTTGTAAAATTTTTTCTTTTCTTTTTTTTTGACAATAATTAAATAAGTTAAAAATTAAATTAACCTAATTTATATAATTTTTTTTAAATAGCTAAAATTGCATTATTCCAAGATCACTTCTGATAAGCTAACTGCCGTGAATTAGCATAACGTTATGGAGAATTTAAAAATATAAATCATTATTTTTTTAAGATAAATAAAATTCGCCAAGCTCCGAAGTGCATTGATTTATAAATCAATATCTCCATTACAGATTCATTTAGTAACACCATGTACATGACAAAGTGTATATTGGTATTTGCTCTCATTTTCGTAGCGTATGCTATGAATTATAGGAACAAACCGTTTTATGACCTGAAAGATGCACCGGCGTTATTTCTGAAATTTCAATACGACCACAATAGACATTACGAGAATGATAACGACAAAGAGAGACACTACGAGGCTTTCGTGACGACTTTATTGAGGATCAATTACTTAAACTCTATACAAGATTCCGCCGTTTACGACATTACTAAGTTTGCTGATCACACAATGGAAGAAGATAAGAAATATTTGGGATATTATAACAACGTAAGTTGAAACACGGATACACATCCGTTTTTTTAGATAGATACATAGATAGGAATCACATCACATACGTTGCTCTGATACCAAATAAGTGGCTTGAGCACTCAGATCCTAGACAGTATAGAAAACATTGTTATCTACATTGTCCTACCCGGAAATCGAACTCAGAGCCGGCGACTCCATGAAAGCCGAAAATTTACGCCACACGTTTACGGAGGTCGTCTAACATTACACAATAACAAAATAAAATACAATTATAAAATGGCCTTGTACAATTATACATTTAAATTGAATCATCCTTATCGTCTCCACAACAGTATTGGGAAAATGCTTGAAGATATGTATGTTTCCTTATTGGCATCATCATTACAGCATAAGATAAGTTCGCTTATCAACATGATAATATGATTACATGATCACCTGATCCATTATGTTAGAGCTCTGATGAAATGATTTTTAAAAGAATTAAACCGTCTATAATTCTAAATACCGCAACAGTTAGGTATACGGTTGTTAGTTTCTTTTTGTTTTTACGTCGACATAAAGAAAATCTTTGAAAATCAAAGATGGCAGTATAACCATCTCGAGATATAACCTGACTCAAAACGATCGGTACGAGCAGTGTCTAATGTGCGTGGTGTGTTATACTGCAGTGGTATGCATTTTTGTATGTTTTTCAACGCAGTCATGTGGAGTATCGTTGTAAAAATAATGTCTCCCGGGGGGGCTTTCACTTTGGGTGTCATAAGAGGTGACCAAAGGTATATTCAAGGCTACATTAAATATCAAGGCGACTTTCGAAATATAACCTACTAAACTCAAGCGGAACGGTTAAAGGAAAAAACGTCTAAGGTGACGACATTGCATAATTTTAAGGTCAAGTAACTTTTAAATACTTTATATACAGAAACTAAATTATCTTAATATTTACTTGTACGTACATGGTACCAAGAACGCAAGGTATTAAGGTCAACCCACTGGGGGTTCACGCCCAACCCATTGGGATGGGCGTGAAGGTATTGTTTTTAATCGTTACAGCCTATCTAAAGACTACTGCTGAATATAGGCCTCCCCCAAAAAAGGGTCGTCCTACACTGCATTTGCCTATACGAGGTTCTACAAGCTACATTTAAAAAGATGTTTATTTTTTTCAGAATAATAAAGGTTTCTCTTCTTCAAGTTTATAAAAGCTAGCACAAAACTCGGAGAGCATAAGAACTGGGTGCTGGGAAGCATTTTTGGAGACTTGTTGTTATCTATAAAATAAATAGTCAAATGTATTTTTTTTTCTATCCATACCCACGGGTCTTATGCAGTTAACAAACTGTTATCTGTTTTCTGATCTGAATTCGAAACATAAAACTCAGGTTCAATACTAATGTAAAGAGCAAGTACCAATGAGTTCTACAAAATTATGCACGGTTTGTAACTCGACTTGAACATTGAGAAGACGGCAGCCTCTAAAACCTGTCACTTGTACCAAAGAAGGACTAAATTCTTAGTTTAAAGGATAAAAATATGTCTAGACATCTAATGAACTCAGTATTGGGAATCCGAGAGCCTCCAAAACTTATTCGTACAGATACGAATGAAGCAGTGCAATTGTTGTGAAAAAATAGAATGCAATTTAAGAGGTATTCCATCGCTTATATTCCTTTTATTTATTTTTATTTTAGCTTAAAGGTAGTAAAGTAGTCACGATATCCGAGTAGTAGGGTGATAGCAATTCGAGTTCAAATTTGACCCCTTGGAGATAGGTACGTACCAATGAGTTTTTGCAAAACTTATGTACGATTTATATCATTTGCTTTGATATATAGATGGCGGCAGACTCACTACCAGTTACGTTATCCCAAAATAAGCTCCCTTGAAATATAGGACGTAAGTAATTTATTAGACCAGTGTCTTCACCTCTGGCTACCCCTGTAGGAAATGGTAGAAAAAAAATAGTAAAAGTAAATAAAAAAGATAAGAAAGAAAGAGAAGAGAAGAGTCTTTTTCTGCCTTGGAATGGTCTCGGTCATTAGCGTAACTCTACCTATTTCTGCCTTTCGAACTTTTTTGATGAAATGAACAATTGAATATTTGACTGTCATAAAAAATAGGAATTTTTCTTCACGGAGATTTGTACATTGAGCATTTTTTCTTCACGGAGAACTTTCAGTTCGACCTACGTATGTATTTTACTTTCTAAGTATGTATTTTGTCTGTCGTTTTGTATTAAGTGGTCACGATGCTGGTGGTTGCTATGATTATCTCTCTCTCTCTCTCTCTCTTTCATATCACTGATGCTTATATCCTTCGTCGACACATATCTTAAATCTATAATTATATCTCATAAGTTTGAGGTCTCGGCGATTTTATCTTGAAATTATGTAATAATAGATATGATTGTTCAAGTATAATAAACAAACTATATTACGGAATCCCAAAAACTGTAATGCGACGGGAGGTGCGCGTACATTCTTTACTTGCCGTATATCTTGCCGCACTAATGGTGGATTACGGGCATCTCTACGACGACTAACAGAAAACTTTAATACACATTTAAATAATATCGATATATTTGCATTATCATTACGTAAATTCAAATGAACTTAAAACTGTAGATAGAATATAAAACGATTGTTCGAAATGCAATACGCTTAATAAAATCTTACAATCACGCGTGTAACATAAAAAGTATACGTAATATACGTATACTTTTAATATAATATTACATGGATAACGTTTTTTAGTTAATCATTTGTGTAAAAGAAAAAAACAAAAAACTATTTTCACGCCATTCCCAATACAGGGGTAAACAGAGATCTTATTCCAGACAATGAAGTCCCTTCTACCCACCATCCACCGACGATATTTTTTGACAACGTGACAGGTGGTGAGACCGTCACCGTCTTTATGTCATGTTCAACGATATGAATAGTACATAGGTCACGAAAAAACCCATTGTTACGAGCCTGCCACCTGGGGAACGAAATCGTGTCTCGTGACTCGAATTCCGATCACCCAAACTGTGTAAATTAAGTTTAAACAAATCATCTTTAATAATGTGTGAAATAATTAAATTATCGATAACTTCCTTACATTAAAATGTAAAGCACTAAAAACGTCTAAACCTACCTACTACATTATAAAGAGACTTATTTGTCCACAGTCAAGGTTACAACAAAGGCTTTGTAGAGAAACCTATATTTTACGCACAATTTACAACACTAAATAAAAGACAAAAAAACTAACATATTTCTTGTAAAAATATATTATTACGGTTATTCGTGTTACGTGAAAATTGCTTCCACATAAAAGAGATTTGAGTACATCGTCAGTAGTCTGAGCACGTAGAGAGAGATCACAATGGCTTTGTGATCAAGTTCTTAAGAATTTCCTCGTGCATAAAAGTTTCCTAGGCAACTCGATTCCACGAAAAGCTTTGGCCACGGAAACTGACTGTGTTACTGCTGGATAAATTAAACTTTTGCTGTTCGTAATACTCGTAATACGTATTTAATTATGTTTTAATTGTGTAGTTATTTTTCTACATATCTCGGTTATTAGACGTCGTGATAGCTTAGTTGGAAGTGAACCTGTCTTTGAAAATAAGGGTTGCGGGTTAAAACCTCACAAGAAGCAAATATTTTTAATATGATTTTTTTTATAGAAACTGGAGGCATACGAGCAGGTGGCTCAAGTGATGGTAAGTGATTACCGCCGCCCATGAACACCCGCAATACCAGAGGCATAGCAGATGAGTTGTCTCCCTTAGAGTGCCCCAGAATTTTGTGGACCACCGGTTACCTGCACTCACCGGACGAAACGCAGAAGTTCGTCAGACTTCTACTTCACGCCGGTATTTTGTGAGGTCGTGGTACTTCTCCGGTCAAGTCGGCTCATTCATGCAACAACAAAAGCTGATGCGTGGCTCTACCACTGTTAGAATTAAACTGTTAGAATTAAAAGATTGTTTGAGTACGGTCTTAGGATTCGTTTAAAAACAAGCTAACACTTGTGGCTCATTGACACACAAAGTGACTTGAAATGAAGAACGTGACAGAGTGTTGACAACCCAGAGTATTAACATCAAAAGCCTCATGACCCGTAACGTTAAATTATTACTGGCTGTTAGAGAGCTGATAATAAAAATGTTATATCTTGGATAATTTCTAGACAGATTTACCTCCTAAAGATAACAATTATTAATTTAATAATTTTGTATTTCTTAATAAAAGTATTTTATATACTTTTTTGAAAAAGTTTCCACGGGATTAGGAAATTTTAAGTTAACTAAGGGAAAACATCACTGCACGAATAGGTCGCAGGATCACAATATTGCAGAATATTGTCATGAAGTAGAGACACGCAGTAGTCACTATAGCCGAGTGGCTGGGTGATCGGGATTCTGAGTCAAAAGACCCTCGGATCTTTTGACTCAGAATCCCGATCGGGTCTTAACTCAGAAGACTGAAATTCGAGTCAAGAGACCCGAGTTCGATCTCCAGGTGGCAGGCTCGTACCAATGGTTTTCAAAAACTTAAATACAAAATTAGATCGTTGGCTTGGACATAGACGGCAACGGGTCAACCATCTATCACGTTGTCCCAAAAATGTCTTCGGGGAATTTGGTTCGAAATGTCTTTATTGTTTAGATCTCTGTATACCCCTGTATTGGGAATGGCCCGAAAATATATTTTTAAGAAGAGTAGTACATATTTTGCTTCTACATTTCGTCCGCAGTCCCGAATCCCTAACTCATTCCCTTTCCACTTCTCCTTTTCTTTCCCTCTTTTTTAAACAAATAGGCAATAAACCAGCAGCAAAAACGCAAGCTCAGACCCGAGACAATGCAGAAGTACACACAGCTTACCAGCAAAGCGTAACAAGCAGTGTGTACGCCACAGAGAGAAAACAGACGGAAAAGTGATAAGCTAACTAAAGTTAACTAAACACTAGTTATTCTACCGGTCGTAGCACTCATACCAAGGCTACTATAGTCACGAAATATAAGACAATTGATTAAATATTTCACTTTTTAACTTTCCGTTAATTATGTGAAAATTAACTTTTGGTGTTTCGACAAAGGAATCAAGTTACTGGCAACATGCTTTACCATCAAGTAACCTTGGTACATTACTAGATAACGAAAGTTTACGTATAGCTGTAGGAATACGATTGGGAGCATCGATTTGTCAACCACATCGATGTCCTTGTGGCAGCGACGTCGACGAGTTAGGCCTCCACGGACTTTCATGCCAAAAAAGTGCCGGCAGACTGTCTCGTCACGGTTCCTTGAATGAAATCATCCGAAGGGCTCTTGTTTCCATAAATATTCCATCGATTTTAGAGCCTTGTGGAATATTTTGGGGAGGATGGTAAGAGACCCGACGGCTTGACTTTAGTCCCTTGGGAGAGAGGCAAAGCTCTTGTGTGGGACGCAACTTGCGTCGATACATTAGCGGCCTCTCATATCAAGGGTACTTCGATAAGGGCCGGGGCGGCATCAGAGGCAGCTGAATCGGGTAAATGGCGTAAATATGAGTCTTTAAAAGGAGACCATATATTTGTTCCATTTGCCGTAGAGACAATCGGTCCGTGGGGTCCCCGCGCGATGCAGTTTCTAAAGGAATTGTATCCGCGACTTATCGTTGCCCCTGGTGACAAGAGGGCTGGTTCTTTTCTAGCTCAACGGTTAAGTCTAGCCATTCAACGTGGAAATGCAGCCAGCGTTCTTGGTACCGTGCCACGAGGAGTAGGGCTCTACGATTATAATAGTTTTAGTTAATAAGTATTGTAAATATTAACATAATTTTTCTGTAAATAAATATTTATGTAAAAAAAAATTAACTACTAAATACAGTATGATTATTCGTATAGGTCACCTAAACCCGCAAAGCCTGACTGATAAATTATAACATTTAATTGGCTGTGAGCCAATCGTCAGACTGAAAACGCACGTCTCGTCTCTTATGTTATATAAACCTAAAACCGGTGAGTATTACAAATTAAACTTTTTTTCGCCTTAATTGATGGAACAAATTTTATTATGTTGTTATGCATATTATTATTACACACTGAATAGGTCGCAAGACAACAATATTGCGGAATTTCGAATCAAGAGACCCGATTTCGATCCCCAGGTGGCAGGCTCGTACAAATGGGTTTTTCCAAAACTTATGTACGAATAACATTGTTGGCTTGTACTTTTTGAAAAACTCATTGGTACTGCCACCTGGGGATCGAACTCGGGTCTCTCGACTCGAAATTCCGACCACCCAACAACTCGGCTATCGTGACTTTTTTCTATTAATAAAAATCTATTAATATAAATCATCAAAAAATCTATTAATATAAATATAGTAAATGAGAGCCTGCGTCAATGTAACAAATAACAGACTTTAATTTTAGTATTATTACGCATTTAAATTAAAGCAAGTGAAATAAAATTTTCATTCGGATGAAGTTATAGAGGCGTCTTATAAATAAATACGTAAGAAGTCACCTTCCTCCGAAGATATTTTCGGGACAACGTGACAGGTGGTGAGCCCGTCGCCATTCATTGCATATTTATATGTATTAACTGTTTTCTTTATAAAATCTTAACGCCGAAAGAAAAGTAACTACAACAACTGTCTTTTACTAATAAGCAAATGTGTTAATTTATTAAGTATTATATCCAAATTTCGTGGAACACCTATTAGTGTGGTATTCGGTACAAGCACATGTAGTTTGGTAAATCCTCCAGATGAACAGCATATTACATTTGTCTCTTATATTTATTGCCGCTCACTACTAAAGCAATCAATGTTGCAGTTTATATCCTCTTATTTGTATAAAAATATAAAATATCTTCACGCAATTCCCAATACAGGGGTAGACAGAGGTATAGTCTAGACAATTAAGTCCCTTTAACCCACCTTCCACCGAAGATATTTTCGGGACAACGTGACAGGTGGTGAGCCCGTCGCCGCCTTTATGTCCAAAACCAACGATGAAATTCGTACATAAGTTTTTGAAAAACTCATTGGTACTGCCACCTGGGGTCGAACTCGGGTCTCTCGACTCGAAATTCCGACCACCCAACAACTCGGCTATCGTGACTTCTATGTAAATATAGACATATGCCTCTTCCATAGGGACCATGTACCATAATCGCCGCTCTAGGGAAGCGAATTGGCGATCGCAGTAACAGACCACGCGCACTTCACACGCTGCTTCTTTGGTCTGATTATTTTGGGCTGATATCTTTTAAGGGATGGTTTTTTAGGCAATTCCCTTAGCCGCCTCTTACGACGGGAAGAAAGGGAGTGGCCATATTCTTACACCATCACACGGTCGGTGTGTGTAAATAAATAAATATTACTATGACTTAGATTGCCGAGTGATTGTACGATACAAAATCGAATCACGAGACCCGAGTTAGATCCCCAGGAGGATTTCTTATGTTGTCTTGTACACTATGACACGTTCGCTCACCGCCACTCATGTTATCTTAATCTCCGATTAACTAAATTTTCTGAATTGACCGAAAAAACTAAATTTTCTAGACCTCTGACTAACCCTACATATACATAATATATGTCTGCATAATGAATTAACACGTGTAAATATATAAAGAGATGCATACACAGAAAGTGATGACATCACATACGTTGCCCTGATCTTAAAGTTAATAGCAAAAGCACTTGTGTTATGGATTCCGAAACAAGGAAGGTAACACAAACACCCAGACCCGAGACAATGTAAATAAATGATTTTCTATGTGCGCTTGTGCCCAAGAAAACCAGTACGTTTATCACTTGTTCATTGAGTTCATCATTATATAATAACAAGTCTAGGTCCTATTCTAATTTAGTTCCTAAGAAAGTAATATCGTAAATAATAAAGTAAATTTATTTTTATATTAAAAAACAAACTAGGAGGTTCAACTTTTTTATTGATTTTAAAACATATAAGTTATTCTGTACTTTTTGTTATTAAATTAAACACAAAAAAATGTTTTCTCCTTAATTTAATAACAAAAAAATGCCTAATAAATTAGTTGGCGTCATATTTCCTGGCTGAAAAGTTATTGATATTAAGCTGTAATTGGCAAAAATAACAGTAGATGGCCACGCCGATGCCAAAAACAGGCATAAATAAAGAAAGAGATTTAAAATTGCAACAGATGCGTGTAAGACACGGCGGTTCAGAGGCAAGTGCGTTGCCACGGTTTTGCAAAGGTCGCAGATTTGAATAGAGCTCGCTTCAGTTGAAATTTTAAACACTTTTAATTTAATAGGTCATTTAAGTTAAATGTTTTAAAACTTCATCTTGAGCAGACGCTTAGACTGTGATAGGCTCATATAGCGACACGCTTAGATTTGACAGATATCATAAAAATGTTTACTTCTTCGTTATTATAATTTCAAAATTGTGTAATATGTCGTTGGCCATCTTAAAACAAACTAGGAGGTTCAACTTTTTATTGATTTTAAAACATATAAGTTATTCTGTACTTTTTGTTATTAAATTAAACACAAAAAAATGTTTTCTCCTTAATTTAATAACAAAAAAATGCCTAATAAATTAGTTGGCGTCATATTTCCTGGCTGAAAAGTTATTGATATTAAGCTGTAATTGGCAAAAATAACAGTAGATGGCCACGCCGATGCCAAAAACAGGCATAAATAAAGAAAGAGATTTAAAATTGCAACAGATGCGTGTAAGACACGGCGGTTCAGAGGCAAGTGCGTTGCCACGGTTTTGCAAAGATCGCAGATTTGAATACAGCTCGCGTCAGTTGAAATTTTAAACACTTTTCTCTTTAATTTAATAGGTCATTTAAGTTAAATGTTTTAAAACTTCATCTTGAGCAGACGCTTAGACTGTGATAGGCTCATATAGCGACACGCTTAGATTTGACAGATATCATAAAAATGTTTACTTCTTCGTTATTATAATTTCAAAATTGTGTAATATGTCGTTGGCCATCTTAAAACAAACTAGGAGGTTCAACTTTTTATTGATTTTAAAACATATAAGTTATTCTGTACTTTTTGTTATTAAATTAAACACAAAAAATGTTTGCTCCTTAATTTAATAACAAAAAAATGCCTAATAAATTAGTTGGCGTCATATTTCCTGGCTGAAAAGTTATTGATATTAAGCTGTAATTGGCAAAAATAACAGTAGATGGCCACGCCGATGCCAAAAACAGGCATAAATAAAGAAAGAGATTTAAAATTGCAACAGATGCGTGTAAGACACGGCGGTTCAGAGGCAAGTGCGTTGCCACGGTTTTGCAAAGATCGCAGATTTGAATACAGCTCGCGTCAGTTGAAATTTTAAACACTTTTCTCTTTAATTTAATAGGTCATTTAAGTTAAATGTTTTAAAACTTCATCTTGAGCAGACGCTTAGACTGTGATAGGCTCATATAGCGACACGCTTAGATTTGACAGATATCATAAAAATGTTTACTTCTTCGTTATTATAATTTCAAAATTGTGTAATATGTCGTTGGCCATCTTAAAACAAACTAGGAGGTTCAACTTTTTATTGATTTTAAAACATATAAGTTATTCTGTACTTTTGTTATTAAATTAAACACAAAAAATGTTTGCTCCTTAATTTAATAACAAAAAATGCCTAATAAATTAGTTGGCGTCATATTTCCTGGCTGAAAAGTTATTGATATTAAGCTGTAATTGGCAAAAATAACAGTAGATGGCCACGCCGATGCCAAAAACAGGCATAAATAAAGAAAGAGATTTAAAATTGCAACAGATGCGTGTAAGACACGGCGGTTCAGAGGCAAGTGCGTTGCCACGGTTTTGCAAAGATCGCAGATTTGAATACAGCTCGCGTCAGTTGAAATTTTAAACACTTTTCTCTTTAATTTAATAGGTCATTTAAGTTAAATGTTTTAAAACTTCATCTTGAGCAGACGCTTAGACTGTGATAGGCTCATATAGCGACACGCTTAGATTTGACAGATATCATAAAAATGTTTACTTCTTCTTTATTATAATTTCAAAATTGTGTAATATTTCGTTGGCCATCATAAAACAAACTAGAAAATGTTGTCAACTGTTTAGCTACTTGGAAGAAAAGGCATGCGGCAGCTGCTACGAGAAATAAAATGTCAATGAAAGAAAAAACAAAAAAATATTTTTCTCGAAGAATTCGTCTTCGTTTAACTTTAGTTAGAAGTCGTCATCGTTTATGATTTACGACTTTTGTGACACTTGTCAAACTATAACTTTGTGTAAAAAGTTGGTAATATTTTTATTATAGTCACACAACGAATGACAAATTATTTAATTATTTGTTTGTTTTTTTTTTTATAGAAAAGGGACGCAAACGAGCAGGTGGCTCACGTGATAGTAAGTGATTACCGACGGCCATGAACACCCGCAATACCAGAGGCATAGCAGATGTCATAAGGAGTAACTTAGGCTAATTTATTTTAGAAAAATAATTAGGGTTAAACGGCGGGCAAAGCCGCGGAAGGCAGCTAGTATTAAATATAATGAAAAATGATATTAAATTACAATATGCATATATTACAATAACTTAGCGGTTTTCGCTTTATTTGGCTTCTGCTTCTAGATTTCTCTGGGATATAGAAAACTTTCACAGCACCTTAGATCACGTGGCAGTTTCTAAAAATTTAGACTGGCAACATCGCATAAAGTGAAACCGCTGCCAAGCGTGCCAATGTATTATAGACCTCTTCCGTAAGGGAAGGTTCAGAGGTAGTGGACTTTTACAGGCCTTTATGTACTTATTTTTGTATGTACGAGTATATATTCCTAAACATCTATATACTATTCTCATTTCTTATATGTTTGTACTCCCTAATTACTACACATAAAAAAATATACAAAGGGCCGGGGCGGCATCAGAGAGAGTTAATCCAGTAAGTGGCGTGAATATGATCATTTGTAGGGAGATTATGTATTTGTTCAATTTTGGTAGAGACTATAGGTCCCTGAGGACCTCTCACGATGCAGTATTTAAAGGAATTGTATCTACGACAGGTCGTTGCTACAACTACGTAACTTTGTCTTAGCAGCTACAAACTACAAGGTAATTTTGTCGCTCTCGCTTAAAAGTCACGATAGACGAGTGGTTGGGTGATCAGAATTCGAGTCGAGAGACCCGTGTTCGATTCCCCGTTGGCAGGCTCGTACCAATGGGATTTTTCAAAACCTATGTACGATTTATATCGTTAGCTAGGACGTTCTATATAAACGTATTCTAAATATGAACATAATCTTATGTCTGAAAATAAATTATTGAGAAAAAAACTAAAAACTACATGAAATATAAAAAGATATACGTGGAGTACATAATCACTACTATCTCTTTGTTTGATAAATGTTTTAATAGAGACTGTAAAGCCATTTTATCCTTTTATACCGTCCGGGGTTCGAAATATATTGTTATGTTAATGGAATGTCAGCATTGTCTTTGAAAATAATGCTTAGATGGAAAATAATTTGATTAAATAGGGCTATACTTAAATAAATCTGAGCCGAGGTAGCAGAGTGGTTGGGTGATTAAGATTAAAACAAGGAGATCCGAGTTCGATTCCCAGGAGGTAGGCATGTATCAATGGTCAATGGTTTATATTTATCGTTAGCTACGATACTAAGACGGCAACAGGCTCACCACCTGTCACTTTGCCTAGACCTATAAAACGTTTACCAACACCACCAATATTAAGAAAATGTGTAAAGCAAAAAATGTTTATGAATGCAGGATTTTATTCCATTAAATAAATGACATGTTAAAAAAAACACAATAAAAAGTTAAAACGTTTTCCCACCATTCTTCAATTGTTTTTTTGCTCTGCCATAATTAGTGAATCTAACGAAGAAATTTACTATAATTAGAGTTTTTAGTGCAACAGAGATAAAAAAACGTGTCTTAACGACCTATATTAAAGTAATGAAACCAGGTTATTATTTTTAAATAAAACGATTTTCGGATTTTAACATATTTATAATTAGTTTTAATTAGTTTCGGATGCTTTACAACATCCGTGGTCACGGGGGACTGAAGATCATCAACGACCGCTGCTATACTGTAAACCATCCGAAACGTCGGGAAATAAACATAGTTTGCTAAAGGTAATTAAAAATACGAAAAAATCCGAAAATCTTTTTATTTAAAATGTGTAGTATTCGCGCAAATATAATCATTATGAAACCAAGTTATTTAAAATATATTGTTATGTTAATGGAATGTCAGCATTGTCTTTGAAAATAATGCTTAGATGGAAAATAATGTGATTAAATAGGGCTATACTTAAATAAATCTGAGCCGAGGTTGCAGAGTGGTTGGGTGATTAAGATTAAAACAAGGAGATCCGAGTTCGATTCCCAGGAGGTAGGCATGTATCAATGGTCAATGGTTTATATTTATCGTTAGCTACGATACTAAGACGGCAACAGGCTCACCACCTGTCACTTTGTCCCTAAAATATCTTCGGCTGAAGATGGATTGAAAGGACTTAGTTGTCCTGACCTTTATCTACCCTTGTATTGGGAATGGCGTGAAGATATGTTTTATTATTATCTCAAACCAGGCTAAATTGATGTTGTGTGTTTGGAGAGATTGGAAGGAAACGTTAATTATGAGCTTTGACCGGCGGTCGAATCCATCGAATCGGAGCCTTTCTGCTAACACCTTAAAACGCAAATTAGAAAAACGGCCAGAATTAAAAAAACTGTGCGTATTGTGTATTAGATTAACACTTAGAGATGATTGACAAAACTTTCAATTCTTTGGTAAAAGTCCGAAAATGTGCATTTTATGTATATAATATAATAAATAACAAAAATAGATCAGGATGTCCATCGAAGGTTTGGGCACGTTGAATGAAGACCGAATTGTATATAAAAGATACAGCGCGATAGGTCATACACAGTAAAAGGAGTCCAGGTATGCCTAGACTTACTTTCGAATACCATGTGAGCAAATATTTCAAATAGGGTCAAGATTATTCGGATACCTAGACGTGCATGTGTAAAGAAAATCATGAATTTGAAAGAAACGAAAGAAGTATGGTATGGCGATCTTTTCTCTTTGGCTATCTCCTCAGGAACTTTTAGATGCGGGAAGATAAATTAATAAATGAATCCTTATATATCACTAACTTTTAGTCACTGTTTAGTGTTTAATATCATACTTTCAATTTAAAATGTATTTACATGTAGGTTTATAGAATACAAATTCTATTATGTAATTCTCTTTAAGATTTAACACGCATCACAGTAACAATAGTACATACACTTATCTTCACGCATTTTACCCATACTGGGTGTAGACAGAGATCTACTTTAAATGTACATATAAATAAAAACCTCTATGCATCGAAAACCCGCAACCCACTTTGAAGACAGCGTCACTAAAAACTGTTCTAGTTTTTAAGGTCGTAACATATAAATATATAAATCGATAACTCAGATTTTCTAAAAATAACATAAGTAGGTGTTTTTCGTGAATCCATTTAAATAAAATTTAGGTGACTGTAATGGCAAACCAATGTTATTAAATGAGATTTTTTTTCAGCGTCTCTTTACAAAAAGAACGCAGGGGAACTCAGTAAACTGATTAAGGCGCTTTGACGCTTTATTGAATTTCTCAGGTGCAAACATTCTTTACAGCTCGCTTTTTAATTTGTGCGCACGGAAAGAAGATTAGCGAAATATTTTCTTCCACTCTATAAAATAAATAAATAAATAAATAAATAAATAAATAAATAAATAAATAAATAAATAAATAAATAAATAAATAAATAAATAAATAAATAAATAAATAAATAAATAAATAAATAAATAAATAAATAAATAAATAAATAAATAAATAAATAAATAAATAAATAAATAAATAAATAAATAAATAAATAAATAAATAAATAAATAAATAAATAAATAAATAAATAAATAAATAAATAAATAAATAAATAAATAAATAAATAAATAAATAAATAAATAAATAAATAAATAAATAAATAAATAAATAAATAAATAAATAAATAAATAAATAAATAAATAAATAAATAAATAAATAAATAAATAAATAAATAAATAAATAAATAAATAAATAAATAAATAAATAAATAAATAAATAAATAAATAAATAAATAAATAAATAAATAAATAAATAAATAAATAAATAAATAAATAAATAAATAAATAAATAAATAAATAAATAAATAAATAAATAAATAAATAAATAAATAAATAAATAAATAAATAAATAAATAAATAAATAAATAAATAAATAAATAAATAAATAAATAAATAAATAAATAAATAAATAAATAAATAAATAAATAAATAAATAAATAAATAAATAAATAAATAAATAAATAAATAAATAAATAAATAAATAAATAAATAAATAAATAAATAAATAAATAAATAAATAAATAAATAAATAAATAAATAAATAAATAAATAAATAAATAAATAAATAAATAAATAAATAAATAAATAAATAAATAAATAAATAAATAAATAAATAAATAAATAAATAAATAAATAAATAAATAAATAAATAAATAAATAAATAAATAAATAAATAAATAAATAAATAAATAAATAAATAAATAAATAAATAAATAAATAAATAAATAAATAAATAAATAAATAAATAAATAAATAAATAAATAAATAAATAAATATCTTCACGCATTGTCTTTGAAAATAATGCTTAGATGGAAAATAATTTGATTAAATAGGGCTATACTTAAATAAATCTGAGCCGAGGTTGCAGAGTGGTTGGGTGATTAAGATTAAAACAAGGAGATCCGAGTTTGATTCCCAGGAGGTAGGCATGTATCAATGGTCAATGGTTTATATTTATCGTTAGCTACGATACTAAGACGGCAACAGGCTCACCACCGGTCACTTTGTCCCTAAAATATCTTCGGCTGAAGATGGATTGAAAGGACTTAGTTGTCCTGACCTTTATCTACCCTTGTATTGGGAATGGCGTGAAGATATGTTTTATTATTATCTCAAACCAGGCTAAATTGATGTTGTGTGTTTGGAGAGATTGGAAGGAAACGTTAATTATGAGCTTTGACCGGCGGTCGAATCCATCGAATCGGAGCCTTTCTGCTAACACCTTAAAACGCAAATTAGAAAAACGGCCAGAATTAAAAAAAAAAACACAATAAAAGTTAAAACGTTTTCCCACCATTCTTCAATTGTTTTTTTGCTCTGCCATAATTAGTGAATCTAACGAAGAAATTTACTATAATTAGAGTTTTTAGTGCAACAGAGATAAAAAAACGTGTCTTAACGACCTATATTGAAGTAATGAAACCAGGTTATTATTTTTAAATAAAACGATTTTCGGATTTTAACATGTTTATAATTAGTTTTAATTAGTTACAACATCCGTGGTCACGGGGGACTGAAGATCATCAACGACCGCTGCTATACTGTAAACCATCCGAAACGTCGGGAAATAAACATAGTTTGTAAAAGGTAATTAAAAATACGAAAAAATCCGAAAATCTTTTTATTTAAAATGTGTAGTATTCGCGCAAATATAATCATTATGAAACCAAGTTATTTAAAAATATATTGATCGCTGTTTATGAAAAGTGGACTACAAAAAAATCGTGATCAAAGGACAGTCAAGCCTCATCGACTATAGCGAAACCAGTATTATCTTACGATATCTAGATATAAATATAGATAGATTATATCCATAGCTTAAACAGAACGACGGCGACGGGCTCACCACCGGTCACTTTGTCCCTAAAATATCTTCGGCTGAAGATGGATTGAAAGGACTTAGTTGTCCTGACCTTTATCTACCCTTGTATTGGGAATGGCGTGAAGATATGTTTTATTATTATCTCAAACCAGGCTAAATTGATGTTGTGTATTTGGAGAGATTGGAAGGGAAACGTTAATTATGAGCTTTGACCGGCGGTCGAATCCATCGAATCGGAGCCTTTCTGCTAACACCTTAAAACGCAAATTAGAAAAACGGCCAGAATTAAAAAAAAACTGTGCGTATTGTGTATTAGATTAACACTTAGAGATGATTGACAAAACTTTCAATTCTTTGGTAAAAGTCCGAAAATGTGCATTTTATGTATATAATATAATAAATAACAAAAATAGATCAGGATGTCCATCGAAGGTTTGGGCACGTTGAATGAAGACCGAATTGTATATAAAAGATACAGCGCGATAGGTCATACACAGTAAAAGGAGTCCAGGTATGCCTAGACTTACTTTCGAATACCATGTGAGCAAATATTTCAAATAGGGTCAAGATTATTCGGATACCTAGACGTGCATGTGTAAAGAAAATCATGAATTTGAAAGAAACGAAAGAAGTATGGTATGGCGATCTTTTCTCTTTGGCTATCTCCTCAGGAACTTTTAGATGCGGGAAGATAAATTAATAAATGAATCCTTATATATCACTAACTTTTAGTCACTGTTTAGTGTTTAATATCATACTTTCAATTTAAAATGTATTTACATGTAGGTTTATAGAATACAAATTGCACATTCATTCTCTACAAGCCTGGTGATCACAAAACTGTGTTACACGTTCATGTCTAGGAAATTCTATTATGTAATTCTCTTTAAGATTTAACACGCATCACAGTAACAATAGTACATACACTTATCTTCACGCATTTTACCCATACTGGGTGTAGACAGAGATCTACTTTAAATGTACATATAAATAAAAACCTCTATGCATCGAAAACCCGCAACCCACTTTGAAGACAGCGTCACTAAAAACTGTTCTAGTTTTTAAGGTCGTAACATATAAATATATAAATCGATAACTCAGATTTTCTAAAAATAACATAAGTAGGTGTTTTTCGTGAATCCATTTAAATAAAATTTAGGTGACTGTAATGGCAAACCAATGTTATTAAATGAGATTTTTTTTCAGCGTCTCTTTACAAAAAGAACGCAGGGGGGGAACTCAGTAAACTGATTAAGGCGCTTTGACGCTTTATTGAATTTCTCGGAATTGCAAACATTCTTTACAGCTCGCTTTTAATTTGTGCGCACGGAAAAGAAGATTAGCGAAATATTTTCTTCCACTCTATAAAATAAATAAATAAATATCTTCACGCAATTCTCAGGACAGGGGTAGACAGAGGTATTAACTCCCTTTGACGCACCTCCTACCGAATATATTTTCGGGACAACGTGACATATGGTGAGCCCGTCATCGTCTTTTTGTCCAAACCAACGATATAATTCGTACATAAGTTTTTGAAAAACCCATTGGTCTTCAGAGCCTTCCACCCGGGGATCGAACTCGGGTCTCTTGACCCGAAATTTCGACCTCCCAACCACTCAGCTATCGTGACTTCCATTTAGGTTATCAGCTTATTTATGTTTACTGCAAACATATAACACTTTTAAAAAGTAGTTAGTTACTTACGTAAAATCTTGCAAAAGTTGCCTACAGGACATAGGCCTCTCCTTCATGTATGAATATGCCCATGGCCATAATCGTCTCTCTTTGTAAAAAGCTTAAAAAAAATATCTTCACGCCATTCCCAATACAGGGGTAGACTGAAGTCTAGAAAATTAAATCCTTTCGGCCCACCATCCACCGAAGACATTGTGTGGTACAACGTGACCGGTGGTGAGCCCGTCATCGTCTTTTGTCCAAACCAACGATATAATTCGTACATAAGTTTTGAAAACCCATTGGTCTTCAGAGCCTTCCACCCGGGGATCGAACTCGGGTCTCTTGACCCGAAATTTCGACCTCCCAACCACTCAGCTATCGTGACTTCCATTTAGGTTATCAGCTTATTTATGTTTACTGCAAACATATAACACTTTTAAAAAGTAGTTAGTTACTTACGTAAAATCTTGCAAAAGTTGCCTACAGGACATAGGCCTCTCCTTCATGTATGAATATGCCCATGGCCATAATCGTCTCTCTTTGTAAAAAGCTTAAAAAAAATATCTTCACGCCATTCCCAATACAGGGGTAGACTGAAGTCTAGAAAATTAAATCCTTTCGGCCCACCATCCACCGAAGACATTGTGTGGTACAACGTGACCGGTGGTGAGCCCGTCATCGTCTTTTGTCCAAACCAACGATATAAATCGTATATAAGTTTTGACAAACTCATTGGTACGAGCCTTGGGGATCGAACTCGACCCGACTCGACTCGTCTAGACGCGAATTCCGAACACCCAACCACTCGTCTATCGTGAATACTTATAATTTATTTATTATTACATATTTCTTTGCCAATTTCATGTTTACATACTAATATACGAATCGCGGTTTCATATAGTTTAGTATTCAAGCTAAGTTATTACAGTATCAATTAACATAATTGTTAAATTTAATGCTCCTGTGCTCACTTAACGAATGACTTCATCAAGTTAATTGTTTTCTTAAACCGTCTGTGGATAATTGAAAATTTTTCATAAATCACTCATTACAGCGATTAGGCTCAGTAACAGTCACGATTACCGAGTGGTTGGATGATCAGATCCCCAGATGGCAGGCTCGTACCAATGGGTTTTTTCAGTACTTATGTACAATTTATATCTCCAATGTGAAAATTCATAATACTCCGCTTCCCAAGTTGTTGAATAACGTTCTCTCTCTAAATATTTACGAGATAGTGTCTTTCATTGGAGAAGCTGAGGGAAATGTGAAATGGAACATTATGTTCAATCACTTGGCGCGCTGCCCGTGCATTCACTTTAAAACAAATACCTTCACGTTATCATGGCCCGGTTTTACACAGTCTGATATCTCGTGAATTATGTTAATAGTAAATATTTATAGTTTAGTTTAAACTGTTTAGTCTACTGCTTAGTAAGAGAAAAATGAAAATGTCTTCATGCCATTTCCAATGTTGGGGTAGACAGAGTCTAGTCAGAGTAAAGTCCTTCCTCGGTCAAGCCTGCCCAACCACAGGGGCTCTGCCACACATGCAACTTAGGCTATCAAATCTCATATATGGAGAACTAAGTTATAATTTATTAAATAAATACATAATTAATAATAATACAGGGGTAGACAGAGGTCTAGGCATTTATGTGCTTTCGACCCACGTTCCCCCGACTATGTTTTTGGGACAACGTGACAGGTGGTGGTGAGTCCATCGCCGTCATTATGCCTAAGCCAACGATATAAATCGTATATAAGTTTTGACAAACTCATTGGTACGAGCCTTGGGGATCGAACTCGACCCGACTCGACTCGTCTAGACGCGAATTCCGAACACCCAACCACTCGTCTATCGTGAATACTTATAATTTATTTATATATATATATATATATATCTATATATATATATATATATATATATATATATATATATATATATATATATATATATATATATATATATATATATATATATATATATATATATATATATATATATATATATATATATATATATATATATATATATATATATATATATATATATATATATATATATATATATATATATATATATATATATATATATATATATATATATATATATATATATATATATATATATATATATATATATATATATATATATATATATATATATATATATATATATATATATATATATATATATATATATATATATATATATATATATATATATATATATATATATATATATATATATATATATATATATATATATATATATATATATATATATATATATATATATATATATATATATATATATATATATATATATATATATATATATATATATATATATATATATATATATATATATATATATATATATATATATATATATATATATATATATATATATATATATATATATATATATATATATATATATATATATATATATATATATATATATATATATATATATATATATATATATATATATATATATATATATATATATATATATATATATATATATATATATATATATATATATATATATATATATATATATATATATATATATATATATATATATATATATATATATATATATATATATATATATATATATATATATATATATATATATATATATATATATATATATATATATATATATATATATATATATATATATATATATATATATATATATATATATATATATATATATATATATATATATATATATATATATATATATATATATATATATATATATATATATATATATATATATATATATATATATATATATATATATATATATATATATATATATATATATATATATATATATATATATATATATATATATATATATATATATATATATATATATATATATATATATATATATATATATATATATATATATATATATATATATATATATATATATATATATATATATATATATATATATATATATATATATATATATATATATATATATATATATATATATATATATATATATATATATATATATATATATATATATATATATATATATATATATATATATATATATATATATATATATATATATATATATATATATATATATATATATATATATATATATATATATATATATATATATATATATATATATATATATATATATATATATATATATATATATATATATATATATATATATATATATATATATATATATATATATATATATATATATATATATATATATATATATATATATATATATATATATATATATATATATATATATATATATATATATATATATATATATATATATATATATATATATATATATATATATATATATATATATATATATATATATATATATATATATATATATATATATATATATATATATATATATATATATATATATATATATATATATATATATATATATATATATATATATATATATATATATATATATATATATATATATATATATATATATATATATATATATATATATATATATATATATATATATATATATATATATATATATATATATATATATATATATATATATATATATATATATATATATATATATATATATATATATATATATATATATATATATATATATATATATATATATATATATATATATATATATATATATATATATATATATATATATATATA
Source organism: Sericinus montela (assembly GCA_029286605.1). Lineage (NCBI taxonomy): Eukaryota > Metazoa > Arthropoda > Insecta > Lepidoptera > Papilionidae > Sericinus > Sericinus montela. The sequence continues at coordinate 56,016 of JAGSMR010000046.1, forward strand.
TATATATATATATATATATACGTGACGTACTCGTAAAAGCCTCGCAACAAACTAAGCTACAAAAGCACTTAAGCGCAAAATAAAAGCTCTGCAGACAGGCAATTTTTACATAATGTTCGTTACATTTTAAAATTGTTAAAAAAAACCTATACCGGGTCAGTATAGTCAGGTTTTGAGACATTGTTGGTGTATTCGGCGAGAAATAAAAAGCCATGAATATGTTTTTAGTATTACAATTACAATTGAGACAAATTACTTAAACATTTCGGTAACTAAATTAAACTGATCGTGTTATAGTTCCCAAGAGACTTTTCGACACTATGAAGTAGTGATTATATAGTCTTTGACCGCCGTAAAATCAAGAATGACTCGTAGCATGCCACCGTTCACACTTCTAGACTGCACAATACCACTAGATGGCTTGCTTTCCGGTGCAAATTAAGACGGGTCATTAGTACGTACTCAAAACACCTAAAGATGCCGTACTCATGACCAGGACGCGACACGTATTTAGTCTGTTCAAAAGTTATGCTCTGTTTGACATTTAAGTTGAACGTAGATGGTAGTGACCCAACCTTTGAAGCTAACAGAATATTCGAATCTCTTTAGGGCTAAAAAGTCACGACAGCCGAGTATTTGGGTGGTCGGAATTTAGAGTCAAGAGACCGGATTTCGATCCGGGTTTATCAAAAACTTATATACGAATTATATCGTTAGCTTGGACATAAAGACGGAGACAGGCTCACCACCAGTCACGTTGTCCCGAAAATATCTTCAGTGGAAGGTGGGTCGAAGGGATTTAACTGTCTAGACTAGATCTCTGTATACCCCTGTTTTGGGAAATTCGTGAAGATAGATATTTATTTTTATTCATTATTTGGGGCTATCATTTGCGATTAGTACAATGTTTGTCCACGAAGTCATAGATGTTTATATCAACATTTATCTATGTAATTACATATCTGTGTAAGATTTAATTATCCCAAATAAGTTCCGATGAAAAGTGTGTCGAAATGAATTAACTTTCTCGAGCTCTGCCTGTATTAGCCACTGATTCAATCAAGGATGTATCGTTGGACCCCTACACCCTCTGTTAGTAACAATCGATGGCTTTTTTCTCCAAATTTTGATATATTTTTAATGAAGTTTAAAGTGACATAATGAGTGCATTCAAAAACCGTTGGCAGTGACAAGCTTATCATCTGCCGTGCATACCCATAATTAGCAATAATCCAATGCTGTGGTTATCATTTTTTGGATATACAAACGTAAAAACTTTATAAAATCATATAAAATCACCAATTACAATAACAAAACTTTTTCATTATTAATGTCTTCAGCTGATGTGTGTGATGACTTTGAATGTTTGTACTCAGGTTATGGATGTTTATATGTATATATGAATAGTTATTTTTGTAAACATGTGTATAAGTAAATATACCATTAGCTTAGATACTAAGACAGCGAAATGTTCATCACCTTTCACGTTGTCTCAAATAGTCTATGAGGTAAGTTGAAAGAACCTCTGTCTACACCGAATCTGGGAATATGCGTAAAGATATCTATTTGTTTGTGTTAAAAAATAAAACTTCCGGTACTTAATATGACTTTCACTAACAGAGTACTTAAAAAAAGGCAATCAATGAACCGATGTCTATCAATGTCCTCTCGGTTTGAAATACAATCCATCAACCAAAATGCGAAGGTGTGTATCAACAGTACGGGCCGCGCTATTTATCTTACAGCTATCACAAGGAACAAATTAAACACTTTAATACATGGGGCGTGACTAAAAAAGAAAAGGGGGAATAGAAAATACTCCATCGTATAGTATTTACAGGGATGTAATATCCTAGATACGTCGTCAACGGTGAGCGCTATTGAATAAATAAGTGAACTATGTAAGATATTAGTTAGAAGAATAACAATCTTGACATCTGGGTTCGAAGAGCGTTTTCTTGGTGTCCCCTCCGCTCTGAAGTCCCGTGTTCGATTTTCAGACAGTTCAATGTAGAAAACAACTTTTGCGAAATTGTCACTGGTCTGAGTGAGGTGTATTTCTGATTCTAAAACAGATGTGCTTTAGCTACTTATATTGGGATCAGAGCAATGTACGAGTATGTGATGTTGTCTCTATCCAAACATTTAATATTTATTTTATTAGATTCTGAATCGAGTTAATAGAAAACCAAATGTTCGATTATCTGAATTCATATGGGGAATTCGTATTGAAGGTTCGTAACTAAGAGGTTTTCTAAACTTATAAATATGTCTTAACGCATTGCTCTGGAAGGCGTTGCTGGAGAGAATAGATTGCAAATATCACAGTCCTAATATCACTTTTTTCGTCTTTTTCAGATTCTAAGTGATGATGATTCGTAACTTATTAGATTTGAATTGTATGCATGTTAAAATGGCGAAAGAAAAATTGTTACGTTTTCTCTAAAAATGTAGATGAGATATCGAGTTGACAGAATTAAAATTTCTGGACCTCTGACCACCGCAGTGTTGTGTATACAAGCGAGAAGCTTATTTGAGCATAGCTGAAGTATTTATTATAATTATATAAAAAATAAAATGTTATTTAAATTTATATAGACAGAGCCGAGAAAGACAGAGAAAGAGAGAGAGTGAGAAATAGTTTAACATGTTTTTGCCGTATGGTTACGGCGTAAGAATATAACAGTCCCATTCTTCCCATGTTATTTCGTAACCTAAGACCAATTTCAGACGGGAGAGAATGTACTACAGTGGACTTAGCGGCTATTATGATGATGATGATTTTACCAACTAGGTATTTGGAGGTGAGATTGAGCTATTTGGTATAAGAAACTTTTAGCTCCTTTCTGCATGTACATGACTGAGAGCAAATCTGAGAATCTCAACTGCTATTAAGAATTGCGAGAATAACCATATTGCAACTTTAATAACTTTCCATTCTACTGTAAATGGGTACATGGTTAATTAGTTGCCTAAAGAAGTTTCCTTGGACATTAACGGAAATTCATTGACGGTCGTGAGACATAAAGATATATATGTTACTTGCAGCTTCGTCCGCTAGGGTTTTATAAAAAAAAAGGCAATATATAAAATTTCATCGAAATCAGTTTAACCGTGGAAGCATTCAGACAAACAGATAGATATTTAATTCACATTTTAGATAATTTCATTAAAAATCCGTTTTAAATTTACTTATGACTGAAAATAAATTGAACATTGATTAAAATAAAACGATTTTCGGATTTAATCTCGTTTTTAATTATTTTTTACAAACTATTTTTATTTCCCGACGTTTCGAATGCTGTACAGCAGCAGGGAGTCCCCCCGTGACCACGGTTGCTGTAAAACATACGAAACGTCGGGAAATAAAAAAGGTTTGTAAAAACTATTTAAAAACGTGATAAAATCCGAAAATCGTTTTATATTAAATGTGTAGTATTCGCGTAAATACTAGAAATCATTATGAACATTGATTAATTGAACAGTTGTGAAAAAAAAAATTGCAAAGATATAATGCGAAGTTCCATTAAATCTTATTCCTTGGCCGTCGCTCTCTGACACTCGCGACTAGTGACGCCGGTAAAAAATGTGAAGTCCCCTTCGATATCCGGATTCTAAATTTGTAACGCAACTGCGGCGCATCGACATTTACAGACTGCGTTCTCTCGAATGTCTTTAGGAGCTTATAGGTTAGTCGATTTTCTCGGCATTGAGATATCGAATGGAGTGATAAATTACATACGCGCATTCCATTGGACAGATTGAAGGCGTATGTCAATCACTTTAAAATACTTTAACTGGGCGTTTTTATTGAAATATTTTTAAGTTCAATCTTTATAAAGTTTTAATGAAAACACCAATATGATGTATATTTTATTGAATTTTAAAGCGTTTTAAGGAATTTCTTATGTCAGTGTCAGATGTTTTTTTTTTTTTAAATATCTCATAATTTTAGTTGAAAATACTACCGAAAATTTGTTCGCGTAGTTTAAAATTGATCTTTTCAGAATGCTACAATCTTGCGATTTTTTAATTTTATATTTTTATAAAATACTAATTAATAAATATAGACAACATCACTCACACTGCTCTGATCATAAAGTAGCTAAAATCATCTATGCTATGGGATCACACTGAACCGTACCGTAACCGAACTCGGGACTTTAGAGCCACTGGAACACGGAGGTCATCAATTCAATACTATGTTTATAATATATCCAAATGAAAAGGTTCTAAGATGAACATTGTATACGAACATAAGGCGCAAGTCGTCAAACATTCTTTAATAATTAATCAAAAACTAAGTTTGTGTAATCAATTTTGTTTCTTCTAAATTAATAAATCGAAATTCATTATCAACTTTCGTGAAACAACCACAGATCTCCTCATACCCAGTGAATGTAAATTACTTGAGGAATTGAGGCTTTAGATCGTATTGTAATTCACCTAAAACCTAAAACTTAGTTGTGAAAGTTACCTATTAAATTACGAACACCAAACTGTATTGAACACAAAATTAACAAAAATAACTTTCTGAACGAGTGGTCTTAGTTCGGAATCAGAGATTAGTTTGTCCTGACAACTTTAAATAGACCGCTGGCAAAATAACAGCGCTTCGAGACTGATCAGATTTAATATACCAGCTGACTCCTATGTCTGGTATGTCCTGTCTGCTTCGCTACTTACTGTGCTTCAGTATCGTATATCCTTATGACATGTCTGTATCAGAAACTTACAGAGTTATAATTTTTTGTTGAATAATGTTTTTGTCGAATGCTATTATAAAATTTATTATTATTTTTTATCATTAATTATCTGAAGTTTATTTAAGTAAACACCCAAGTGGTAATCACTTACCATCACGTAAGCCACCTCCTCGTTTGCCTCCCTTTTCTAAAAAATTAAAATTAAAAAATAAAAAAAATCACATACTATTATTTCAAAAATTTCTTTAATTTTAAAAATATAACTATAGTTATTATAAATATAACAATTTTAACTTTAATAGATTTATTATTGACAGTAAAGTATATTACATAGATATGTATGATAATATTTCACTTTAAAATAAATAAATATCTTCATAGATAGTTAGGAACTACGGGGTAGCCACAGAGAACAGATCGCCAGGTGTCGCGATCCTGACATACCTCTTTCGCTTCCATACATGTTCGTCTAGGTATACGAATACTCTAGACCGGAGGTGGGCAAATTGCTCGAACAGGGGAGCCTCTTCGAGCAATTTGCCCACATGGTCTTCAAAAGTAAGTCTCGGCCTACCTCTTATCAGTCAACGTCAACAGACAACAGATTCATTCAAAGTCAACAGACTTTCACCCGATAAATTTTCTTAATCTTGTATATTTTTGTGCCATCAATAACGACATATTTGAATAAATAAATTTAGTTAAATTGAATCTTCAGAACGTGTTATTTTATATCCAAAAATGTTATTATAAAAAGTTTATACAGTTTATAAAAATTTATAGTGTTAGGTAACATGTTTTATTTAGTCTATGCAAACTGAAGTGTTTACAACTAAGTATAACAAGATAGTAACTTCAACATCGTAGCTCCCTGGATCATGCTGTTTAATATTTAAACCCTCCAAAAACAGGTAAGTGAGACATCTGGGCTAACCTGTTTCGAAACTTTTTTAATTATCCCTCTTCTGACAGTAAAGTCAAACACAATTCTGCCTAAAAATTTACGACAAGCCCTGCGGTGTTTTTAACGGCGTCCGTTTAAAAACCAAAGTACGAAATGGAGACGGGCACATTTGCCGGACTGTGAAAATTGAAAGCGTAAAAATTATTGCCTCCGCAACTGAAGCCATTGGGTTATTTTTCATCTCTTTTTTTCGGCATTACCTTTCATTTTGTATAGGTAAACGAACCTTGTATAGCTCAAAAATTAAATATATGTTTTTAACAGTGGTAGAACCACGTACCTGGTGAGTGCAGGTAACCGGAGGATTTTCAAATTTGAAGTTCAGCATAAATATGCTTAAATATAAATATCTTCACGCAATTCCCATTACAGGGGTAGTCAGAGGTCTAGTCTACACAATTAAGTCCCTTCGACCCACTTTCCACCGAAGATATTTTCGGGACAACATGACTGGTGGTGAGCCCGTCGCCGTCTTTATGTCCAAGCCAACGATATTCGTACATAAGTTTTTGAAAAACCCATTGGTACGAGCCTGCCAACTGGGAATCGAACTCGGGTCAATTGACTCCACATTCCGACCACCCAACCAATCGGCTATCGTGACTTTATGCTTAAATATGCCGGTTTTAATGGTGCCGTCAGATTTAAAGTCCCGGCTTCGATATCCCGACGGGTATAGGAAACAATTTTTTCTACATTGTTTCGGATTTGGATGTTTGTGGTACCCTCCGTATTTCCGATTCCATAACATAAGTGGTTTAGCTACTTCTTTGGGATCAGAACAATGTTTGTAATGTTGTCTCTATGAATGTATGTATGTATGTATTTATTTATTTTGGAGAAGAAATAGATGGCGCTCAGCGGATGGAATGTTGAAGTGTTAAAAGACGTTTATCAAACCAATTATTTGCAAAATGTTGGAAAAGATCTTTGCACGGAGGAACAACAGACAGTGATTTACTCTATCTCATACATGGCTTCGAGTATCTGTTATGTAGAACTTTAGTTGTGCTGTTCTTTTGTATAATAATATTTAAAAATATTGTGTAAATGTCTTCACGCCATTCCCAATACAGGGGTAGACAGAGATCTAAACAATTAAGTAGTTTCGATCCACTTCCAACCGAAGATATTTTTGGTACAACGCGGCAGGTGGTGAGCCAGTCGCTGTTTCAATATCCAAGCCAACGATATAATTCTTAAATTCGTTTTAGAAAAAATCCATTGGTACGAGCCTGCCACCTGGGGATTGAACTCGAGTCTACTGACTCGCATTCCGACCACACAACCACTCGGCTATCGTGACTATAATAGTAGTAAGAAAGTTGTATTTAATAACTTTTAGTCGACATTAGACCATTATTTAGTCGCCAATCACTCATTGCTTTGTTATCACAAGAGGATGAGGTGAGATTGGCGTTAAAAAATAGATGTTTACATAATCCTCCGTTTACTATCTCTTTTGCATACTGCTATGTTCAAGCTGAAAGTTTCCTTTTGTCAAGGAAAAATAAGATAGATAGAAAGAAAGAAAGATAAGTAAGCTTTGTTAATGAGAATAGGAACTATTGAGGAATCGACGCTATTAAAGTCAAAGAGGGCCGGACGTCTATTTTTGGATTATTATCTTTACCAGTAACAAGGCAATAAATGGAATTTTTGAATCCCTTATTGAGTGATGCCCCTTCTTCGTTATCGATAAAAGCATATCGATTTTATCGGCATACTACCATACGTAAATGAAATAATTAAACCAATTTAGTTTCGGAAGTAAGTCACGATAGCCGAGTTGTTAGGTGGTCGGAATTTCGAGTCGAGAGACACGAGTTCGATCCCCAGGTACCAGTACCAATGAGTTTTTCAAAAACTTATGTACGAATTTCATCGTTGGCTTGGACATAAAGAAGGCGACAGGCCCACCACCTGTCACGTTGTCCCGAAAATATTTTCGGTGGAAGGTGGGTCAAAGGGACTTAATTGTCTAGACTTGACCTCTGTCTACCCCTGTATTGGGAATTGCGTGAAGATATTTATATTTATTTTATTAATAGTTTCGGAATTTTATAACAATTAAATTTCGAAGCTGGTGAAATTGCACTTTTCGTCAATGATCTTTGTAAATTATTGTTCCCCATCATAGACCAACAAGATTCTGTGTCATCATAAATTGATTCGCTATCGATTCCCGAAAACTTTTCGAATCAGGCAGTTTTCTGACCGTTTGAGAGTTTCATATTTATGTGAATAACATTGATAACGCAGCGAAAAAAAATATTCTTGTTAGAAATAATATTCTGTATAAATTAGTGATGTAATTTATCGATAAATGAGTTATTCCTCCCATTTCTTTCCTGAGTGAACGAACCTGAGAGCGAGACATGTCGTGGCTTGTGCCGTTCTATATATAAAATGAAGCGCCGACTGAGGGCGCTCGCCTCCCCCCTTCTTTTGTTCCTATTTCGAAATTCAAAAAATAGAATCGAAGGGTGTTTCGGGATGTGCGTGAGTCAGTGTCGGCTGAAACGCCCGCGCGTGCGCATTTCCCGCGCGTGGCACGCGCATAAACGTATCCGGAAAATAAATTTCGTTTGAAGATAGTGATGTAGAGTGCGTTCGCCTTTGGCCCTAATGGATTTCTCGTTTGTGACTGTGATACTGTTGCTTTTCAGGCCAGCCAGCATTCTTTCTGTACGTATTACGTAATATTATCTTTTAAATAGTTCAGTCTAATTAATATGCAACACGTGCATCTAATATAAGAAGTTCATAAGTTCCGTAGTCGTTCAAATTTATTATCACCGACAAAGTACATCCCTAGAGAGACTCGTGACTAAGTTCTAACCTAATTAAAAAAGCGTTGTGAATATTTTCAATTATTTACATATATTTACATCAATGGAACATTGTTATAAAATTATATGCAGTTTGTTACATGCCTCTTAGATTTTGTTCGCCGACGCACAGGAAGGGAATGTTTATCGAGTGTAGAAAACATACATACGCTATAAGCCCTATGGAACTAATATGAAACGCTGACAGCTCAAAAAGGCTTGTTTACATTTAAAGAGTAAATTAAATATAAGCACGCAGAATTCTTTCAGGCCGCAAATAACGTTTTAAAAATTTAAAAATTACGTCACGATAGCCGAGTAGTTGGGTGATCGGAATTAGAGTCGAGAGACCGGAGTTCGATCACAAGGTGTCAGGCTCGTACTAATGGGTTTTGAAAAAACCCATTAGTACGAGTACGTGTAAGGAGGGGCGAAGGGACTTCATTGTCTAGACTAGACCTCTGCCTACCCCGTATTGTGAATTACGTGAAGATATATTTATATACCACAGAGTCAGCTTTAAATTGTAGAGTTATATTGTCAACGAAAATATTTATTGCTCATTTACCTTTACTATGTGGTTCGTGTCTTTGTGTACTTTCGTTTTTGGCGTACATATTCTAAGTCTTAACTATTTATATTTTAATATTTACAAGTCTGCAATCATAGTAAGAAGTACTTATTGAAATATATTTAAAAAAATAATCACGCCATACCCAATACTGGGATCGACAGAGATATGACAATGGGATATATGGAGTAGACAATTAACTCATTTCGACACATCTTTCACGGAAGACATTTTCAGAACAACGTGACAAGTGATGAGAGTATCGCCGTTATGCTCAAGCCAACAATATAAATCGTACATAAGTTTTGAACGAGTTTTTGTACGAACCTACCTGGGGATCGAACTCGAGTATCTTTCAAATTCCGATCACCGAACCACTGCGCTATCGTGTCTTCGTTTAAATGCACTTGGATTTTTTTGTTCTTATTTAATGTAAACTACTTGTCTGTAAACGTACAAAATTTTCGTGAACCGTAACCCGAAAACTGGCGTTTACTGTAGAATTAATAAACGCAGTATGCCGACCTCGTTTGCGCGAGTGTTAATAATTCGCCTGTAGGTATTTTGGTTAATTTGGAGGGCGCCCGTTTGGCCACTTCCAGCCAGATTAGTATTGTCAGCATTTCTGTTTTACAACATCAAGGGAAACCTTTTTAACGTCGAAAAAACGTACACTAATATCGGGTGAAAAACTCAATGCTTGGTATTCCGTTTTTATTTTAAAAACAATAATAACATTTTTTATCTTACGCATTGACTAATATTCTGCCGTCCTTCAGCTAATCTGGCATCTGGCCGATTTTGACTTCTTCATGCCATCTCAATCGGAAAAAAATTCTCTGTCGATTAGTCTTACCAGAATTTCCGTAGACTTTATAGTTGTGAAGATACAACAAATAATAATGCCATTACATCCATTTAATTTATATGATTTTAACGCTAAAATGTCTTAAAGAGTTATCGTTAATCTAAAATGACCAACAGTCACTAAGATAAGCCCTGCGAGAATTTTTTGTGAGGATTTTACTAATTTTATAATGTTTTCTAACGTGACAGATGGTAAGCCCGTCGCTGCTAATTGAATTCGTGTGTTTTGACTCAAATTACGATCACCCACTATACTACTACACTATAGAGATATGTCATAAATAAATTGTTTTATCCTATATTTCATGACTTTATACATTTACAAAAGGCTAATTTTTATATTCTGTATTAGGATATACGAAGAAAATGTACATAAAATTCAGGAATAAAATAGACGAGAGCTGAGATTCGGGTCATATTAAAATGTTCGCAGTTTTTATTGCAAATGTAAATGCTCCTGACACGTATCCGAAATGGTATAACTATTTTATTTGTCGGACGTGTGCGAAATAGCCACGGAACAGCGACATAACTCAGTTCGTATAAAACTTTGTTATGCTTATCCCGGCGCTTCGTTATCTATTGTGTTATGTTTGGGAAGCTAGACTTACGGTCAATGCACGCTTTATAGGTTTGGTGGATTCGGTGAACGAGTGGCATGCACACCACTCATGCAATTTTTCATGGTGCTGCCAGCTCTGGGGTTCCGGTTTCGATTCCCGATCGGGTCAAATTAGAAAACACCATATGTACGTTTTCTCGGGTGTGTAGCTAAAATAATATAATACAATAACGTATATAATTACTATATACTAATTTGTAAAATTAACATTTCATTTGTGGTAATAACACATGCTAGCAGTTTTGTGTACATTATTATGATATGAAAATGATATCGAAATCCTTTTTAACAAGAATATGCACCGTGAAAATTAAAATTATTTAAAAGAATTGTGTTAGAAAAATCGCAAGAGTTTTGTGGATACACCTGATACAAAAGTATCAGGTGTATCCACAAAAGTAGTATAATAAATAACAGACAAGCGTTGAATATGAAACATCATAGATGCAAGAAGTATTTGATCATTTTTGGACTTAATTAATCTATGTTAATAATAAGCCCAGGGGTTAAAAATTATAAGAAGCAAATCAAACTTACTCTGTTACGTAATGCGTTATGTTCATGCGTAACTGGTCTTGTGCAGGCACCACCACTGAGTTCTCTCGACGTTATGGCAACACTTTATTTTGTTAAGATAACTATGTAACGCATTTTGATGAATGTAAATTATATAATTAATAAGGCAATATATCATACATACAGACATAAAGACGGCGACGGTTTCACCTATCACGTTGTCCCAAAAAAATGTCTTCGGTAGAAGGTGAGTCGAAAGGACATAGTTGTCTAGACCTCTGTCTACCCCTGTATTTGAAATGGTGTGAAGATATATATCATGCTTACAATAATTTTAAAAATGCGTCAATTTAGGGTAAATTAATTAATCCATATATTGCATAATCGTTCGTAAGGGATATGTAACTTCAGTCGTGCGTAGAAGCTTACACGTATTTTTTTTTAATTGCAAGCCTTCGACTCATAATAAACTACCAAAGATTTGAAACTTTAAGATTAAAAAAGAATTAAAGTATTTTTACTCAAAAGAAACAATTTTTAAATAAATTTATGTATATATTGTTTGCATATTAAAATATTAACAACAACTCATTTCAGTCTTAGCTAAAACCCGTCTAGAAAACTGGCAACTTTCGAAAATATCTATGTAAAATTAAAACAGGCCCGCTGAGCTTGCGGCTAAAACTATTCTCATTATAGAGGGTTGGGGGTCCGGAAACTCATCTCGGGCATGCGCTTAAGTACAAAGTCAAAAATATTAAGAGGGAGCTTCCGCGACCACTTCCGCCGCCATGTCACTTAAGCATTCAAATTGTTAATGACCAAAACTTTAACATAGCTTACATAAAAATGTATAAATACAGTTACTAATAAGATAAATAAATATCTTCATGCAATTCCCAATACAGGGGCAGACAAAGGTCTAGTCTAGACAATTAAGTCCCTATGACCCATCTTCCTCCGAATATATGGGACAACGTGACAGGTGGTGAGCCCGACTTTATGTTCAAGTCAACGATGTCAATCGTACATAAATTTTTGAAAAACCCATTGGTACGAGCCTGTCACCTGGGGATCGAACTCGGGTCTCTTGACTCGAAATTCCGACCATCCAACCACTCGGCTATCGTGACTCTTCTACTAACAAGATACAAACGAGATTCCATGCCTACTAGAATTATATTACATCTCTTTAGTTCTTTATATTCTGAACCGCAAAAAAATATTTTCCTTTCTTTATTAAATTTAAAATTTGACGAATAAAAAAATGTATAAAAGCCAGCAACTACAAATTAAAACAGACAAATTGTAAACAAGATAGGTATCAGTTACAAAATCAATTATATCCTAACAAATTGAGGGCAACGTAGAAAAACAAAGTAAGCTCTCTCATTTCTCAATTATTGCTTTCAATATTATATTATTATGCTACCAACAAAATTATTAAAAACTTAAATAATATTGCTTTTGTGGTATGGATCTAATTATGGCTTTATTTTGTGTAAATTAATTTATTTCGACTCATTTATCATCGATCTTTATTTATAAAAACGTGACCGGTGGTGAGCCTTTCGCCGTCTTAGTGTGGAAGCTATTATTATAGGTTAGAGAAAAAGTTTCTTCGCATTTTTAAGAAATGTTCACAACATTTTTTAATATAGTTTATTTACATTTAACTAAACTATGTAGGTACTATTTTGTTCGATAATTTTTGCCACCTTGTAGGTAGGGACATGGTCCCATTGCTATAGAAATATTGAGGCTTCTGATCAAAATACCGCGACAATTGGTTTTGGCGGTCCTCTCGCGACCTGACGTGACACTGCCTAAAGAATTCTGAAGGGACCGAAACAGGTGGAAATATGAATGTGCAAGGTACAAATAATGTCTTCAGTGGATGGTGGGTCGAAGTCTAAGGGACTTAATTGTCTAGACCAGACCTCTGTCTACCTCTGTATTGGGAATGACGTGAAGATATATATTTGTCTTAAGTGAAAATAATCCAGTACTTTAACATCAGTACCCTGGTCAAGCGAGGCGGTTGTGACAAATTGTTCCTATAAGAGTAGCCTAAATATTACTAGGGACTTAGGGACTTTTCACAAGCCGGTAAAGTAAGTTTAAAATCTTTAAACCTACTTAAAAAAAGTACAAAATTGTATGTTAATCAACTGTTTAACTATCTGAATAATTAATTACAATGTATAATATGCCTTTAATTTTATATATATAAGAAAGAAAAACGAATAGATTGACGCTCTATAAATAGACATAATTTAAACCCGACATATGTCTCCCTTCGGGAAACTATTCAGTAACGCGAAGTAACTTGCAGCATAATTACTATTTCCACTCTCTGTTCTCTTTGTAAATTGCTTTAAAAGCCGTTCCATTTGGATTCCTTTAAGAACTAAATGTTACGAAATCTCTATTCCAAATATCAAGCAGATTTTAGTCAGAGCAGAAAATTATACGGGTGTTTGATGACTGTTAAATTAAGACGTATTTTCGTGTAGAACTCGTGTATTTCTGTATAAATTGTCGACCCTTGAAGATTTTAAGCCGATATTAACATGACGTAAGCGTTCTTATGTGTTACAGTCTTAATGCTCTCTAAGTTACAGATCTAGAGGCATGTGTTGGAAGGGATGTTACATAGTCAAAAAGATACGTCTGGTGCTTATGTTACCTACTTTAAATATTTAAAACACACCCAACCACCCGGCTATCGTAAGTCACAATAGACAAGCGGTTGGGTGATCGGAATTCTAAACAAGAAACCTAAGTTCGATCCCCAGGTGTAAGGCTCATACCAATAAATTGTTTCAAAACCTATGTAAAATACGTTATCGAATATTTTTTTGGTTTCTCGTATGAAATTTTGTTTGTTATTTCAGCGACTTTGATTGTCCCACAGGTGTGTTCAGTTTTATTTTTTTAATGGACAGTATTTACTATTTGATATAATTTTGTTTTGTATTACTGGCTATATTACAGCTAGGTGCAATGTAAAAAAGAATTTCTCTTGTAAATTTAAAAATATAAAGTCTTATTGAAAATCTCTGGTTTCTAATACGCAATTTAATGTTCTAAAAACATTTTAGCATTGTAGTAAAATGCTCTACTGAATTATTAAAAAAATTAAATCGCATAAATAATATCAAATAAAACATACAAATAAAATAAGATAAGAGAAGATAATAATATATTCGTAACAATGTTCGCAAATTTGAATTCAGACCAATCAGTCTAGACTAAACAAGACCAGAATATAAATAGAAAAAATAGATAGAATAAAAGATGGTATACGAATGCCAGATTCATTCGCAGACGTTACTACTTTTAATAGACCTTACTTTGTAATCTTTATAGACCTTACTTTTGCCTAGAAAAAACCACTTCAACAAAATAGCTTAGTCCCTTAAACGTCCCGCAACGGCTTACGAATTTTCTTGTCACGTTTTTAAGTCGATTAGAACAAAAGACGCACCCGAGGCAGCTAAATCGTATTCAATGTGCGCTCATTTCCATACTATTAAACCTTACGCGTCCCACTGAAGATGAAGGGAGCACGCACGGTTGAAGATAAAAAGGAATTTAGTATTGCCTTCCGATTTCTTTCTCTTTGTGCCTCGAACATCTTTTTCCTTTGACATCAACAATTCAATTTAAAAAAAAAGTGAAAACGAAATCATCGATTTGCCATTTTGAAGGAAACATAATAGGAATATAAATTGTATTATCATAGTCATAACCTCCTTGACCAAGACGACTTCTGTAAACGAGTGGCGTACACACTGGTTGTCAAGGTGTAGCCATCTCTGAGGTCCTGGAGGCTCGCGCGTTTACGATTATAGATAAATAAATAGTATGCGTAATAATAATGCACAGCGATTCTTGATTAGCCAACCCATAATATGTGAAAGGTCCGGTCACATTTGGCTCCGAAGAACTAAATTGTCTAAACCTCTGGCTACCCCTATATTAGTTAATGTTTGAAGATAAAAAAAGGTAACAAATGTTATCGGGATTCGTGATTTTTTTATATAATTTGGTGCCTATGGGTTTTGGCCTCATCTAAGTAAATGTAGAGAGATTATTCTTTTTTTATATTAAGTTATATGAAATAGAAAGAGCTGCAAATGGCAATTTAAAATTATTCATGTATTCGAATAAGCAAAACACTGAAAAAAGGATTTTTCCCTTCGATACAATTCGTTTTTTTTTTGCTCTAATGAGCGCTTTTTCGAAGCCCGAAGACTGTAATCGAACTTTACTGCCAACCAATTGAAAAGAAGCATTTGCATTTAAATGAATGAAACAAACTTTACATAAATCGTATTTCAAGGAGTGGGATTGAGAAATTACTTTCTTCCCCGGCGCAATCAGAATATTTTGTGGATTTAAACTTGCATACAATTTAGTAACTTTTGAGGTAATGGTGCCAAAATCTGATCCGTCCGGGTATCGAACCCGAGTTGTCGCTATCTTAAAATTTAATGTACACTTTATTCGACCACATGGTCGTCAAACACAATATTTTCTTTCAATATAATGAAAGTCATGATAGCCGGGTGGTTGGGTGGTCAGAATGTCGAGTCAAGAGACCGAGTTCGATCCCCAGGTGGCAGTACCAATGAGTTTTTCAAAAATTATGTACGTATTACATCGTTGGCTTGGACATAAAGACGGCGACGGGCTCACCACCTGTCACGTAGTCCCGAAAATATCTTCGGTGGAAGGTGGGTCAAAGGGACTTAATTGTCTTGACTAAACCTCTGTCTACCCCTGTATTGGAAATTGCGTGAAGATATTTATTTATTTATTTAATATAGATTGGAATTCTATATCTAAATGTCAACGGTTATGACATTTAGATATAGAATTCCAATTAAAAGCAAAGAAATAGAGCTATAATGGTTGCTTGCTTATGTGTTTAGTGTTTGTAGTAGTTGTTTGTAGTAGTTGTTTGTAGTAGTTGTTGTCTGTTTATGTACACATTTCTCCGAAATTATGACACGCCTGTAATCATTCTTTAAAAATAAATGTTCACGTATATTTCCAATATTAGACCCACAATTCAACGGAGCTTGTTTGAGACGATTACAGGGGGTGAAACTGTCGCTATCTCAATATCCAAGCCATCGATACAATGTATAAAATAAATAAATAAATATCTTCACGCCATTCCCAATACAGAGGTAGACAGAGGTCTAGCCTAGACAATTAAGTCCCTTCGGTGGGTCGAACATATTTTCGGGACAAGGTGACAGATGGTAAGCCTTTCGCCGTTTTTATGTCCAAGCCAACGATTTAATTCGTACATAAGTTTTTGAAAAACCCATTGGTACGAGCCTGCCACCTGGGGATCGAACTCGGGTCTCTCGACTCGAAATTCCGACCACCCAACCACTCGGCTATCGTGACTTCCACTTCACTCGGTTATCGATATAACATACTTACATAGATAAATATTTATGAAAATATAAACATGCATAAATCGAGTACAAACAAACACACAAATCTTTGCGCCTTAGTAGGATACAAACCCGCTTCCAAAGACTCCGGAAACAATGTCACTAAGCAATCGGTTTGAATAGAAACGAATAGAATAGAAATTCCTGTTATAAATCGCAATTGCTATGAGTAGTAAGTCAAAGCATTCCGTACATTAGTCACGATTGATTTGCCCGCCAACTTGTTACGCTGAGTAAACACTATAAACTAAAACTCTCAAGAGCAAACGAAACCGACTATAAATCAGCTGTTAAAGCATTTGTTTACAAACTTCTAGCAGAGTTAACCCCAACCGATACATAACCCGCCCGTGTAGTTAGCAATTAGTGCTAGTTAAATATTGCGCATACCACCATAGTACACTAACATCTAATACTAATCGATACTTTTTTTATTATTATTACACTGGTTAAATTAAAGAGAACAAATTCTCGGAGGTAAGAGGGTTGACACGGTACGGGTGTCACCGGTTCGAATACCGCCCGTGTCAGTTGGTATTTAAAAAAAATGTTCTCTTTTATTTAATAACAAAACGTTCAACATGACTGATGACTAAATTAATAAAAATCGATAAAAATTGCATTATTACACTTATTTTTGCACATAGGGTGCTGGTGACCTTGCCTTCAAAGTGAAGGGTTGTGAGATCGAATTCCGCTAGGTGCAAACATTTGCCTGATGAATATAAATGTTTGTACTCATGTCATGGATGTTTGTCTTTATTTTCTTCTTTACAGCCTGTTTAGGGTCCTCGGCTGCACATAAGTTGAAGTCTTCTAAAGTTTACTGTAGAGATGGCGTTAAACATGATCTTAGTCTTGTCCATATTCATCTTGATACTTTCTTAAAAAATTATTCCTATATGTAGTACTATACATAACATTATTTAATATTTACCTAAATAAGTTAATATAAATGTCTTCACGCAATTCCCAATACAGGGATAGACAGAGGTCTAGTCTAGACAATTAAGTTACTTTCGGGACAACGTGACAAATGGTGAGCCCGTCGCCGTCTTTACGTCCAAGCCAACGATATAATTCGTACATAAGTTTTTGAAAAACCCTTTGGACGAACCTGCTACCTGAGGATCGAACTCGGGTCTCTTGAGTCGAAATTCCGACCACCCAACCACACGGCTATCGTGACTTTGAGATTTTGTTGTGGTTAAACTAACTTAAATTCCCGGTGAGCTGTGCACTAAACTATTCCGGGTTACTTTCTGTAGGACAGACGTGACGTGAAAACGCGAAACAGAGAGCGATTCGCTCTAACGCGTAACTCTGTGTAGTCTCTATGCAGATTCAGTCGACCAAATATCACGCGGCAGTTGCGACGTGTTTTATAATTCTATTGTTAAATTCAGATATTCGATATTGAACATATTCGCATACGAACGAATTGAAAACTTAGTTTAAAAAGTTTTACATTTATTTTATATTTTCACTATATATCCCTTTATATAGTGGGATATAGATATATCCCTTTATATAGTGTGTATATAGACCTTAGGCATAGATCCTTTTAACTTGCGTTTCACTAAAACCTTTAAGGGACAACGTGACAGGTGGTGAGTCTATCGCCGTCTTAATGTTCAAGCTAACGGTACAAAATATTTTGACGTACATTTATATTTATAAAAACGTATAAACATCCATGACTCAAGTACAGACATTAATATTTATCACACAAAAGTTTGTCTGTAGCGGAATTCGAACCCGCAACCATCAACTTGAAACGCAGGACCCTTGTATTAAACACTAATATTCGGGTATTAAACCAAAGGGTTTTTCAAAAACTTATGTACGAATTACATCGTTGGCTTGGACATAAAGACGGCGACGGGCTCACCATTTGTCTCGTTGTCAAGAAAGTAACTTAATTGTCTGTATTGGGTATTGCGTGAAGACATTTATATTTGTATCAAATTTATGTGGAACCATAAGATACAGTAAAGATACAGTATAAATCATAAAGATATTGTTTTTAATTATTTTTATTAGTCTAAAAAATATTTTTACTAAAAAATAGTGCTAATAACCCAATCGGTTCGAGTGAGAAATTTAACTTAGCGCTGCAGGTTCGAATCTGACATTCGACTTTTATCCTGTGCGATTAAAAGCAAATAAAAATGATTTTAGTGGTATGAAAGGGTTGAAAACAAATGCTGAAAAAGAGGTTAAAGCTAGTACTTTTGGACAAATTTCAAAAATGAGAAGGAATCAGACGTAACTTTCAGGAGAAATTCATTAATCTGATAGAATCCAAGTTGCCACCCGTCGATCTATTGTCTCTTGCCACCCCGACAGTTATAACTCGTTAATACATCAGTTGTTCTCTCGGGAACATTAAGTTTCTTGCATTACGAAAAGTACATTACATTTCTTTATAAAAACTACCTAAATAAATAAATATCTTCACGCAATTCCCACACATGGGTAGACAGAGGTCTAGTCTAGACAATTAAGTCCCTTAGACCCACCTTCCACCGAAGATATTTTTAAGACTACGTGACAGGTGGTGCGCCCGTCGCCATCTTTATGTATGCCAATGATATTACTCATACATAAGTTTTTGAAAAACACATTGGTACGAGCCTCGATCGAACTCGAAATTCCGACCACCCAACCACTCGGCTATCGTGACTACCAAATATTTCCATTAACTTCTAACCGTTATTTTACGAAGGTAAATAGGGAGAGAGCCTCAAACGTAGTACCTGTCGTCTCCAAATCCACCCTGCGGATGTTTATTTCCATATTTACGATTCAGAAAAACCGCGAGTAATGCGATAATCGTGTATATTTACATTTTAGCCGTCATCGGCATACCTAATGGCGTCCGTTATATTTACATGCGATTCCAACACTTAAAGAAGTTCATAAATGATATTCGAGGAAAGCGAAGAAAGTTATTAGTATTTTCTTTAGGTTTTTTATTTTTTAAATGTTCTGGTTTTTATTAAAAAAAATCGGATGTAGCTAACAATGTATTGTAATTTTATTATAGCAAAAAAAAATTCTTCACACCATTCCCAATATAGTGGTAGACGGATGTGTAGACAATTAAGTCCTTTTCGACCACCGAAGAAATTTTTTGGGACATGTGACAATGTTGACCACGTCGCCGACTTCATGTTTTTTTTGTAGGAAAAGGGAGGCAAACGAGCAGATGGCTCACGTGATGGTAAGTAATTACCGCCGCCCATGAACACCCGCAATACCAGAGGCATAGCAGATGCGTTGCCTCCCTTAGAGTGCCACCCTCCCCCATAATTGGGGGAGGAGGGTGTTTGGGCCACCGGTTACCTGCACTCACCAGACGAAACGCAGAAATTTGTTAGACTTCTACTTCACGCCGGTATTCTTTGAGGTCGTGGTACTTCCCCGGTCGAGCCGGCCCATTCATGCAACAACAAAAGTTGATGCGTGGCTCTACCACTGTTAAAATGCGAACGATATAAATCGTATGTAAGTTTTGAAACTCATTGGTACGAGCCTCGATCGAACTCGAAATTCCGACCACCCAACCACTCGGCTATCGTGACTACCAAATATTTCCATTAACTTCTAACCGTTATTTTACGAAGGTAAATAGGGAGAGAGCCTCAAACGTAGTACCTGTCGTCTCCAAATCCACCCTGCGGATGTTTATTTCCATATTTACGATTCAGAAAAACCGCGAGTAATGCGATAATCGTGTATATTTACATTTTAGCCGTCATCGGCATACCTAATGGCGTCCGTTATATTTACATGCGATTCCAACACTTAAAGAAGTTCATAAATGATATTCGAGGAAAGCGAAGAAAGTTATTAGTATTTTCTTTAGGTTTTTTTATTTTTTAAATGTTCTGGTTTTTATTAAAAAAAATCGGATGTAGCTAACAATGTATTGTAATTTTATTATAGCAAAAAAAAATTCTTCACACCATTCCCAATATAGTGGTAGACGGATGTGTAGACAATTAAGTCCTTTTCGACCACCGAAGAAATTTTTTGGGACATGTGACAATGTTGACCACGTCGCCGACTTCATGTTTTTTTTGTAGGAAAAGGGAGGCAAACGAGCAGATGGCTCACGTGATGGTAAGTAATTACCGCCGCCCATGAACACCCGCAATACCAGAGGCATAGCAGATGCGTTGCCTCCCTTAGAGTGCCACCCTCCCCCATAATTGGGGGAGGAGGGTGTTTGGGCCACCGGTTACCTGCACTCACCAGACGAAACGCAGAAATTTGTTAGACTTCTACTTCACGCCGGTATTCTTTGAGGTCGTGGTACTTCCCCGGTCGAGCCGGCCCATTCATGCAACAACAAAAGTTGATGCGTGGCTCTACCACTGTTAAAATGCGAACGATATAAATCGTATGTAAGTTTTGAAACTCATTGGTACGAGCCTTGAATTCGGGTCTCTCGACTCGTATTCCGATCACCCAAGCACTCGGGTATCGTGACTAATTATTAAAATAATATTTGTTATAATAACAGTTGAATAAAACTAGTAACCTTTGTTCAGCGGGCTATGGAAAATCTATGCTGTGACAGAATCCGCAACGATGATATCTACAGGTAACTAGGGTATCCGACATAGGTATAAAGATTAGCACGCCGCAGTGGTAAAGGGCGTCGCAGAACTAACCACCGTTGGAGTCGAAAGGTTCTCGAGTGGAAGTCTCGTTCTGGCAATGGCAGTGGTATAGGACGACCTGCACAACATTGTTGGGTTTTGGTGGAAATCCCTGAGACTATTGACAGGCTGTAAAGCTGAAGAAAAATGTATTGACATATGTTCGAACCCTTTTATTGATGCTTGTGTCTTGAACATATTTTTATTATTTATTTTTATATATTTTTTTTACATATTTGCATTTTTAGTATAGATTTGTATAAACAATAATTGTAAAATTGTGTCTAAGGGCAATTTTTTATATTTTAATTTTGGTCTCTCAATTCCCTTACAATTATTATATTAATAAGAAAAGTCTTATGTAAACAGATATAATTGTTCATTCTATAGTCAACTCCAAGTAACAAGAAGTACTCCAGTACGTCAACTATTAAAAAAATAATTTAATACTGGCACATTATAACAAATAAAATAAATAAATAAATATCTTCAGGCAATTCCCAATACAGGAGTAGACAGAGGTCTAGTCTAGACAATTAAGTCCCTTTGACCCACCTTCCACCGAAGATATTATCGGGACAACGTGACAGGTGGTGATCCCGTCGCCGTCTTTATGTCCAAGCCAACGACGTAATTCGTACATAAGTTTTTGAAAAACTCATTGGTACTGCCACCTGGGGATCGAACTCGGGTCTCTTGACTCGCAATTCCGACCACCCAACCACTCGGCTATCGTGACTTTTAACATAATAACATATTGTTATAATAAAAACATGAAGCCTAAGAAATTAAATCTAAAAAAAATAATATCATTGTAACGAAAAATAAAAACACAATTCAGTAACTGTCATTTGTTTCTTATGACAACTAAGAATTTTGTCTTAAAAATGTAAAAGCTTTGGAGAGCACGATTTATGTTTTCAAAGAACAAAACTGACATTGTTAATATTAAATGATAAATGGTTTGTAACTGACAGACTGCGAAATAATCAAATATCCCTGTCATCTACGAAATTAATGAAATTAATAACAATACGAATGTTAAATCGTTATCATTATTTGTAAATTATGTTCTTTGAATTGTTTAACTTATGAAAACAAATTTAAATTTACAAAAATATTTTAATCGACTGGTACTTAGTAACATTTTTGTAAATTTAATTTAGATATCTAATTTTTAATTTAGATTTCTGCAAATATTTGTTCAACATTTAAATGACATATCAAATCAAAAATCATACAAACCGTATTATAAAAATTACATAACTTTGTTGCGAATTCATTCTAACTTCACTACTTAGTCTAAGTTGATTCAAGCACCAGTCTCTATAACGAGAGCCCTCGTAAAAATCTCCGGCAGTCTCGTAAAACATGAGCGTATATTCTCATTTACGCGCACTTGAACCCTCTAACTAAGTGTATTGTTTATACCGTTTGTTGAGTGTTTTCTTTATATATTGAAGTGATTGATAAAATTTACTTTTTGAAACTATAAAATTTAAATAAACGAAAACAGTTTTCACGGAGTCCCATAGTCACGATAGCCGAGTGGTTGGGTGATCGGAATTTCAAGTCCGGAGACCCGAGTTCGATCCCCACGTGGTCGGGTTGTACCAATGGGTTTTTGAAAAACTTATGTACGATTTAAATTGTTGCCTTGGACATAAAGACGGCGACGGGCTCACCACCTGTCACGTTGTCCCGATAAATACCTTCTGTAGTAGGTGGGTCGAAGGGATTTAATTGTCTAGACTAGACCTCTGTCTAACCCTGTATTGGGAATGGCGTGAAGATATTATTATTATTATTATTATCTTATCATAACGTCTCATCTATGTTATATAGTCTATATGTTAATTCGAGAAACTATAGCAGCAAATCTCTATACAAATTTTACAGTATATAAGTAGGGACTTTATGTCGAAGTCGTAAAATCAATGTAATCTGTGCGAACCCCTTTCGAGATTGTTATGATTCTGTAGGAATAATAATGAAGTGCTTATAGCTCGCAATCCTGATAATTTTGATGTAACGCTTTCAGGTCTGGAGCCTTAAAGTTTATTGTTTGTCAACTACACATATAAAACTTTATTGAAGATAAAATAAATATCTTATTTCAAAGCATCCGAATGGGCAGATATTAACAGATGAAACTTCTCGAAATCGATACATGAGTTATATAAGGTTTCCAGTTCTAAAATGTTTTCAATTAAATTTTGTTTTGTTTAATATTTTCAAATACGTTTCATTCTACGAAATAAACTTACCAATACAAAGCAACGTACCAGACTGTAAAAGTCCACTGCAGAACGTAAACCTCTCCTTAAAGGATTTGCTATGGTGAATTTTGGTCTATTATTTTTAGACATAACTGTGCTGCCATGTTTCATTTAGGGTGTTTTCAAGGCTTTTTCTCGCATTTCCCAATACAGGGGTAGCCAGAGCTCTAGACAATTTAGTCATATCTACCCAAATTTCACCGGAGCCTATTTTAAGAGATTGGGGCAGGCGGTGAGCCGTCTTTATGTCCAAGCCAACAACATAAATCGTACATAGCTTTTAAAAAATAGTATTGGTGCCTATCTCCTAGGGATCAAACTCGTGTCTCTAGACTCGCATTCCGATCACCCAAACACTTGGCAATCGTGACTTTTTTCATGGCTCTCAAGAGTCGTTAGAGGTATGTTTTTGCTGCATATCCTTAAAGAATATAAAAAAAGATACTGTTCAACATAATTGCAATACAAAAATGAAGACGTCATAACGTCGATAATAAGATGCTCGAGGAATATGATTAAAAAAAAACTGAAGCGCAGACTTGGCAGCCAGACAGTATTTTTTCGCCCACCAATTGACACAGTTTTTCGAAATTGGAATACGCGGTCGGTACGTAGGTGTGGGTACCACAACAAACCGTTTAAAAATACATTTCAAAGCCCAACTAGAATTCACTAAGATTGTGCCACGTCATAATGAATATTTCTTTAGGCTCGTTTGTTTTTAATTATTAGAAAAATTTAAAAATGTATATGTATTCTATTTTGTTTTTAATTAGTAATGGCATCGATCTACTTCTACAGATTATACTGCAAAATTTAATAAGTTTTTATTATCAGTAAAAAAAAAGAAATTTTGAAATAAATATTTTATAGTATTAAATATTTAAAAATAAAGTACAAAGCTAATAAAATGATACGATCGAGTCAGGCCTTTCACAATTAATTTTATTTATTTATTTACCTTCACGCAATTCCCAATACAGGGGTAGACAGAGGTCTAGTCTAGACAATTAAATCCTTTCGACCCACCTTCCACCGAATATATTTTTGGCACAACGTGAAAGGTGGTGAACCCTTCGCCTTTGACCATGGATTACGTAAAACTCACAATTAATATCTCATACAGCAAATTGTTCCTAAAACCTTTTTTAGTCTTATCATCTCCATTTTCTCTAAGTATGGAATGTTTATAGACAAAATATAACAAGAACTTCTTTCAAAAACTGCATGCAATTTAATCTGAATAAAAAACTTAATTCAAAAAAATAATTTATTTAAAAGCAGGAAAAGGGAATAAATACCATTCCGCATCAATCATTTAAAGTGAAGAAAGAAAGATGATTATTTAAACAATGAAAGAGATTCGATTTGGTTTTAAAGGGGCACTTGTGACTTCAATTTGAAAGGCCGACCTCAAATACTTTTTTCTCGCGCGTTATGTTATGAAAAATTTAATGAAATGGTAAATGTTAATAGCCGTTAAATGCTTTTAATGTTTTTATTTTTTTAATGTTAGATACATACATTTATTCCTTTCTTCCCGTGGGTGTCGTAAGAGGCGACTAAGTAAAACAGTTTTGAATATCGTTATGACCAAAGATGGGCAGCAGCGTCCGCGATGCGAATTGTCTGGTACTGCGATCGCCAATCCGCTTGCCAAGCGTTGCGATTATGGCAAATCCTCCCTATGGGAGAGGGCTATGTCCTGGAGTGGACTTTAACAGGCCGTTATGCATGTATGTACATATGTGTGTTGTATATGTTTGTTTTGATTAAAAAAACAATAAATTTTATTTATACAATACAATACAATAAACTTTAAAGTAACCTAGACGTACCATTATTTATTAATTTAATTAAACAAAGAGTTTTTAGTAAGAAATTTTATTTCAATGAGAATATAATTTTCAATATCGATAAAGAGATCCAGTCGAGCGTTTGTCGATAAAAGTGCTTGTTTCGGAAATGAAATAGATTAGATTCAATTTAAAGATTTATCTTAATGTTTATTTATAGTAATAACCAGCGTGTGGATATGGCGAAAGAATATACCACCCCCTTTCTTCCCGTGGGTATCGTAAGAGACCCGCAGATAGCAGTAACATAGTAATTAATTAGAAAGAAGTAGTTAGTTAAGTAGAGATATAGTTAAGTTGGATGCAGGTGGCTGGGGACCGTTCCTTGTGGAAAGTTTTTGGGGAGGCCTATGTTCTTCAATGAATTCTTGATAGGCTGTAAAGAAGAAGAATAACAATTAATAATCCTCTTTATTTTCGTGGGTGTCGTTATAGTGACCAAGGTAAACTAAGCCTAGTTTTTTTAATAGCTACCTACAATTAAGTAATGCATAAAATTGAGAAAAATTTATAAAGATTATTGCTTAGTAAACGAATTCTTCGTTAAGTAGAAAATAAAAATCTGTTGGAGGTTCTTCATCATATCATCATAAGACTGAAAAGTCCACATACATAGGTAGAACATAAGCCATAAGGGTTTGCTATAATCGCCACTCTGGGCTAATGCGTTGACTATTGCAGTACTAGACATGTCGCAGCTGAGACGCCGATATGTATATTTTTGTCTATCTGAGGGTGGCATATTTATAAGTTAATAAGAAAATAGTTACTAATGTAAAATTAATATTTATTATGAGAATTCCCATTTGATAATTAAATATTAGGCTTAACTAATTGTATTTCGCTCCTCATATTAGCATCATTATCATATACGTTAAGCTAATGCTAATAAGATGTAATGCTATTAGTAACATGAACCATTAGGGGAGTAAATCCGAATTGACTGAAGCGTATCTACGGAGAATTACTCCTATAAAAATGTCAGTTTCGGTTGGATTACTGTGATTACATAATAAACCATACTTTACGAGTACATTGGCAATCAAAACGCTGAGTCGGTATTGATCAAGATAAATTAAAATCAACTCGTGATTTCGCACGTATTTCCAAGTATTTTGCACTTAAAAATTAATGTAAAGTCGTGGTTAAATTTGACATTGATTAACTTGCAGTTGAAAGTAAGTTTTACAAAAATAGCTTTTTACAATACTTACATAAAATTTTAGTATGCATATCTTTTTATAATTTTTATCAATTATACTAATACTAATTAGTTCAACGGGCACCGCGTATCCTGTAAAACAAAAATCCATCCAAAAATCTTTTTTTTTGGAAAATAGTCATTATTTTTAATAGCGAACAAATGTCATAAATATATTTATTTATAATTATTTATGCCTATATATAACTATATCCAGAAATGAACTTTAAGAAGGCGTTATAAATAACTGAATAAATATTATACAAAGATAGGGACAAAGCACTTGAGGTATGGGAATCCAAAACAACGAAGGCACCACAAACAGCCATACCCGAGAAAATTTAGAAAGTGTTTTTTCTGCATTGACCCGACCGGGAATCGAACCCGGCACCTCGAGATGGGTTTACGCCACTCGTCCACGGAGGTCGTCGTATTAATCAAACAATGTTATACAAATCAACATCTGAACGGATCGCGATAATATCTGTTAAAAGTAACTAATTTATACATTGTATATTACACTGCAGTACATACAGAATACTTTTTATTTACCAGCCAGCAGCTGTTGTTCCTTTTTTAAAAAAGATCAGGCCTGAAATGCCGCCGAGTGTAAACTTAAAAAAAAGATCAGGCTGTTAATTTGCTATTCAGAGAAGCTTGCGTAGGCAGGTCGACGATGGCCTATGAATATTAACGCTAGCTCACAGGGTAAACACCGCCTTCCACAAGATTTATGGACGCGTGGCTGAAACATTACATGATATTACGAATGCAGCGTACAAAGAGCTTTATTTTTTTTCGGTAAGTATAATTAAATGGCTTGACATTTTGTTAGGGTTACTTTTTATACAAATGTTTGTGTGTGAGAGAGATGATAGAATTAATTGCAAAATAAAACATGTGAAACAGTTTAAACATAATTATAAATTCCATTTTAATGTACCACGCCTAAGTAATTAGTTAACTGAATCTGAAATTTCGTTAGAGTTTTTCTACTTGTTGTAAATATTAGATTTAGTTAGTTAATATAAAAATAATTCTGTTATTATTTTTTATTGTAATTGAACAGGAAAAGGATTGAACGCCTTGTGTAATGTCCGATAAAAGTTAAGTTATGCATAATATAAAGTAGACAGAGGTCTAATCTAGATAATTAAGTATTAACCTTCGATCTGCCTTCCACCGAAGACATTTTTCGGGACAACGTAACAGGTGGTGAGTTCGTCGCCGTCTTTATGTCAAGCCAAAAAGCCAACGATACAATCGTAAATAAGTTTTTGAAAAAACCCATTGGTACGAGCCAACGAACTGTAGATATTAGCTTTTTTTTTTCTTATAGAAAAGGGAGGCAAACGAGCAGGTGGCTCACGTGATGTTTGAATGGGCCGGCTCGACCGGGGAAGTACCACGACCACACAGAATACCGGCGTGAAGTAGAAGTCTAACAAACTTCTGTGTTTCGTCTGGTGAGTGCAGGTAACCGGAGGCCCACACACCCCCCTCCCCTCTTTTCTGGGGGCACTTTAAGCCCGGCAACGCATCTGCTATGCCTCTAGTATTGCGGGTGTTCATGGACGGCTGTAATCACTTACCATCACGTGAGTCACCTGCTCGTTTGCCTTTTCTATAAAAAAAAGGTTATCAAAGAGTGAGGCGGCAAACATGAAAGAATTTGATGTTTGCCGCCTTACTGTCACTCCCGTGAGTATAAGTACATAATGTAATATTTTTTTTTAAATGGACTTTTTCAAAATATCTCGCGGGCCGGATCATATCTTACAGCGGGCCGGATCCGGCCCGCGGGCTGGCTGTTGCCCATATATGATCTAGACTAAAATTCAGCCCGGTGACGTGCAGCAGTGTCTGCCTGTTCGTTTGCCTTTTACTATAAAAAAACCCTCGTGAACAAGTTGCGTACACACCGTTTTTCACGACATCAGCTCTGAGGCCGATTTCGATTCCCGGTCGGGTCATTGTAGAAAAAAACTATTTCTACATTTGCTCGGGTCTGGGTGTTTGTGGTACCTTCGTTGTTTTGATTCCAAAATACAATTGCTTAAACTATTTACTTTGGGATCAGAACAGTGTATGTGATGTTGTCCCTGTCTATGTATTTATTATGTACTTAGTTCACGCAATTCCCAATACAGGGGTAGACAGAGGTCAAGTCTAGACAATTATGTCCCTTTGACCCACCTTCCACCGAAGATATTTACGGGACAACGTGACAGGTGGTGAGCCTGTCGCCGCCTTTATGTCCAAGCCAACGATGTTACGTATTATTGTATCGATTTTATGGTAATTGAACAAAAAATCTTTTGAATGCCTTATCTAATGGTAAAAGTATAAAAGTTATGATATTTATAATATAAATATAATATAAGAAAATCATATCTATGCGGTCGATAATGAAGATTTGAAATGATATTGTTCAAATATTTTGTGTATTTATTTTTAAACTAACTGTTGGCTGCACTTTTACGTTTAACACTCTAACTTGGTTTCCTTCTCCAAATATTGTCATAATTACTTATTTATTGGTGCTAAGTATTAGAATCGTTATCAAATACAATGCATATAAATCAATTTACAGTACAACTACTTCTGTGATACGAAACACTGACTAATATATGTCAAATGTCAATCGAAACGTCAACATACGCGCAATTTCACAAAATTACACTAACAGATATAGCATTGAGAGTAAATACGAGAATATGACCCTTGTGGCAATCAGATATGATCTTAATTTGCTTGAAACATATCGCTTACTAGGCAACGTATTCAACCATTATGGGTAGTAATTAGCAAATTGTTTGTGACTTGACAAATTAAATTTGCTACGACTGAAGTAAATTACTAATAGAATCGAATTCAGACGTTTAAAAATTAATGTGGTGTTTCTTTGTGTAATGTTTATTAACGACAATAACAAAAACACTAAGACCCTAGTAGCGGGTTCATATCAAGCCCGAGGCAGTTGCTTTCTTTAGATCGCTCATTTAACAAAGTTTCGCATAGCCCGCCACTTAAAATAAAAACTTTAGATAATTTCGAAGAAATCGTCTTATAAGAAGACTACTTGGACCTTTTATTGTTTACAGTAATGACGAATAACACAATGTAACAGATTAAAAAGTATCTTCACGCCATTCCCGATACTGGGATAGACCGAGATCTAGACAATGAAGTCCTTTTAACTCGCATTTCATACTTACCTAACGACTTACAAATGTCAACAGCTGGACATAAGCTCCTCTGCCCTCTCTCAAGGAGAATTAGCGATAATCGTAACGCTTGGCAAACACATTGGCGATCGCAGTTTCAGACACGTCGCACCTCAGACGCTGCTTCCAGTCACCGGTCTTTTTAATTTTAATCTAGTATTTTTCGAGATGCTACCGCTATCTGTCGAAAGCCAATTGTATTGTCGAGGCTTTTCCCTCATAATATAGATAGATACATAGATAGATAGATAGAATACTCTTTATTACACACAGATAATATACAATAAACAATTTTGTAAGATTATGGTGACACAAATGGCGATCTTATCGCTTATCTCTATATTATGTATATAATATAGAGAGAGAATTAAAGTTGATATATTCTAAGGCCGTAACCATAAGGCACAGAATATATCAATCCTTTCATAATAAAAAGAACTAGAATTATTTTACCTGCCATTTTAGGTATATGTCAGAGCTACATTAGCGTCAGGTGAATTTCGCTACAGGCGTCCCCTGTCGGGAAATTGATAAAATAAACAAGGCAACAGGTGCGGCGGCGTGAGATTAAATAGAGAGCGAGTGGAGGAACACGTCAGCCATAAATGATTCGCCTTTGAGTGAATGTACAAAGAGCACTCAACTCAGCATGATATAATTCAGTTGGTACGTTTAATTCGACCAAGAAACTAAAATTGTTATTCTGATATCTCGTTAAAAAGCGTTTTATGCATCATTTGGCTCTTTCTCGCATCAGAACGCAGATAGTAATCTCACGTAACGCTCCACGTAATAAATAAAAAGTTATATAAAGATAAAAAAAAAAATATTTTCAAGCTATTCCCCAAACTATGTTACATAAATGCCCAGACAATTAAGTCCTTACGACACTCCTTGCGGTGCAAGATATTTTTTTGGGACAACGTGACAGGTGGTAAGCCTGTCATTATTTTATATATAAGTTTTGAAAAAACTTATTGGTACGAGCCGACCACCTGGGGATCGAACTCGGAGCTTCCAACTCGATCACCCAACCATTCCGCTATCGAAACTATATCGGCTTTTTTTAATAATAATAATAGTAATAAATACATACATAGGCAAGTACAATATTACATACATTGCTTTAATCCGAAAGTAAGTAGCTAAAGCACTTGTGTTACGGAGTTGGAAAGAATAAATATCATCATAAATATACTTTTTTCTCTTAGATAAATCCTATTAGAGTACAGAGGTTATATTCACTATAGGATGGGAAGACGAGTGGGTAATTGTTGTGTGATCGAGACATTTACTATGTAAAGATGATAAAATAGGAGATGAAAGTTTGTTCGATTATTTACAAAAATATATTTTTCTGTTATTCTACGTTAAAAAAATATCTTATATACAGTGGTAGACAGAGGTCTAGTCTAGACAATTAACTTCCTTCGACCCGCCTTCCGCCGAAGATATTTTCGGCACAACGTGACAGGTGGTCAGCCCGTCACCAACTTTATGTCCAAGCAAACGATATAATTCGTACATAAGTTTTTGAAAAACCCATTGGTACGAGCCTGCCACTTGAGGACCGAACTCGGGTCTCTTGACTCGAATTCCGACCACCCAACCACTCGGCTATCGAAAAATGATTATATACTCTAAGTTACGATTTTTAAATTTCTTACAACTCTTCTTAGTGTATTATAGATGTTACCTTCATGGTTTTATACGAATTTAGTTGAAAAGTCTCCATACACCTAAATGCGGCGCATAAATCAAAAACGCCCTTTGTTTATCCACACTAATGTACAGGGTTGTCTGGGTATTCGTAAGTTAACATTGCATGTCATTCACCTCAAGGTGTGAATATCTGTCGAATGGTAAGAGTTAGGGCTGTTTAAAAATAGATAAATTATGACGCCCCCGTTTAGTGTTAAACGTCCCCAATATTCCACCAGTCGGTTAGCCGGAGGTAGTCTATTATTTTAGAAAAATTAAAACAAATTTCAGAACGAATTCACAGTTCCTTTAGCACATTAAATAAAGTATCCTTTCCCATTTTTTTTAAACGACGATATACATCGTTGGCTTGGACATAAAGACGGCGACGGGCCGAAAATATCTTCGGTGGACGGTGGGTCAAAGGGACTCAATTGTCTAGACTAGACCTCTGTCTATCCCTGTATCGGGAAATGCGTGAAGATATTTTTATAAATGCTGCTTAAAATAAAAAAAAAAGGGAAGGATATTTTTCACTTCATTTCAGATATTTTTTTACATCTGAATCTAAGTGAAAGTTTAAATTTAACTTTTCACTCAACTTTTATAAAGTAACAGGCTTTGTTTTAAGCTCTTTTGATCATTAATGTCAACATCAGTTTGCAAAGCTCTTATTATTGAAGTAAGTAGTAAAACCAAAACGAAAAAACTTTATACAGAAAAAACCTCTTCTTCTTCTTCTTTAGAGCCAATCGTATATAGCCTAGCCTATAGTACAATACTGAACATAGGCCTTCCCTAAATTTTTTCACAAATAACGGTCTTCATGTACGTGCGTGCATCCATCGACCCGCCGCAACATAATGCAGTTCGTCACTCCATCTTGCATGTCTATAATGTGTTGTCCTAAATGGGGTTGTCACTGAAGAAACTTTTTCCACTAACAATAATCAGTTTGTTAAGCTATGTGGCCGACACCCTTGCCACTTCAGAGCAATATCAATAATTATTATCATATCATATAATTTAATAAAACTTTAACAACTTTAAAAATAATAAAGATATACACAATGTTAATACAAGGAACAAACACAATCTTACAGCGTCAGTTACTAGACTCAATAGTGTAAGTAACTCTTTCATGGTGTGGTGTGTACGCTTCTACAACAAAATCCCGGTAAAATGCAAAGTTTGCCTTTTAACAGATGCAAAGCATTAATCAAAGAAAAATTGTATAAAAAGGGTTATTACAGTATATATTAAAATATTAATGATAGTAACCGCTGGAAATCAGTTTTTTGCTCCAATGCTATTTCTAATTAAGTTAGTGTTAAATATTGTAGTTCCTTTATAAATAAAGAGCTAAAAAAGAGGATATATACGGAGTTTCTGTCGCCGTTACAGAAACCTCGTTAAGAATCGGTGGTAGTTTAAAAAACAACGATCGATAGGTGTAATGTATGTTACTTATGTGGACAAATAAATAATTTGAATACCTGCTTAGCTATACTGAACCTTAAAAATTTTCCTTACGTAATGCCTTCTTAAAAATAAATGCTAAAGAATGACTTCAAAAGCCACATTCAATAGTTTTGCCCCGAAAGTTATTTGACAAACGGCAAAAGCTACAAAGTAATGTAAAAGTTTTAAAGTTCTATTTTTAAAAGAGACAAACCTGTCTTCTATTTTAAATTGCAACGTCTGGAATTCGAACTCTTGAAGTCTTTTGTTTCAAACTTATTCTCATCTACGAAAGCGCGCTCAATCTTTTTCAATAAACAATTTAGCTCTTCCGAAATAATGAACTAATGATTTCTTTTCTATTTTTGTAATAGAAAATTTATCTTTCAAATGATTGGCAAATTTTAAACGATTTGTATAAGAAAATAAATTGATATACACTTTGACAAACTTCCATATTCTTTTCCCGTAAGGCAAACGCAGTGTTGGACGTCTCCCAACGAGATGGATGGTGACGACTTCCAAAATGTTTCGGGAAGTCGGTCGACTGAGTGGCTGAGGACCATTCACTGTGGACAGTTTTAGGGGAGGCCTATGTTCAGTAGTAAACTCTGGATGGGCTGTAAAGAAGAAGAAGGTTAGGCAGAGTCTACATCCTTCCACTTGTATACTAACATACTTTTCAAGCTTCGTTTATTACCATTACCTTTTTTTTATTCTTTTGTATTTTTTGATATAAGCACAATTGAAAAACAAGCAAACTCTTAACATTTTGATATGGGAGTGGGATGAAAAGCTATCAATCCACATCAGTAGCTACTGCAACCCATGGATATCTGTTAATAAAATCATATCCAATAAAATCATTTATACGTCGAAATAAAAATTATTTATTTTTATATTTTCTTTATTTTTCTCGTGATATACCTGACCATCTATGATCATATCACACAAATGTTTGTGCCCAGCGGAAATCGAACCCACAACCTTTCTATTCAAAGGCAAGGTTTCGATTCAAACAACTCGGATCATCATAGCAATGGTTTTTTAATAGTCGTATAAAGAGCGGTCAAAAACTACTACTACATAAAATCGATATAAACATGAATTACTCTCAATGTTCCCTTTCAATTCATAGACTGGATTTTTCAAATTTATTTTCTGTGAGAATTAAAAAAATAAATGAACAGCGAAAAATGTCTACGTGAGATTGAAAAAATTGCTGAAGAGTGAAATTACGATACCCGGGCGACAGAGATCGCACGTAGCGAATTTACGCTTCTCTCCAGATTCGTTTCGTGATAAATACAAGATCTCATTACTTCTATTGTGACACAGAAATTGATACTTTTATTACTAGAGAAAAATCCTACGTATATATATTTATTTCTTAATTTTCTTTGCTGCAAACTACTATTTATGATTACAAATAAACGTAGCGAGAATAAGAGCACAATAATATATCTTCATGCTATTTCCAATACAGGTGTAGACAGAGTTATATGCGATTAAGTTCTTCGACCCCCGTTCCGGGGATTGAATACGTCTCTTGACTGGAATTCCGATCACTCAACCACTCGGCTATCGTAACCCAAAAAACATACACTCCACAAAAATATGTGCGTATCATAATTAAAAATAACGCAAAGCTACGTAGCTGCCCACGAAGAAGGGCTATATTCATATTTAAACTGTTCTGAAAAGATTTTAATCAAATTAATCTCGCTGCCCTTGATTGAAGTCTCTAATGATCCCTCCATCTAGTAATTCCGCTACCCTTCTCGGTACCTCACTAACCGACGGTGATGATTTGGCTAGCATTTTTAATTGTAATTAGTTATTTGTCTAGAGTTTTCCTAGTTTCTTCCGTCCACTTTATACATATTATATATGCCGTCATAATCGTTGAGCGACAAAAGAACTAGCCAACTTGTCACCAGTTACTACGACTAGTCACAATCGCAATTCCTTTAGAAACTGCCTCGATTGTTGTCTCGGAAAGTGGAATAAATATATAGTCGTCCTACAAAGACTCATGTTTTTGTGTACATACCTGATTCGGCTGCCTCCGATGCCACCCCGGCTCTTACCGAAGTACCCTTGATGTGGCGAAGAGCGTTAATGTACCGACGCGAGTAGCGTCTCTCTCTCAAGAGCCTCTCTCCCAAAAAAGTCAAGTCGTTAGGTATCTTGCTATCCTCACCATGAAGACACAGTCTGTTGGCACTTCTTTGGAATGAAATCCTGTGGAGGTCCAGTTCGACGTCTCTGCTCGTCCACAAAAACATCGATGCTTCCAATCAAGTAATGTATCAAGGTTACTTGATAGTAAAGCATGAAAACGACAACCGGACTCTTTCATTTATCGAAACATCTAGAAAGCGAGCGCGATCTTTGTCATAGTGAAAATTGTTCATTAAGCATTTCTACATATTCTGAATCTACGGGATATCCCACCGGTTGCGTGAGTTAGGCTTCAGTGGAATATCCTTACACTGAACAGGGGTGTCTCTGTTCTTCTATTGGATCGATGGCAAACGTCAAGTTACCTTTACCTACTTAATATTAGAGTTCAAAATAACTTATAAACTCTTTTGTTATTCTATTAAATAAAGCTGCTTCTTTATTTTACTTAATGAAACCTTTATTTCTGGTTAACTTCGACATCAGTGTACATATTTATTCAACATCCAAGAAGTTGTAAGTTCAGAAAGTTAAATCATAAATTAACACTGAAAACTGATTAATTGACTTTTCCAAGTTTAAGGTGTGTTTTGCGATAACTTTGAAAATTTACGATCCTTGGGGAAAAATCTTTAACGGAATTCAGACCGGGTTATTGTTCTGTTGATATTTGCTTTATGACATTTTTAACTTAAAATTATTTAACTGGCTTATATTTTAGCATTTAACATGCCACGTTATCTCAAATAAGCTTTAATGAAAAATATATAACATACTTACTTTAATACATACTTTATAGTACATACTTTTGAAAATTATTATAGGTATATATATAACTATTTTACATATCTTAATTCCATAAAAAATATATTTAAGACATTTCTAATAATGGGGTAGATGAGGTCTAGACAATTAAGTACTTTCTACCCACCTTCCACCTTAGAAATTTTTTGAGACTTTGCTGTCCATGCCAATTCCTACATAAGTTTTGTTAGTACGAGCCTGTCACCTGGGGATCAAACTCGGCTCTCTTGACTCGAATTCCGTTCACCCAATCACACGGCTAAAACATGCAATAAATATGTAGTACTATAGCGTTAGTTGGGTAAAAAAGAGTAATCGTGTGGCAGCCTGGTTTAGACAAACGCAATGTTTGACGTCACCCGAAAGATGGAGTGAAGACTTGCAAAACTGTGCGGGTTGCAATATACTTACATATTAGTATCCATGACTCAAGTATGAACAATGACATGACTCAAGTATACAGTCACGATAGCCGTGTGGTTGGGTTGTCGTGATTTCGAGTCGAGAGAACCGAGTTCGATCCCCAGGTGGCAGGCTTGTACCAATGGATTTTTCAAAAACTTATGTACGAATTATATCGTTTGGACATAAAGATGGCGACGGGCTCACCACCTATCACGTTGTCTTGTATATGTCTTCGGTGAAAGATCTAGACCAGACCTCTGTCAACCCCTGTATTGGGGATTACGTGAAGATATTTATTCAAAAATGAACACTTCTTCACATGAAAGTTTGCCCCTAGCATGCCACGAAACCGCAAACCTATTACTTCTAAATCCTATTTATATTAACTTGGTATTGAGAATGGAAAAGGGCAGTAAATAATATATGGTCGCTCTCTGACTCGTTTGTGAAGTTACTCTAAGGTTCCAACTGAAAACCAGCGCTGCAGTCTCTGCAGCATTACGCTGAGTTGGAGTCCTATTTGGTATACCACATGTTAAAATAATCATGTAATTATCTTATAAGTTTCTTTTGTAAATGTGTATATCAAATAAATAGTTCTTTGTTTCTTTCTTTTTTCTTTCTTTCTTTTTTCTTTCTTTCTTTCAAACGGGCAGGTGGCTCACGTGATGGTAAGTGATTACCGCCGCCCATGAACATCCGCAATACCAGAGGCATAGCAGATGCGTTGCCGGCCTTTGAGAAAGGTATAAGCTCTTTTCTTGAAGGTCCCTAAGTCGTATCGGTCCGGAAAAACCGCTGACGGCAGCACATCCCATAAAGTGCATGTGCGTGGCAGAAAATTCCGCGAAATTCGCACTGTGGTGGAATGCCAAGCATCAAGATGGTGTTGATGGAATTTTTGACTATGCCGTAAGGTTCGATGGTGAAATTCAGCGGCTGGGATTAATCCGAACAATTCCTCAGAGCACTAAATCTTGTAAATCTTGTAAAAAATGCAGAGATGCAACATCTCTTCGCAATGCCAGGGGAACTAGCCTATCAGATAGAACATGGTCGTCGACGATTCGAGCCGCTCTTCGTTGGATACGGTCAAATGGAAGGAGCCGACACTGGGGTGCCTGCGCCCAGAGATGCGAACAGTACTCTATGTGCGGCCGAACCTGCGCCTTATAACACTATAGGGTTGAACTGGACTAAATTTAGTCGGCCCCAGTCCGAGATCTTGTCTAACAAAATCTCGACTTCAGACACAAGTTTGTTCCGGCACTCGTCGACGTGTTCCCGAGAAATATTGACACGGCCGG
The DNA here is from genome assembly GCA_029286605.1 of Sericinus montela. Classification (NCBI taxonomy): domain Eukaryota; kingdom Metazoa; phylum Arthropoda; class Insecta; order Lepidoptera; family Papilionidae; genus Sericinus; species Sericinus montela. The sequence goes on from JAGSMR010000046.1 coordinate 93,665, forward strand.
TGTATAGGGCATCACCAGTACTGTCGTCTGCATAGCAATGAATATTACTAATTTGTAACAAATCATAGATATGCAGAAGAAACAGCGTTCACAGACTTGGAGTCCGAGCATGCACCGTCAACTACGACCTTGATGCTCCGGTCTGTGAGAAAACTATTGACCCAATTGCAAAATTTCTCGTAACCAAAGGGTGGACAGGTCCCTACCTTCAAGGCTGCCGAGGCGCTGAGAACATATATCCTCTCTGACGTATACACAAACTCCGGCCCGAGGCACAAAAGAATGTTCAAGCTTGTACCCCGGGTAGGAAAGATAAGAGGTATCCGCCGGAGAGGATATCTGTGACTCGGTAAGAAAAAGCAAGGCCGGCTTTGCCGTCTCCAGATGGTAGTGGACGGCATTTAGATTGGAGTGCAGTCCCCTGATATTACAGAGATCCACAGTAAGCGTGGTAAGGAGTGCCGAAGGTTTTTTGCTTCGTTTGCCTCGGTCAGTGTGGGAACAGCGCGGAACTTTGCCAGAGCATCCACACTCAGGCAGCGATTATATATTAGAGTTCTGACCTAAGTTTCTCCGATTGAGACATTCTTTAAACAATTTATAAATATGAAAATGTATACTTTTTCTTTGTACCATAAAAGCATAAATTCATGTAGTAATGTATGTAGAAAAACAAGATTTCATTGTTTTCATCTTTTGCATAAGAAAATAATTTTGCATATGATACTTCATAAAAAATTAAAATATTTTTTTTTGTTTTACAGGTTAAAAAACTACCATAACAAACAAAACGTAAGTATTTTTTTTTAATATAAACCAAAATAAACACATAGCAAGACAATCAGGCCTACGGCCATTTCATAAAAAATATATTTACTTTTACTATAAAGGAAATTCTTCCAATACGAAAATAACAAAAATATTTTTGTTTGAGATAAGTTAGCCAAAGAAAATTACTTTCTATTAAAGTAATTGAAGTCTGATCTTCAATGGAACAAATGTAGATATTTTTTAGACAAACAACATATTCGGAACAGTCGACATTCCTTTATCCAAGCTGTTACCAAAAGTCTCTGTTCTTATGTTGGCACAGATAGAAAATAAGATAAAAGAACCGTTTATTTGCATTTATTATCCCCAGTGCGACGTCAAAACAAGTCCATTCATGAAATTGTACCTGCTAGAGCCGGCATTACACTCAGAAAAATAAAAAAAAATATAACGTACATTTTCCTTTTGCTAAAAAGCGTTCAACCATAGAATATCAAATGTCAGAAAGGTCAAGTTAAAAAGGTTTTTTTTTTTCAATATGAATCAAGGCTTTATTACCTTAGCTCCTGACTCAATGAGTCGCCGGTAATGTTTCTCTTTTTTATGAAACGTTTCCATCAGATTCTTTAACAAGAGTCACCCTCGATAAGGGCATTTCATAGCTCCCACCTGAAATACTTTTGCAATTATAACATTAACTTTCATTATTCGTGGAAACCTTTTCATTTTTGAGCCTTGAAAGATACTTTGGTAGTCTAAGCATTTTATTTATATGACTACTTTTATAAGTAGAACTATTTTCATGAGTATAGTAATCTTAGAAGGTTGCAATGAAAGAACATGAAAGATTAAACTTTACAAAGAATGTCATATACATTATTTTCTATAAAAGTTGTGATTGTATTCTCTTTGCAGACAATGGCAATGTTTACCGAAACAATCTATAAAACAAATTATACAAATTTAACGCTGTACTTCTAGGAAATTCATTAATTTCTTAATTAGGAAATTTCCGTTCCTGCGTAAGCGCCATAATCATAGCGGTATAGGGTGCGGACTGCGAAACATGCCGTCAAAGTTCGAGCGCGGGCTCAACGAATAACTTTAAACTGCTAAGGACTTACCTCGATGGTTATCCGGCTCGAATGACAAATCAATACAAGATCTTCGTCATTTTATAGTATCATTAGAACGAAATGTATTTAGCAAGTTTCAACAGAATTTGTGTTGACAGGCTCGTACCAATGAGTTTTTACAAAAAATTATGTTCTAAATCCTTGGCTTGGACATAAAAACCTGTCTGTTCGTTGTATCAAATAATTATTTCAGTGAAAGTTCTATCGAAATTACTTAGTTGTCTAGGCGTCTATTAATGCCAGAATTGGGAATAGCTTGAAGATATTTTTTTTAAATCTTCACGCAATTCCCAATCTAGGAGTAGACAAAGATCTAGACAATAAAGATCTTTCGACCCACCTTCCTTCGGTGGAAGGTGGTTCGAAAAGACTGTTTTTTGGGACAACGTGACAGATAATGAGCCCATCTTGACTTTTTTCGTAAATAAATAAAATGCTAATATATTACAAACACATCCCTCATCTGTCCAATAAAAATTTCATGTATGACAACTCTGTGTACTGGTTGCCATTAAAGAGACAGACGTACAGCCGGAAACGAGACGGCGGAAGCGGGCGCGTCGTGTTTCCTGCCCCCTCTCGTTTGATGGCACCTTCCGCGCAAACTTGGTTCGGTATTGCGGATTCACACAAATTGGGTATAGCTGTGCACAAGCAGTTTTATTATTAAGTCTGTGTATGCACAGATTATTTTAAACTATTTTAGACACAAATTCTGTAATTTTTTATGTAATATTATGTTAGTATTGTTATATTTTCATAAATTTTAATGACAATGGAGCTAACTCTGAATATATGGGAAAGATTTGTACTATATTTACGATATTGTACCGTTTGTAAGAATACATATATATTCTTTCACATTATTCTATATATATACACACAACATGCACCGAGCCTAAAAGTAACAAATTATCTAACATATAGTTACGCAATTTTTTATGGATTTAAAGTTTATAAGTTACGCATAACTTTTTGTTATTAATTAAAAATGTTTAAAATTTCAACTAACACGAGCGGGATAAAAACCCCCGACTTCTGCCACACCTTGACGCAGCACGTGTCAGTTGCAATTTTAAAAAAAATCTCTTTAATTTAATAACATACAGTTATCAAATTTCGTATCATTAATTCCAACATACAATACTTATTTTGTATATAAAAGGTTTCTCTGAATTTAACTGGCATGCACTAACATTTCGACACGTTTACCATTGCGTAAAAATCGCAGGCGTGAAGATATATAAACCGTGTAACGTGAAAACACTTACAGCATGTAATCATTCAGGGCTCAACGCCCTCGGACCCCCTACGAACGGATACCGACGCATCGTTTCCGCTACGAAAATAGAACTACGCAAATAGAACGGTGCTACAAATGAACACCGCTCTCCAATGAACCACTAACGAAGGGCTACGAATTAGATAGCGATGATTCATCGAGATAGTATCGAGTTCTCGATGATTAACAGTTGACGTGTCAGCCGACGTTAAATGGATCGCTTTTGAAAGTGATGCCACGTGTTTAAAAGCCCGCCCTTAGTGAAAAGTTAAGAGTATAAATAAGGAACAGATAACTACAAACGTGTAGCACGTGGGAGCGCATGTGTTATATTCATTTGGTCAAATTTGTTTACAAGTATTAATGTAGCAGCTAATTCATCCAACTTCGCATAGTTCAATTTATACTACTCATCTGCAAAAATAAATACATACATGCAATAAAGAGAACATTGCATACATTGCTTTGATCCCAAGGTAAGCGGCTTAAGCAGTTGTGTAATGGAATCGGAAAGAATTAAGTTACCACATACAACCAAATCAGATAAAATGTAATAAAAGTGTTTTCGACATTGACCTACCGGGAATCGAACCCGGGACCTCAGAGCTGACAACATAATGAAAAACAGTGCGTACGCCACTCGCCATCAGATGTCAAAAAAACTACATTAAATAGAAAGAGATACGTCAAGTAAAATAATTAGCAGTTTCCTAATAAATGACCGTTTATAAATAATTCAGAAGCCTATGGAAAATAGACAAATTATTTCCCTCATGATATATAAAGATATTTTTATCATATATAATCTTTATTAAATTCTCGTACTAGCTAAACCTGGCCTCACTTTGCTGTAGCACAGTATGTTATTGAAATCAGTAAGAATTTAATTAACATTTATCTAACAATAACAACTTACCATGGCATTCTGTAAAACTAGCCAAATATCTCTTGTGACGTATTTTTACAATATATTCTCGTTAGTATTTTGAGAAATAATTTGTTTTTATTTTATTTGTTGTTAAGCGTCACGATAGCCGAGTGATCGGGTTATCGGGATTCGAATTAATACACCCGAGTTCAATGCCCAAGTAGCAAGTACCAATGGCTTTCTTTCATAATCTTATGAACTATTTATATCCTTGAGTTGCACATAAGAACGCTAGTTCTGCGTAGAAATTGGCATGAAGATGTATACATTTATTTTTACATATATAAACATATTAAACCTTGATATTTAATTTGTGGCCATAATTCGATTGCCATCTGGTATAGATTGATAACATAAAAACAGTATTCCTATTGTGCTCATACGCAATTCGCCTTTGGATCCCGCAGATTCTTTCCTTTGCTCAATAATCCTTTTGTGACAAAGCAGTTTGACAAACGATAAATTGAATTGTATCGCGAAATTTCCGCATTGCCGCTTTTGTTGCTTTGTCAAGTTTTTGCATACACAGGCATACGTTAGTATAATCTTTTATTTGACGTAACGTATTTTGAGAAGCTGTATAAAATCAACCTTTTTCCGTAACAAACAAATCTTTTTCCGTAACGGTTATTAGTCATCATCAGCATAACTGCCTGTAAAATCCATTGCTACACGTAGATATCCCCCGGGTTTGTCATAATCGCCATGCTTGCAAACAGATTGGCGATCGCAATACCAGACATCTCGCACCTCAAACGCTGCTGTCCTACAGAGACCTTGTCTATTATTTGAAATGCTTATCCCGCGTTCTATCGGTAGCCAAATGTATTTTCATGGCTTATCCCTTAGTCTCTTCTTACGATACACAAGAGAAGAAAGGAAGTGGAAGGAGGATAGGTGCAGGTGACTAAGCACTGTTCTTTACGGAAAATTTTACTGGAGGCCTTTGTTCCGCAGTGGACTCTGGATCGACTCTAAAGAGGGAGATTGTTATAAACACAAGAATATGTGGCAATTGATGAATTGATAGATGGTTGTTGCACTTTCACACAAAAATACTAACTACTAGCTATACTACTAGCTTTTGCCAGCGGCATAGAACACTTTAATTTACTGTTTTATGTCTATTGCTATAAAAAGCCTATAACCGCCTCCAGGATCCCATCCACATCATTCATCAAGACTGATTGAGTGTCACCATATAATTTGGTCCTGAGCCAAAAAATTTATAAGTCACTATAGCCGAGAGGTTGGGTGATCGGAATTCCACTCTAGAGACCCGAGTTGGTAGAGTGGTTGGCTCGTACCAATGATTTTTTCAAAACGCATGAACGATATGTCATTCGCTTAAACATGATAACGGGCGCACCACCTATCAATTTATCCCAAAAAATGTCTTCGGTGAAAGGTGGGTCGAAAGAACATAATTGTGTAGACCTCTGTCTACTACTTTGTCTGTAATGCCGTAATGGTACCTATAAATTAAACATAAGGTATTTTTTATAGAAAAAAACTGTCGCAAAATCAATTATTATTTACTAAAAACCTTATATAATAGATATTTCAATTCCTTTGAAATGTCTCGGATGTTTTTTGGAAACGGGAATATCGTCTGTATTTATTTAGGTTGGTTGTCGAAAACACTTTCCAGTCGAATCGTGACTGTTTTATACAAGCGCTGTATTTGAATAAAGTCAATTTTATTAAAAAGGAAGCCCGTCTGTTTTTTCCACTGAAGCAAATGTTGATTTTTAATGTTATTTATTCTCTGTACAACCGAGGAAATTATGCGAAGGAAACGACGGGCGTGATGGAGTGACTGTCAGAGGCATTACTATGCCAAATCAATTTCAATAGCCCCTACCACGAACTCTTTTAATCTAATAAGATTTTTCTTGTTTTATGTTTTAAGTAGTCACGATAGCCGTGTCGTCGGAATTTCGAGTCGAAAGACCCGAATTCGATCCCCAGGTGGCAGACTCGTACTAATGGATTTTTCGAAAACTTATGTACGAATTACATCGTTGGCTTGGACATAAAGACAGCGACGGGCTCACCACCAGTCGTGTTGTCCCGTAAATATTTTCGGTGGAAAGTAGGACAAAGGTACTTAATTATCTTGACTGGACCTCTGTCTACCCCTGTATTGCGAATTGTGTGAACATATTTATTAATTTAATAAGGTTTTTTTTTATTTTTTGTCTACAATAACTAATTATTTCCATAACTTATATGACAATAATTGTAAATTATCGACATATTTTAAAATTTCTACCATTCGTCATACGTAAACAAATAGTCATTCTTAAAATAATACAAAAGAATATAACAAGTTGGTAAGCTATGTCATATACATTCTTAATAATTAAGATATTGGCTAGACAGTTTTAGTCCTAACGACAAGCATTTTATCAGTTCATTTCTAACAACGTAACAGGTGGTGAGCCTACCGTTGCATGGTGCTTCAACTAAAGTTGACAAATTAAAATCACCCAATCACTCGGCTTATTAATAAGTAGTAAGTAATTTTAATTTTTGCCACCTGTACCGACTTGCTCCAAAACTACCGAGTCGCTTTTTTTAATCTTATGTAGGATTTACTGTTTGGAGGATTTACTTATGTACGAATTATATCGTTGGCTTGGACATAAAGACAGCGACGGGCTCACCACCAGTCGTGTTGTCCCGTAAATATTTTCGGTGGAAAGTAGGACAAAGGTACTTAATTATCTTGACTGGACCTCTGTCTACTACTTTGTCTGTAATGCCGTAATGGTACCTATAAATTAAACATAAGGTATTTTTATAGAAAAAACTGTCGCAAAATCAATTATTATTTACTAAAACCTTATATAATAGATATTTCAATTCCTTTGAAATGTCTCGGATATTTTGAAACAGGAATATCGTCTGTATTTATTTAGGTTGGTTGTCGAAAACACTTTCCAGTCGAATCGTGACTGTTTTATACAAGCGCTGTATTTGAATAAAGTCAATTTTATTAAAAAGGAAGCCCGTCTGTTTTTTCCACTGAAGCAAATGTTGATTTTTAATGTTATTTATTCTCTGTACAACCGAGGAAATTATGCGAAGGAAACGACGGGCGTGATGGAGTGACTGTCAGAGGCATTACTATGCCGAATCAATTTCAATAGCCCCTACCACGAACTCTTTTAATCTAATAAGATTTTTCTTGTTTTAATTTTTAAGTAGTCACGATAGCCGTGTCGTCGGAATTTAGAGTCGAAAGGCCCGAATTCGATCCCCAGGTGGCAGACTCGTACTAATGGATTTTTCAAAAACTTATGTACGAATTATATCGTTGGCTTGGACATAAAGACAGCGACGGGCTCACCACCAGTCGTGTTGTCCCGTAAATATCTTCGGTGGAAGGTGGGTCAAAGGGACTTAATTATCTAGACTTGACCTCTGTCTACCCCTGTATTGGGAATTGCGTGAAGATATTTTATACTTAGTCGGCGTCAGGCTTGTGCTCCTACTAACCTGTCAAGTATCCCAAACGGCCTCCAGTGTAATAGAGGGCAAAAGGAATAAATTGTCTGGACTTCTGACAACCCAATGTTGTGAAATAAAGACAGACCTCTTTTTTCATACCTTTCGTAAGCATGTGAAAAATATGTATTTTCTCGGATTTTGTTTTTGGTGAAGGAGGCAAAAGAGCAATCGGTTTTGACGACCTCCGTGGACGAGTGGCGTAAACACCGGTTTTCAAGGAGTCGTCATCTCGAGGTCCCGGGTTCGATTCCCGGTTTGGTCAATGTACATAGAAAAACCACTTTTTCTATATTTTCGCGGAATATAAAAAAAAGTTGTGGTGCCTTCGTTGTTTCCGATTCCCATACCATAAGTGCTTTAGCATGTTACATTGGTATCGGAGCAATGTATGTATATGTATAATATATGTTGTCCGTATCTATAAATATATTTATTTATTTCAATTATGTGTTCTTATGTTTTACCTAATAGTATTTATGGATTCCTTCATGGGCATTGTTTCATTTATTTTATTTTATTTGGGAAGCTTACAGCTATTTTTAAATATAGAATTACTTAAAATACATCAACATGCCAATGAAAAGCTTCCGCATATACACTGAAAACATTCTAAATAAGATTGGACTCACACTTAAACATCAATATTGTCGATTGTCGATTGTACACTTGCAACACCAGAAAAGACTCAAAGCCTTGGACACATTGCATGCAGGCGACAGCCTGCATTGAGAAAAGAGTTTTGAGCTTCTTTGATACTGCACGGTGATAGATATAACTCGAAGTAATGTCGTTCTACGCTACTTTCGACTGCAAATAGTAACTCTGTTGCCGCTAGTCGAGTATTATCATCACAAATAATTTCCTATTAAAAGCGCACAACTAAGCCGTCTTTCCAATTTTCTAAAATAAACTTTACCCGTCTCGGATCTTAGCGGTTTCGTAACCGACTCTATATTTGCGAAGAGCTTAACGAATTACAGAATGTTTCAAATATTCACGCGAATCTGAGATTGGTTCTTTGAATAATTCAATGTACGAATTCTAGTGATTTTACTTATTTTCAGGACCAGAAATATAAAGAGTTGTTTGAAGAAGCAATAAAACTATATATTAATGTTCCAATGATTCGATATTGATAGACGCCGTATTAAATCAACAAAGGTTCTGCGTACGGAATACCAAAAGGAAATACTGCAATCAACAATGTTTAACAACAATCTACTCCATCGTATCTGCAATTTCTACAATAAAAAGGTTAATGAACACGAAATATTTAGTTGCCCTGTCAGTATTTATAAGATGAAATTAAAACAACCTTTGCAAGACATTAAACTCTGATATACGAATGTAAAAATGTCCACAAATTGTCACCATAAAAATATCTTCACGCCATTCCCTATAATGGGGTAGACAAAGGTCCAGACAGTGAATTCCTTTCGACCCAATTTTCACCGTAGACATTTTAGGGACAACGTTACCAGAGGAAGACCTATAGCCGTCTTCATGCCAACGATATAAAATAGTCACCAATTTTGTATTTCCATTATATTTCCCTGCAGTGAATGTCACAGTCGCCACACTCAGAAAGCGGATTGGCGATCGCAGTACAAGACACCTTGCATTAACGCCGGCGTCCATCACGAATCTGTAATTTTTTAAGTATTTTTTTATGTGTTATCTCTCCATCTGTCGGTAGCCAATGAAATTTTCACATGCTTCTTCATTAATCACCTCTTACGACAGGACAGAAAGACGGTGTATAATCTTACGCAAATAGCACACGGCATGATTTAGATACTCACTTAGATGGGTACACGATCACATATATTACTCTGAAACCAACAGGAAGTGTCTTAAGCACTTGTGTTATGGAATCAGAAACATCGAAGGTACCACAAACATCGGATCCGAGAAATGTAGAAAAAGCGTTTTCTCCATTGATTCAACCAGGAACCTAACCTCAGAGACACCATGAAAACCGGTGTGTACGCCACATTACTCGTCCATGCAGGTTATCAATTTCGATTGCCGTTATACTTCTTGGGTAATCTTTAATCTTTCTTTCTCCCCCGAAAGCGGTCCGTTCTGCAGACAATGATTTTGGTGCTTTTCTTCAACAGATTCTTTACTGCTAAAATTAAGTTATTTGCTCTAATTTGCTTCGGATCTTTCATAGTTGCCTCTGTTATTGTTTTTAGGTTATGAAAACTATTAAATTATATTCTCGCATTCTCAATATTGGGGTAGAGTGAGGTCTAGATAATTAAGTCCTCTCGACGCACTTTTCACCGTCGTCAATTTTGTACAACGTGATCGGTGGTGAGCCTATAGCCGTCAAGTGTTGGTCGAAAGGACTACACTAAACAAAAACTAAATTATGTTTTTTTTTTTTGTGTTAGCAGTCGTTTTGTTTATATAAACAAACATAACGTCAACAAAATAATTCTTGCCTATAAACGACAACAAAATCACTGAGTTTAAAAAGTATGTTCACATTCATGTCAGAGCCGTAACAAATGTCAAAACTTAAATGAACACAAAGTCCCGCTCCCGTACCTCATGCCGCAACTCCGGGACTCTAATGAAATAGTAACGTTCGCAGAAAAAAATTAATACATTTTAAACAATAAAAACTTTCAATATTTGTTCCACTGCAGGAATTTAATAAACATCGATAGATAGACCGGAGACGTGGTAGCCTAGTAGTCAGGGAGCTTGCTTTAAACGCGTGTGACCCAAGTTTAATCCTTGGCCCGGTATCAATATAAATTTAAATAATAATTTTAGTAATTTTTATTGACTCTAAAGCATATAAGTTATGCTGAATGTTTTGTTTGTTATGCATATTAAGCTGTAATTTGCACTAATGGATGTAGATAACGCCGATGCCAAAACAGGGATAAATAAAGAAAGATTTATGTATATGATATCACGTAATAAAAGTATATAATTGTAGTTGTATTTCTCAACGCCACATACATTAATGGACAGCTCACGCATTTCCTTTTTCGTAATTCATTTTGGAAGCTTACAGCTATTTTTAAATATAGAATTACTTAAAATACATCAACATGCCAATGAAAAGCTTCCGCATATACACTGAAAACATTCTAAATAAGATTGGACTCACACTTAAACATCAATATTGTCGATTGTCGATTGTACACTTGCAACACCAGAAAAGACTCAAAGCCTTGGACACATTGCATGCAGGCGACAGCCTGCATTGAGAAAAGAGTTTTGAGCTTCTTTGATACTGCACGGTGATAGATATAACTCGAAGTAATGTCGTTCTACGCTACTTTCGACTGCAAATAGTAACTCTGTTGCCGCTAGTCGAGTATTATCATCACAAATAATTTCCTATTAAAAGCGCACAACTAAGCCGTCTTTCCAATTTTCTAAAATAAACTTTACCCGTCTCGGATCTTAGCGGTTTCGTAACCGACTCTATATTTGCGAAGAGCGTAACGAATTACAGAATGTTTCAAATATTCACGCGAATCTGAGATTGGTTCTTTGAATAATTCAATGTACGAATTCTAGTGATTTTACTTATGTACGAATTATATCGTTAGCTTGAACATAGAGACAGCGACGGACTCACCACCTGTCACGTTGTCCCGAAAATATTTTCGGCAGAAGGTGGGTCGAAGGGACTTAATTGTCTAGACTAGGCCTCTGTCTACCCCTGTATTGGGAATTGCGTGAAGATATTTTATACTTAGTCGGCGTCAGGCTTGTGCTCCTACTAACCTGTCAAGTATCCCAAACGGCCTCCAGTGTAATAGAGGGCAAAAGGAATAAATTGTCTGACTGACAACCCAATGTTGTGAAATAAAGACAGACCTCTTTTTTCATACCTTTCGTAAGCATGTGAAAAATATGTATTTTCTCGGATTTTGTTTTTGGTGAAGGAGGCAAAAGAGCAATCGGTTTTGACGACCTCCGTGGACAGTGGCGTAAACACCGGTTTCAAGGAGTCGTCATCTCGAGTCCAGGTTCAGTTTCCAGTTTGGTCTGTTATACATAGAAAAACCACTTTTTCTATATTTTCGCGGAATATAAAAAAAAGTTGTGGTGCCTTCGTTGTTTCCGATTCCCATACCATAAGTGCTTTAGCATGTTACATTGGTATCGGAGCAATGTATGTATATGTATAATATATGTTGTCCGTATCTATAAATATATTTATTTATTTAAATTATGTGTTCTTATGTGTGTATGGATTTACCTAATAGTATTTATGGATTCCTTCATGGGCATTGTTTCATTTATTTATTTATTTAAATTATGTGTTCTTATGTGTGTGGTTACCTAATAGTATTTATGGATTCCTTCATGGGCATTGTTTCATTTATTTTATTTTATTTGGGAAGCTTACAGCTATTTTTAAATATAGAATTATTTAAAATACATCAACATGCCAATGAAAAGCTTCCGCATATACACTGAAAACATTCTAAATAAGATTGGACTCACACTTAAACATCAATATTGTCGATTGTCGATTGTACACTTGCAACACCAGAAAAGGCTCAAAGCCTTGGACACATTGCATGCAGGCGACAGCCTGCATTGAGAAAAGAGTTTTGAGCTTCTTTGATACTGCACGGTGATAGATATAACTCGAAGTAATGTCGTTCTACGCTACTTTCGACTGCAAATAGTAACTCTGTTGCCGCTAGTCGAGTATTATCATCACAAATAATTTCCTATTAAAAGCGCACAACTAAGCCGATCTTATATACGAAATCAGTTTCACTTATCACATTGTCTCAAAATAAAATTTAGTTAATGTGTAAAAAAAAACAAAAAAACAGTAAATTTAGTGTGGTTATTTATGCCTATACCAGATGGGTCCTAAAATGGAATCCATATCAGACCAATACCGATTGTTGCTACGCTCGACGTTTTTGACGAATTTAACTGGTACAAATTGTCAGTCTGTGTTAAGTCAATTTATTTTGGGATCATAGCAATGTATGTGATGTTGTCTTTATCCATCCATGTATGTGTTTATAGAGGGAACCTCGAACAGGCAAATTAAAACTACAGTTTAGTGTTTCTTGAATATGTATATTTGTACTCGAGTCATGGATGTGTATATGTATTTATAAATTTTACTGTATGCAATGTGTATACTTTCCTCGTGGTAACGGCGTAAGAATATTACCACTCAGTTTCTCCCCGAGGATGTCGTAGAAGCGACTAAAACAGCCTTGAATATCGTTAAGGCAACCGATGGATGACAGGATAACCTTCTCTAAAATATCAGACCAAAATAATCAGACCGAAGATGGGCTGCAGCGTCTGAGGTGCGAATGGTCTGCGGTACTGCGCTTGCCGCAGTGGCGTGGCGATTAAGGCAAATCCTCCTTATGGGAGAGGCCTATGTCCTGAAGTGGACTGTAATAGGCCGATATGTATGTATGTATGTAAAAAATAATCTTCGGTGAAAAATGGTTGAGAGGACTTCTTTGTCTAGACCTCTGCTTACCCCAAATTAAGTAAAGAAAAAAAACACTGAAAATACGCAGTTAGTTTATCGACAATTATAGAGCCTTACAGCTGTTAGTTTCTAAAGCCGTAATAGACAATTTGCTGAGTTAATAATTCTCAGGAATAGCCTCGGTGACATCTATAATACCCACAACAGCGGCGCAAATTACCTTGTTTGCTACCTTGTTAAGATGGTGAAGCCATCATTCATTTCCTCGTTTATGTTGTTTACAAAGCGTAAAATTTCAGCATCCTTTTATACAAATCCTTTTTTATTTATTTATGCTGAAATTTTTATGCTTCATGATAATACGAAGAGTATAATATAATGTTACCCTTGCCAATTGCTGTGAACTTCTGTGTACCGTGTGGTTACGAATTAAGTGTATATCAAATAATTTCTTCCCGTGGGTTTCGTAAGAGGTAAAGAAACGAGCCTTGATATGCAAGTGGTTGTTGACAAAAAGTGCCAGACCAAAATTCAGCAGATCTGTATCGAGCAGCAGCGTCTCAGATGCAAAATCTAGTAGGGCTATCATCAATCCATACGGCAAATATCTCAAAACATACCAAAAACAAAGCCGATCTTATATACGAAATCAGTTTCACTTATCACATTGTCTCAAAATAAAATTTAGTTAATGTGTAAAAAAAAACAAAAAAACAGTAAATTTAGTGTGGTTATTTATGCCTATACCAGATGGGTCCTAAAATGGAATCCATATCAGACCAATACCGATTGTTGCTACGCTCGACGTTTTTGACGAATTTAACTGGTACAAATTGTCACCAATAAAAATATCTTCACGCAATTCCCAATACAGGGGAAGACAGATGTCTAGTCTAGATAATTAAGTCCTCTCGACGCACTTTTCACCGTCGTCAATTTTGTACAACGTGATCGGTGGTAGACCTATAGCCGTCTTCATGCCAACGATATAAAATAGTCACCAATTTTGTATTTCCATTATATTTCCCTGCAGTGAATGTCACAGTCGCCACACTCAGAAAGCGGATTGGCGATCGCAGTACAAGACACCTTGCATTAACGCCGGCGTCCATCACGAATCTGTAATTTTTTAAGTATTTTTTTATGTGTTATCTCTCCATCTGTCGGTAGCCAATGAAATTTTCACATGCTTCTTCATTAATCACCTCTTACGACAGGACAGAAAGACGGTGTATAATCTTACGCAAATAGCACACGGCATGATTTAGATACTCACATAGATGGGTACACGATCACATATATTACTCTGAAACCAACAGGAAGTGTCTTAAGCACTTGTGTTATCGAATCAGAAACATCGAAGGTACCACAAACATCGGATCTGGGATCTGGGATCCGAGAAATGTAGAAAAAGCGTTTTCTCCATTGATTCAACCAGGAACCTAACCTCAGAGACACCATGAAAACCGGTGTGTACGCCACATTACTCGTCCATGCAGGTTATCAATTTCGATTGCCGTTATACTTCTTGGGTAATCTTTAATCTTTCTTTCTCCCTCGAAAGCGGTCCGTTCTGCAGACAATGATTTTGGTGCTTTTCTTCAACAGATTCTTTACTGCTAAAATTAAGTTATTTGCTCTAATTTTTATATATTTATTTGCCCTTGCCTATATTGCCTATATTTTTTTGCCCTTTTATTGTTTTTAGGTTATGAAAACTATTAAATTATATTCTCGCATTCTCAATATTGGGGTAGAGTGAGGTCTAGATAATTAAGTCCTCTCGACGCACTTTTCACCGTCGCCAATTTTGTACAACGTGATCGGTGGTGAGCCTATAGCCGTCCAAGTGTTGGTCGAAAGGACTACACTAAACAAAAAACTAAACTATGTTTTTTTTTTGTGTTAGCAGTCGTTTTTGTTTATATAAACAAACATAACGTCAACAAAATAATTCTTGCCTATAAACGACAACAAAATCACTGAGTTTAAAAAGTATGTTCACATTCATGTCAGAGCCGTAACAAATGTCAAAACTTAAATGAACACAAAGTCCCGCTCCCGTACCTCATGCCGCAACTCCGGGACTCTAATGAAATAGTAACGTTCGCAGAAAAAAATTAATACATTTTAAACAATAAAAACTTTCAATATTTGTTCCACTGCAGGAATTTAATAAACATCGATAGATAGACCGGAGACGTGGTAGCCTAGTAGTCAGGGAGCTTGCTTTAAACGCGTGTGACCCAAGTTTAATCCTTGGCCCGGTATCAATATAAATTTAAATAATAATTTTTAGTAATTTTTTATTGACTCTAAAGCATATAAGTTATGCTGAATGTTTTGTTTGTTATGCATATTAAGCTGTAATTTGCACTAATGGATGTAGATAACGCCGATGCCAAAACAGGGATAAATAAAGAAAGAGATTTATGTATATGATATCACGTAATAAAAAGTATATAATTGTAGTTGTATTTCTCAACGCCACATACATTAATGGACAGCTCACGCATTTCCTTTTTTTCGTAATTCATTTTATCAAAGACATTAATCATAAATAAATAAACAATACATACATAGATAGGGACAACATCACATACATTGCTCTGATCCCAAAGTAAGCAGCTTAAGTACTTTAATTATGGAATCAGAAACAACGAAGGTAACATCGAGATACAAAACAATGCGGAAATCGAGCTCGAGACCTCACAATGTAAACCGGTGACCGCCTCTCGTCCATGGCGGTTATCATTAGTTATTAAATATATTATTAAACAATTATTAACTTCCCATCAATTTTCCGCATTATTTTGCTAACCTTACCACAAAATTCGCAACTGGAGTGAGGCGCGAAAGGCATTTCCTCATCGCTGCTTCGTCACATTGTAGTGGCAAACGTACGTACTGTCTTCATTAAGGTTTTATTACAAAAAAAGAAAAAGTTTTTTTATAATAAGAATGTATCCAGCCGATCGACATTAAAAATTGCTTCGTTCGATACAATATAAAATCTAACCTGACAATGCTATTTTTTACTGAAAAAAAGTCACGATAGCCGAGTGGCTGGGTGGTCGATCCCCAGGTGGCAGGCACATACCAATGGGTTTTTCAAAAACTTACGTACGAATTATATCGTTAGCTTGAACATAGAGACAGCGACGGACTCACCACCTGTCACGTTGTCCCGAAAATATTTTCGGCGGAAGGTGGGTCGAAGGGACTTAATTGTCTAGACTAGGCCTCTGTCTACCCCTGTATTGGGAATTGAACTTGATATTTATTTTATTTATTTATGCTGAAATTTTTATGCTTCATGATAATACGAAGAGTATAATATAATGTTACCCTTGCCAATTGCTGTGAACTTCTGTGTACCGTGTGGTTACGAATTAAATGTATATCAAATCATTTCTTCCCGTGGGTTTCGTAAGAGGTAAAGAAACGAGCCTTGATATGCAAGTGGTTGCTGACAAAAAGTGCCAGACCAAAATTCAGCAGATCGGTATCGAGCAGCAGCGTCTCAGATGCAAAATCTAGTAGGGCTATCATCAATCCATACGGCAAATATCTCAAAACATACCAAAAACAAAGCCGATCTTATATACGAAATCAGTTTCACTTATCACATTGTCTCAAAATAAAATTTAGTTAATGTGTAAAATAAAAAAACAAAAAGAACAGTAAATTTAGTGTGGTTATTTATGCCTATACCAGATGGGTCCTAAAATGGAATCCATATCAGACCAATACCGATTGTTGCTACGCTCGACGTTTTTGACGAATTTAACTGGTACAAATTGTCAGTCTGTGTTAAGTCAATTTATTTTGGGATCATAGCAATGTATGTGATGTTGTCTTTATCCATCCATGTATGTGTTTATAGAGGGAACCTCGAACAGGCAAATTAAAACTACAGTTTAGTGTTTCTTGAATATGTATATTTGTACTCGAGTCATGGATGTGTATATGTATTTATAAATTTTACTGTATGCAATGTGTATACTTTCCTCGTGGTAACGGCGTAAGAATATTACCACTCAGTTTCTCCCCGAGGATGTCGTAAGAAGCGACTAAAGGAAACAGCCTTGAATATCGTTAAGGCAACCGATGGATGACGGGATAACCTTCTCTAAAAATATCAGACCAAAATAATCAGACCGAAGATGGGCTGCAGCGTCTGAGGTGCGAATGGTCTGCGGTACTGCGCTTGCCGCAGTGGCGTGGCGATTAAGGCAAATCCTCCTTATGGGAGAGGCCTATGTCCTGAAGTGGACTGTAATAGGCCGATATGTATGTATGTATGTAAAAAATAATCTTCGGTGAAAAATGGTTGAGAGGACTTCTTTGTCTAGACCTCTGCTTACCCCAAATTAAGTAAAGAAAAAAAACACTGAAAATACGCAGTTAGTTTATCGACAATTATAGAGCCTTACAGCTGTTAGTTTCTAAAGCCGTAATAGACAATTTGCTGAGTTAATAATTCTCAGGAATAGCCTCGGTGACATCTATAATACCCACAACAGCGGCGCAAATTACCTTGTTTGCTACCTTGTTAAGATGGTGCAGAAGCCATCATTCATTTCCTCGTTTATGTTGTTTACAAAGCGCGTAAAATTTCAGCATCCTTTTATACAAATCCTTTTTTTATTTATTTATGTTTTTATTATCTTAGAAACACTTTCCTCCTTTCCTTTTTTCGACAAATATAGAAAAAGTTTCTTAATTAAAATGTCCGAGAATCAAATCCGGGACCTCAAAGCTGACGAAACCGGTGTGTACTCCACTCGTGCACTGAGCTCCTAAAAATCTATTAAACATTTTATTACATTTACGTCCTTTTCGAATTCTTTTCTCGTGATAACGTAACATGGAACGAACTAATTCCTACAAAGTATACCTAATAGACGTCGGCGAAAATGTTCGAGTACATAAGTCAGGACATTTATATTGTTGATCTTCTCGCAAGGAAAACGTGAGAAGTAATATCTGGCACATCGCAAACGGAGTACGTGGAGCACCTCTTTAGTGTAATAATATTATTTAATAGCGCACCCTGAATATAGAGGCAATCTCGAGTTAATGTGCTTATAATATTATAATGTACATATTTCTTATATGAAAATGAATCATTATTATATAAGTTAATGATAAAAATGAATATAAATATCTTCACGCAATTCCCAATACAGGGGAAGACAGATGTCTAGTCTAGATAATTAAGTCCCTTCGTCCCACCTTCCAACGAAGATGTTTTCGGGACAACGTGACAGGTGGTGAGCCAGTCGCCGTCTTTATGTCCAAGCCAACGATATAATTCATACATAAGTTTTTTAAAAACTCTTTGGCACAAGTCACTTGTGGATTGAACTCGCAACGAGAGACGAGAGACGACAATTGCAAGTATAAATTACATAATGCTTTTTTTCTGCGTTTATACTTTAAATTAGCTTAATATAACTATCAATTATATAGGCCTCTGACTACTTCAATATTGGGAAAAGAAACAACATAATAGAATATTGCCTATGAATAATACACGTTTTTTTCGTTTATGCGGATTATAAATCCTAATGAGAATAAGGATAAAATAGTTATGTATGAATATTTTCCATATGTGCACCTTTATATAGATTTTTCAACATCTGTCATGGTTGACTGATATTTAGTTCATTTGTCGAACAAAGGAACTTTCCTTGTGAGAACATCAACAATATAAATGCCCTGACTTATGTACTCGAACATTTTCGCCGACCTCTATTAGGTATACTTTGTAGGAATTAGTTCGTTCCATGTTACGTTATCACGAGAAAAGAATTCGAAAAGGACGTAAATGTAATAAAATGTTTAATAGATTTTTAGGAGCTCAGTGCACGAGTGGAGTACACACCGGTTTCGTCAGCTTTGAGGTCCCGGATTTGATTCTCGGACATTTTAATTAAGAAACTTTTTCTATATTGTCTCGGGTCTGGGTGTTTCTGGTGCCTTCGTTGTTTATGATTCCATAATACAAGAGTTTTAGCTTCTTACTTTGGGATCAGAGCAATGTATATAATGTTGTCCCTGTCTGTGTACTCGTACAAGGCTGTAAATCACTTTCTGTGAAGAATTTAACATCCGATAAATATCAATATATATTGAGAGTTATAAAAATAATAATTTGAGAGGACTACCTATGACACTGGAGTCACGGTAGCCGAGTGAATGGGTGATCAAGATTCGAGTCAAGAGACCCAAGTTCGATCTTCAGGTGGCAGGCACGTGCCAAGTAGTTTTACGATGATTATAGTTGGCTTGGACATAAAGACGGCGACAGGCTTTATGTCATGATTGGTTTTGGCTCCACCGGTCACGTTGTCCCAAAAATGTCTTCGACGGAAGGACTATAATGAATTAAGCATTTTTCAAAGCCTATTAAATTACATTAACACATTCTTTGTATCCGAATATTTTCTCAAATATTTTAGCGATTTTTGTAAAATTTTATATTTCGCATAATACATATATTTGAATTTAAAAAAGTAATGTTAATATTTTTATGATTTTCTCAAAACCCTTGCACCACCAACGCCATCTGTATCACTCCAATTTAATATTCCATTCGTTGTTCCATAATATTCCATACACAGTTTTAAGTTTTATGTGATTTTCGAATGCTACACTATTTTGCCGCAGTAGTCATGAATTTTGTTTCTTCTTTTTAGAATAGGGTATCTCCTTCTCTCTTTTTATACATATTACTCATTTTTCTCTTTCGTGTCGATGGTCATTGATCACTAAATACTTTATAAGAGCGAGTATCTGCTACAAAATCCATCATAAATATATGTATAAATATATGTGTATGTGTATATATATGTACATATAAGTACGACAATCG
Organism: Sericinus montela; assembly: GCA_029286605.1. NCBI lineage: Eukaryota > Metazoa > Arthropoda > Insecta > Lepidoptera > Papilionidae > Sericinus > Sericinus montela. Next base: position 113,630 of record JAGSMR010000046.1, read on the forward strand.
TGGATATATCGGTAGTCGCTGAATTTTCAAATGTATATTCACTTATTTTATTATTTTAATGTATATATTTGTGTATATTTTATATATTATAAGGAGCCTCTGAAAATCTGAGCAAGCCTGTACCTGTCAGAGCAGGTTTCTACCTATCAATATACCTGAGAGGCTTTGCCTTCTTGGAATATTGCACTTCTACAAAATATTACCGTTTCAAATTTTACTTCTCGTAGAACTTGTCTATATTTAAGTATTTATTTTATCTACTGTTATATTTAATTTTTAGAGCCAAATAAATTTCTTTCTTTCCATTCAAAGATTAGCATTATCTATTCGAGGGCATCTGTCAAAGAAATAATCATCCACCAATACCACCATTTATATTACGCATTTTTTATTGATTTTAAAACATATAAATTATGCTGTACTTTTTGTAATAATAAAAAGTACAGCATAATTTATATGTTTTGAAACGCTAACGCATAATTTATATGTTTTGAACGTGCGTGTATGTAGCGTTATGAATTTGAAAAAAGCGTAAGGATTATGGCACTTGGCGATCTGGTCTACCTGGCCTGTGTTTCGAGATTCGAGTCAAGAAATCCGAGCTCGATTTCCTGGTGACAGGCTCGACCAATGGTTTTTTCAAAAACTTATGTAAGAATTATATTGGCTTGGACATAACGACAGCGACAGGCTCACGACCAGTCACGTTGTGCCAAAAAATGTCTGCGGTGGAAGGTGGGTCGAAAAGACTTGTCTACACCTTTGTCTACTCGAATTGGAAATGGCGTAAAAAAGATCTCCGGTAGAAAAAACATTGTTGTAGATGTTTAAGAAGAAAAATCGCGAGGCCATGAATCAGACGACTGCGTGAATGTTCAAGAATATTTATAGCTAAAAGCTTCCGCTAACCCATATCGAAGAGAACGAATAACCGAGTTCACCTTATCCATTCATTGCTAGCTTATTGATCTTAAGAATGCAAAGGATTGCAAAGGATGATAATTAAAGCTATCGCTTTAATTATCACCCTTTGCATTCTTATGCTGTAACCAAGAATTGTGATTTAAACAATTTAAGATTTCAATTTAAATCAAGAGATCTCTGTTCGATTCCCAGGTGGCAGGCTCGTACTAATAGGTTTTCCAAAAACTTATGTACGAATTATATCGTTGGCTTGGACATAAAGACGGAGACGGGCTCTCCACCTATCACGTTGTTCCGAAAATATCTTCGGCGGAAGGTGGGTCGAAGGGACTTAATTGTCTAGACTAGACCTCTGTCTATCCATATAAACAATTTAAGATTTCAATTTACAATTGACGACCTCTGTAGAGGTGTGGCATATACGCCGGTTTTGATGGTGTCGCTAGCTTTGTGGATTTTTTTTAAATTTCTCATTAATTTAATAATAACTTTAAAGCTTTAAAAATCAATAAAAATGCACCATTAAGGTTTAGATGTCGTATTAACGTCTTTATACTTGTAAAGTTATGGGGAATGCGTTAGGAGCTGGAATAATTTTTGGTAGATGTCGGCAATGTCCGGTAAGAGCGTTGCTACGATACGGCAGATGCCGCGGGTTCGAATCCCGCCCGTATCTGTTGATTTTGAAACTTTCGCATTAAATTAATTACAAAGTCCAGCATGACTTATATACTTTAAAATCAATAAAAATTCAGCGTATCACACTCTTCAATATAATAAATACCAAATTTATTTTCTGAGTTCTAAAACCACGTCAAATAAATCACGATAGCCGATAGACAATAAAGTCCCTTCGACCCACCTTCCACCACAGATATTTTCGGGACAACGTGACAGGTGGTGAGCCCGTCGCCGTCTTTATGTCCAAGCCAACGATATAAATCGTACTTAAGTTTTTGAAAAACCCATTGACACGAGTCTGTCAGCTGGAGATCGAACTCGGGTCTCTTGACTTGAAATTCCGACCACATATAACCGAATCGGCTATGTCAAAAAAAGTCATGACTTTTTTAGATTTATCTTCTGAATTCCAAAATCAAAGCAAAATAGCCTTCATATTCCAACATTTTCCGAAACACGGTGTCAACGTTGCTGACACAATGATGTTCGTGACGCACCCACGTCACTGCTTTGTACGTTCGTTTTGGTGCTTTATTTAACGAAATACCTGCAGACTGTGCGATTTAATTGACGAAGATATTCCTTTTATTTCCACACTTTTCGTAGTACTGTGGTTGTTAAAATTTTAAACAGTTTAACACACATTATTTAAAACACATGAGCTATTGGGAGTGATTGGGTGATCGGAATTCTAGTCAAGAGGCTCGAGTTTGATTGAAGGCCCGTACTAGCAGGTTTTTTCAAAACTTATGTACAGTTTATATCGGCGTGCATGTAAAGACGGTGACAGGCTCTCGACCTTTCACATTTGTCCCGAAAAAATGACTTCGCTAGAAGGTGGGTTGAAAGGACTTAATCGTCTAGACCTCTGTATACTCCAGTATTGAGAATGCCGTGAAGATTTTTCTTAACAATTTTATTCACACCAATGATGAAATAGTGCACGCTATTTCATACGTTAAGTACATGTTTGTTATTCAGTGCGACTCCGACACATTTATCACGCATGTAAAAGTAATATAACATCGGATTAGGATGGATTTTTCTCTTGTTCCCCCTTCTCTAGTTTAGCCCATGTGTAACACGAGATTTTTCACTCCTGATTTAGCTCAAGCTACAGTAGACGTGTGGTTGGATGACCTGAATTTAAATCAAAGTATTCAAGTTCGATCCTCACGAGCTACGATAGATATTGCTTAATTAATTCTTTAAAACTTATATACAATTTGTATGTTGCTAAATCTCTATCCTCTCGAGTATGGGTAAACGATTGTAAGAGTTTGTCCTTATCATAAATTTTAAAATATTGTTATATACATTACATAAATATAATTTTTTTTTATTATAATAACAGCAGTAATCTGCTAATGATTTCATAGATTTATTTCTTAATGTTTTTATTTATTCACGCATATTCCCAATACTGTAGCTAACAGAGAAGTCTAAAATACTTCATTGTCTAGATCTCATTCTTGAAGGTGGCTTCAACTGAATCTTGTTAGGGATAATCTATAACAAAGGATAACTGGCCGTAACGATTAGCACGTTGAAGTGGCAATGGGCCGACCACATAGCACCTAGAACTGACAACTGTTGGGGAAGAAAGGTTCTCGAGTGGCAACCTCGTACGGGCAAATGTAGGACAACCCCCCACGAGATGGATGCAGGTGGCTGCGGAACGTTCATTATGTAAAGTTTTGGCGGAGGCCTAAGTTCAGCAGTGGACTCTTGGCAGGTTGTAAAGAATACGAAGAAGATAAAAATAGATAGTAAGTATTGAGCAGATTCCAAGTAATCGATAGAAAACTTATTGGCACGTGCCTTCCCTGAATTTTAGATTTAACCTTTAAAGTGTCCTTAAATTGTGGATGTTTTCTAAGAACAGTATAATGTCCACAGACTAAGTAACGATTCTGAGTAATGATATGATACGAAAAGGTTCAAAGCAATATATTAGACAAGAAAATACTTTACTTGGAAATATAACCTTTGTACATTTTGCGTATTGAAAAATAAATCTCGAAGTTATACTGATATATATTATTATAAATAAAAAAATATCCTCACACAATTCCCAATACAGGGGTAGACAGAGATCTAGTCTGGACAATTAAGTCCCTTCGACCCACCTTCCACCGAAGATATTTTCGGGACAACGTGACAGGTGGTGAGCCCGTCGCCGCCTTTATGTCCAAGCCAACGATGTAATTCGTAAATAAGTTTTTGAGAAACCCATTGGTACGAGCCTGCCACCTGGGGATCGAACTCGGGTCTATTGACTCTAAATTCCGACCACCCAACCACTCGGCTATCGTGAATTATTTATGTTTTTGGGAACAATATTTCATCAGCCATTTAAGTTATACTGGCATTCAGTTGCAACGTAATAAACTTAAAACCTTACCAATAAGACTTTTAGCAAAGCCCCGTTATAAAGGCTAAATTTCCCCGGGGCGAAATTTCCCACAAATCATAGCTACCGGCTTCAATTTTCAGGCGCCGCTAAACACGTAACTTACCTACGAGCGTTTCCGTTACTGAAAAATATTTCTAAGATATTGCGGAATATTTTTAATATCATAAATATGTCAAGTCTTATGTATTGTGAATGCATACATACATAGATGGGGACAACATCACATACATTGCTCTGATCCCAAAGTAATCAGCTTAAGTATTCGTGTTATGGAATCAGAAACAACGGTGGTACCACAAACACCCAGACCCGAGAAAAATCAGAAGATAGAAGTGTTTTCTACTTTGACCCGACCAGTAATCGAACCCAGGACCTCAGAGCTCGGCAACTGTGTCGCCACACAATCAAAACCGGTGTGTACGCCACTCGTCCACGGAGGTCGTCAAAGGAATAGCAAGAAGTTGAAATGTCTTCAGTGACGTTGATGCAATAGAACGCGCCTGTAAGCTAGGGATCGAACTCGGGTCTCTTGACTCGAACCCTAATCACCCAACCACTCGGCTATGGTGACTTTAATTATATATAACATTTAAATGATCAGTCGAATGTTTATATTATTGCAAACACCCAGTGTTATCTCGGTATAAGACATAATATTTTAGTCCTCAAGCGTGGTCACGCGTCAAGCGTGGCGATTATGGCAAATCCTCCCTATGGGAGAGGCCTATGTCCTGCAGTGGATTTTAATAGACCGTTATGTATGTATGTATGTAATTCATTGTACCTTAGTTCTGCCTTTTTCATCCCTAATTCAACCTTTCTCATGTTTGTAGATTTTGTATTCACTTTATTTTACAAGCAATTCGACATTCCTTTTCCCTCTAAAATGTAATACCCTCTTTGGGCGTACAGCAGTTTGACTGCAATTTTGCCATTCGGTTTGAAAAAGATTTAGTATTTTGTTTCCTGTATTTTTCGTTCCAAACTCTATTTCTTGTAACTTGTGGAGATCGGATTTACCTATTTTCATTTTTGATGTAACTGCGTTTTTAAGTTAAAAATATTGATGTTAATAATTTCATTTGAATAGGTGCTAAATCTGTATTAAACAAATAATTTGTGAGAAATTTAATGTTTTTCAATATGAACTGAGCATTGTGAAATAAATATTTTATTCATGAATATAAATATTTCTGCTCAATTCATGGATGCTTATGTATATACATAAGTGTTTATCTATGTGAATATATATGTATATTCAAACAATTCTAAATACAGGGGTAGACAGAGGCCTTGTCTAGACTATTAAGTCCCTCCGACCCACCTTCCACCGAACATATTTTCGGGACAACGTAACTGGTGGTGAGCCCATCGCCGTCTGTATGTCCTAGCCAACGAAATAATTCATACATAAGTTTTTTGAAAAAACCCATTGGTACGAGCCTGCCACCTGGATCGAACTCGAGTCTCTCGACTCGAAATTCCGACCACCCAACCACTCGGCTATCGTGATATCTGTGTATGTGGGTATATTGTACTAAAGGGTATATTGTGCTAATACGGCGATAGACTCACCAATCATCAATTCAATGAAGAATAAGAATGTTTGTACATATGGTACTGGTTTATGGATGTTAATGTGTATATGTGAATATTTATGTATTTAAATAGTGTAACAGATGGACACAAAGACGGCGATAGCCTTTTTTTTTAAAGAAAAGTGAGGCAAACGAGCAGGTAGCTCACGTGATGGTAAGTGATTACTGCCGCTCATGAACATACCAATACAATACGCAATACCAGAGACATAGCAGATGCGTTGCCGACCCCCTCCCTCCCCCCCCCCCACAGAATTGGGGGAGAGGGGTGTGTGGGCCTCCGGCTACCTGCACTCACCAGACGAAACGCAGAAGTTTGTTAGACTTCTACTTCTACTTCACGCCGGTATTCTGTGAGGTCGTGGTAGTTCCCCGGTCGAGCCGGCCCGTTCATGCAACAACAAAAGCTGATGCGTGGCTCTACCACTGCTAACCTTACCACTACACTATCAAAAATAGGCTTCGGTGAATGGTGGGTCGCAAGGTATAAATTGTGTAGAACTGTCAACTCCAGTATTGGGACAATGCGTGAGATAAAAAAAAACATGGAAAAATAAAAAGGAGCTCTGTCATGCTGATTCCACATGGCATTAAACATTCAAACTCAGAAATCAAATAAGACCCATAGATATTGTTTTCCGCACAATAAACTCTATTTCGAATAGAAAATTCAAATATTCATGCCCAAGATAACAATCTGTCCTTACTGTCTAAATTGAAAACGAATCTCTGCTATTTGCGGGTGTATCGAAATTTTTGTGTAGGAAAATCATCCTAAGCAATAGTAGCTCGTACGTCGCTAGTAATAAAGTCGAAATTGTTTTCTAAAATTATAAAAGTTGCTATCAAAATTAGAGGCATTTTAATGTAGGGAATGTTGGTATCGTTAGCCCCCTACCCCCCTCCCCCAATTCTGGGGGGTGGGCACTCTAAGGCCGACAACACATCTGCTATGCCTCTTTTATTGCGGGTGTTCACGGGCGACGGTAGTCACTTACCATCACGTGAGCCACCTGCTCTTTTGCCTTCCTCTTATATAAAAAAACCACAAAGAACCCGAAAGAAAAAGTTGTTTTCTGTATGGACCCGTCCAGATATCGACCCACCGAGGTCGTCAATAAATAATAACAGTGGCCGAGGTAGGCCGAGACTAACTTTCGAAGACCATGAGAACAAATTGCTTGATATTTAGACGAGTGTGTTTAAAAAAATATCTACTTGTAAGACTTCAAACAGGCCTAACACGCAGTGATGTGTTCTATCTGGCTATCCCGTCAGGGATTATGCATGAAGATAAAATAAATACAAAATGCAGCCAACATTCTTGATACCATGCCACGACGAGTAGGGCTTTACGGTTATTGTAGTTTTTTGTTAATGAGTATTGTATATAACAAATGTACAATATCTAAAAACTACGTAACACGACTGAAAAATAAAAGGAGCTCTGTCATGCTGATTCCACATGGCATTAAACATTCAAACTCAGAAATCAAATAAGACCCATAGATATTGTTTTCCGCACAATATACTCTATTTCGAATAGAAAATTCAAATATTCATGCCCAAGATAACAATCTGTCCTTACTGTCTAAATTGAAAACGAATCTCTGCTATTTGCGGGTGTATCAGAAATTTTTGTGTAGGAAAATCATCCTAAGCAATAGTAGCTCGTACGTCGCTAGTAATAAAGTCGAAATTGTTTTCTAAAATTATAAAAGTTGCTATCAAAATTAGAGGCATTTTAATGTAGGGAATGTTGGTATCGTTAGCCCCCCTCCCCAATTCTGGGGGTGGGCACTCTAAGGCCGACAACACATCTCCTATGCCTCTGGTATTGCGGGTGTTCACGGGCGACGGTAGTCACTTACCATCACGTGAGCCACCTGCTCTTTTGCCTTCCTCTTATATAAAAACCACAAAGAACCCGAAAGAAAAAGTTGTTTTCTGTATGGACCCGTCAGATATCGACCCACCGAGGTCGTCAATAAATAATAACAGTGGCCGAGGTAGGCCGAGACTAACTTTCGAAGACCATGAGAACAAATTGCTTGATATTTAGACGAGTGTGTTTAAAAAATATCTACTTGTAAGACTTCAAACAGATCTAACACGCAGTGATGTGTTCTATCTAGCTATCCCGTCAGGGATTATGCATGAAGATAAAATAAATACAAAATGCAGCCAACATTCTTGATACCATGCCACGACGAGTAGGGCTTTACGGTTATTGTAGTTTTTGTTAATGAGTATTGTATATAACAAATGTACAATATCTAAAAACTACGTAACACGACTGAAAAATAAAAGGAGCTCTGTCATGCTGATTCCACATGGCATTAAACATTCAAACTCAGAAATCAAATAAGACCCATAGATATTGTTTTCCGCACAATATACTCTATTTCGAATAGAAAATTCAAATATTCATGCCCAAGATAACAATCTGTCCTTACTGTCTAAATTGAAAACGAATCTCTGCTATTTGCGGGTGTATCGAAATTTTTGTGTAGGAAAATCATCCTAAGCAATAGTAGCTCGTAGTTCGCAAGTAATAAAGTCGAAATTGTTTTCTAAAATTATAAAAGTTGCTATCAAAATTAGAGGCATTTTAATGTAGGGAATGTTGGTATCGTTAGCCCCCTACCCCCCTCCCCCAATTCTGGGGGGTGGGCACTCTAAGGCCGACAACACATCTCCTATGCCTCTGGTATTGCGGGTGTTCACGGGCGACGGTAGTCACTTACCATCACGTGAGCCACCTGCTCTTTTGCCTTCCTCTTATATAAAAAAACCACAAAGAACCCGAAAGAAAAAGTTGTTTTCTGTATGGACCCGTCCAGATATCGACCCACCGAGGTCGTCAATAAATAATAACAGTGGTCGAGGAAGGCCGAGACTAACTTTCGAAGACCATGAGAACAAATTGCTTGATATTTAGACGAGTGTGTTTAAAAAAATATATACTTGTAAGACTTCAAACAGATCTAACACGCAGTGATGTGTTCTATCTGGCTATCCCGTCAGGGATTATGCATGAAGATAAAATAAATACAAAATGCAGCCAACATTCTTGATACCATGCCACGACGAGTAGGGCTTTACGGTTATTGCAGTTTTTTGTTAATAGGTATTGTATATAAAAAATGTTCAATATGTAAAAACTACGTAACACGACTGAAAAATAAATGGCCAAGTGATAAAAGTTTCTCGAACCGACTGACAATGGAACTACACATTTTCGCCACGCGAAAATTGTGAAATGAATACTCTGGACGATTTTGTATGCACTACAGTTGGGAATTTTAACGTAAGCTTAATACTCTGTACAAAAAGCTCTGACTTGTTTTTGTTTATTGCTCTTTTTCGTCATTTTGTATCACTATGATATTCGTATACAAATCTTGTACTAGTTAATCTCATCTACATATTAAAATTATTTATGAAATCGATAACGAGTATTTCATTTATATATTTACAAATATATAAATAGACAGAGGTCTAGTCTAAACAATTAAGTCCCTACGATCCACCTTCCTTCGAAGATATTTTCGGGACAACGTGACAGGTGGTGAGCCCGTCGCCGTCTATATGTCCAAGCCAACGATAGATTTCGTACATTAGTTTTTAAAAAATCCATGGCACGAGCCTGCCATCTGGGGATCGAATTCGGATCTCTTGACTCGAAATTCCGATCGCCCAACCACTTGGCTATCGTTACTCTAACTCACTTTAATTCAAATAAAAAAAATTGTGATGACAAATAGAAAAATTTTCTCCATATTCAATAATACCATAAGTATCTTGAAGAGCTTGCTTACGGTCGAATAATTCTTTTAACAAGGTAAAAAATAGATTTCCAATATTCGTTGTGAAATCGCATACTCGTTAATAATTGAATGGGGGCGCAAGGGAAACATTCCACCTCGGTTTCCTTCCTTCTCAGCTCGTGTACACTCGTTATACTAATAATACCCAGGTGACAAATAGGTCATGGCTGTGGAAATGAAAGAAATATAAATACATACATAGATAGAGAATACGTCACATACATTGCTCTGATCTCATAGTTAGTAGCCAAGTGCTTTGTTATTGAATCAGGAAACAACGAAGGTACTCCAAACATTCCGAACCGAGACAATGCAATGAAGTTTTCTTATTCTTCTCTCTTATAACTTATTGACCCGTTCGATAATCGAAACCGAGACCTCGGAACTGGCAACCATATGAAAACCGGTATTCACGCCACTTGTCAACTGATATCGTCAAAAATAATAAAAGAAGATATTTTCCTTTCCACGACAAAAGATAACTTAAGGGAAACGCTAACAAAATGGTAATGATAACCGACATATTGGGGAGAAACCATCCCAAAATACTAAACCAAAGACGCCAGACCGTACTTCGAGCATACCAGTACAGCCTGCCAAGTGTGTTATTGATGCAACAGCGATTATGGCAAAAGTTCTCCTTGCCCTCAAAAAGTTTCCTTTTTTACAGCATATCAAAAGTCAACTGCTGAACATCCTCCCCCAAAGAATTCCACAATGAACGGTCCTCAGCCACCTGCATCCATCAACTCTCCGAAATGCGGTGCAGGTCACTCTATTTTGTTGGAGCGGTCCAACACTGTGTTTGCCAGAACGACGCTGCCATTTGAGAACATTTCTTCCCCAACGGTTGCCAGTTTTGCGGGCTATGTGGCAAAAGTTCTATCTAAATGTAAATATATTCATCCATAGTAAACGGCGTATCAGCATATTCTAAATTTAAATTGAAAGCTCTCCAATATTACTTGTTTAATTTTATAGTTAAGCAGCTAAAGCTTAAGGCTTAACTGCACAGCGGTGTCATTATAATACGTTAACGTTAAATGGATCTATCCTCTCTCTGGAATATAACGATCTACTAGCGCTATCGCGATTAAGTCGGTTATTGGTTAAGGGATAAACTGTTTCCCTAAAACTATTTTAATGATAAAATTACACTTTTGATCCGATAGCCTAGTTGGTAGTGACCCTGCCTTCTACGCTAAGGAATGGGGGTTCGTATCCCGCTGGGTACAAGCGTTTGTGCGATGAATATGAATGTTTGTACTCGAATATATGTATGAATATTTATCTATATAAAAATATATCTATTTAAGTACATTTTATTGTCGGCTTGGATCCGATGCCTGAAGACGATGATAAGTTCACATAGACACATTGTCACAAATAAGGTTCTGTGAAGGATTGGACGAAAGAACTTAACAGCCTTAACATTGCCTAGCCAACAAAAATCGTACATAAATTTCCAATAAAACTCAATAATTCGTACCGTACTCCTGAAAATCGAACTTGAGTCTTCTATTTTAAATTCACAATATTCACCATACGACATAGATTCTGATAAAGATATGTAAATAAATAACAGATAATTAACGTTTATTCACGCAAATAAAATATTTAATACCTTCCGTTAGTAATGTGATATGAAGGGCAAAGCTCAGTCCACACCTTTAAAATAATTTTCCCATGGCCCTGATTCAATAATTTATCTGTGGAACGCTTAGAATTGGCGCGGAATTACGATAGGGTCTGTTGCCTGCATTACAGTAATTAACCCAGAGGATTAGTAGAACACACTGATTCTATAGGATCATACACGTAATACGTTTAAATTTATTACGTCTATATGCTTGTTTGTTAGTTTGTGCTTATTTGTAAATTTGTCAGTCCTTACATCTACACATATAAATAAACTTAGAGTGTCTGATTGTAATATTGAAATAACCGTTTTTTACTACACGTATATTAATATATAAGGTACATACACCAAAAAGAAATTATTTTACTATTTTTGTCTGTCGGTCTGTCTGTTTGTTCCAGCTAATCTCTGAAACGGATGGACCGATTTTAGCAGGACATGCACTGACAGATATCTTATATATAATGTTATAAGGGTTCCACTTTAAGTTTTAAACTGTGGCAAATCCACGTGGGCCAGCTAGTCTATATATATAAATAAAATTGAAGTGTCTGTTTGCCTCAGCATAAAAGTATTTCCAAATACTTTAGAATAGAAATGCAATGTTTCAAGTTAATCCACCGAGCACTCGTACTTTTCTAGTTTTGCAGCCATAAACATACCGAAATTATATTTAATATATACATATATTTGAGTTTTTTCAGCATCGACAAACCAGATATAAATAAACCATACCGCGATTTATAAAAGCTTAATCCGGTCCTAGACAGTTAATTTGTGTCTTACTATTATCTTATCGTTTGAAAAAGATATCTTAATATATTAATTAATTATCTTAATATAATTTAGGTCACGATACACTCGGCTATCGTTCGTTTGGTGATCGGAATTCGAGTCAAGAGGCCCGAGTTCATTCGCTTAGACTCGTACCAATGGGTTTTTTCAACACTTATGTACGATTTATATCGTACTTTACGATTTATATCGACTTGTACATAAAGGCGGCGACGGGCTCACCACCTGTCAAGTTGTCCCAAGAAATATCTTCAGTGGAATGTGGTTCGGACTTAATCATCTAGACCTCTGTCTACCCCTGTATTGGGAATGGCGTGGAGACATATTTTTAACGCGAATTGTGCTTTTAATTAATTGTAACGACTTTTTTTCGAAAGATTTTTTGCAGATCGCAACTCATCACTCACCATCAATCAGCATCAGCATCAGAAATATCACCAGCTTTACATTCTACCAAGTGTGGGCCTTCCTAAATTTGTGCCCCTGTTTTGGAGAGTTCTCGATTCATAAACCTATATTTTTATACTCAATTAAAAAAAAAAAAAACGTAAAATATAAATCTGAAAGAAGATATCTTCACGCTATTCCCAATACTCAGGTACACAAAGGTTCAAACTAAAGTACTTTCGAGACACCTTTCACAGTACATACTTTTACATACTTACTTCGTACATAAGTTTTGAAAAACTTCTCGCCATGCCCAAAACAGGGGTACGCAGAGGTCGAGACAATTAATTTCTTTCGACCCTCGTTTCACCCAAGACATTTTTTGGAAACTTGCTGGTGGTGAGCCCATCGCCATCATTATGTCAAGCCAGCGATATCGTACAGTGATATCGTACAGCGATATCGTACACAAGTTTTGACATGGGTATCGAACTCGGTTCTCTGGATTAGAATCTGGTCACCCAAATACTCAACTATCGTGACTTTACAAAAAATCGTTTTAAAATTAAATGAATATAAAACAAAAAAATAATGAAAAGACTCGCAGTTTCTGCATATGTAAAATTTGTACATTCAATTCTGTTTTAAACCAACACGGCCGAACTATACTTTTTTTGTCAAATGTTAGTTGCGTGACATATGGAATGCAGTCGGCTCATCCTCACAATGGATTCCCAGTCATATTGTCTTTTACGTCATGGATAACGTTGGAGATTTTTTGCCTACACGCAATTTCCCAATACTAAAGTAGATACTGCCCAGACTAAAAGTACTTCCAATCCACTTTTCAGGAACAACGTGATAGGTAGTGAGCCTATCGGTGTCTTTGTTGCCAATATATTTAAATAGATAATAAAAAAATATCTTCACGCCATTTCCAATAGAGAAATAGACAGAGGTAAAGACAATTAAGTCCTTTCGACCCCACCTTCTAAAGAATATATTTTGGAACAACGTGTTGAGCCCGTCGCTGTCTTTATGTTCCGCCTACGACATGAATCGTTAATAACTTTTTTTTTAAATCCCATTTGTGCGAGCCTGTCACCTGGGGATCGAACTCTAGTCTCTAGACTCGAATTCTAATCACTCAAGCAAGTGTGGCGAATATGGCAAATCATCCTCACCGAAGAAGCTTATATCCTGATTTCTTGTATTTACGCGAACACCACACATTTAAAATAAAACGATTTTCGGACTTCGGGGGCACAGTCCCCCCGTTACCACGGATTCTGTAAAGTATCCGAAACGTCGGGAAATAAAAATAGTTTGTAAAAACTAATTAAAAATGCGATAAAATCCGAAAATCGTTTTATTTTAAAAGCTTATATCCTGCTTACATATAGGAAATTTAACTATAAAATAATAAAGCGCCATCTATTCGAATATAGAGGTACCATGTGCATATGCCCAGTGAAGCAATTTCATAATTTTAAAGTATGATCTTTATAATAGGGAGGCTTAAGTACAATTAAATACTTACGAAGAAAGATAAAATAATAAATAAATAAATATCTTCACGCAATTCCCAATACAGGGGTAGACAGAGGTCGAGTCTAGACAATTAAGTCCCTTCGACCCACCTTTCACCGAAGATATTTTCTGGACAACGTGACAGGTGGTGAGCCCATCGCCGCCTTTATGTCCAAGCCAACGATATTCGTACATAAGTTTTGAAAAACTCATTGGTACGAGCCTACCAACTGGGTATCGAACTCGGGTCTATTGACTCGAAATTCCGACCACCCAACCACTCGGCTATCGTGACTTCTATCGAAGAAAGATATTGTTACAAATAAAAAGTATGTGTAGGGTAAAACTCTAGGCGAATAAGTATTTTTCGAGTATACTGTGTAAAATCAATCCTAATTGAAAAAAAGGGAAAATCAATACGTAATGAAAATCTTCTATCAGTGTTTTAAAACATAAATATGATAAAAACATTTTAAAATTTTTTCCTACGATTTTAACATTTATTCATATTTAATTGCATAACAGCGCCATCTGTGGTAAAGCTAGTAAGTTTCCAATGCGGAGTAGTTTAAACTGACTTCGCTTTACTTTTTTGTAGTGTGATCTGTTTTTGTTTTAACATTATCTGATAGATGGCGCTTTTATACAATTAAACAAAATTTACAATTCTATTTTGTGTTACACATTTATTATTAGTGAATATAAAAACAATGTTCATTGCCATGCCGATACTTTCAAGAAATGCAAGTAATATTAATAACATTATTTTTGTTTTGTTTCAGATAACGCAACACTATCTTCAAAATTCCTTAGTTTTTTTCATAAACAAATAATTCCAAATGCATTAGTCAAATTCTAAAGTTCCTAAAGTCGCATTTAGTATAAGTTTAGTTTTCTTTTTTTTTATATAACGAATAAAATGTACAATTCGAACGAATTCCTGCACAGCGCGGGCGTTAGTCGACACATGCAAGCCACTGGTGAGGCGCCAACGCAGAAGACGAGTATGAAACGCAGGTCGTGTGAAGTGCCTTTAGGCGACATCTCCTCAAACAATTTCAAAGTGTCCTTAGGTGATATCACTAACGACGGTCCGAACTACGATTGTCGTTCACTCCGGTCGATCAAATCCGAGGACACTCGGTCTTTGCGGTATTACAGACCAATTGACAGTAGGAGCGTGAAGAATTTCCGTTCTTCCTTAGCTGATATATCATCTCACTCGCTCTCGCGGCCGCCTAGCTATGATCAGCTGTCGCGCAGGTCTTTGGTCGAGGGTCCAGAATTTCAAGGGATCACGTCGAGCATCGAGGGAGTGCTGTGGTCAGATGAAGAAGAGAACGAGTACTACTACCACGAGAATGTTACTTCTGCTTGGAATCAAGGTTAGTGTTATTTATCTGCTGTCCGTATAAAAGAATATAATAAATAAATAAATATAGAGAAATATTAAGAAATTTTGTTACAGGTAAAAATAAATAAATATAAATATCTTCACGCAATTCCCAATACAGGGGTAGACAGAGTAAACAGGGTACCCTTGTGTTGGTAATTGCGTGAAGATATTTATTTATTCATTTTTAATGTATGAATAATATCTCTTAAAACAAATTTATATTAACTTAAAACTACATTAAACTGTCAATCAATCGAACCTGGCATCTCGTAGCCGGCGACACCTAGAAAATCGCTTTTTACGCCACTGGACCAGGAAGGTCAAAGCAAAACAAACAAATTAAACATTTTCATTTTTGGTAAAAACAACTTTGATTCTCGCATCCGTAAGTTGCTTTTCCAAAAATATATAACTGACACAAAAAAGTTATCAAAATTAAGAGCTTTATTTTTGCCAAGTAAAATGCTTTCATGTTGACTTGTGCTTTTTAACAAGAGGGCAACGGGCCACTTGCGTGCTTTATAAAGAGAAGTTAATGCATCTGATTCCTTTGATTAACAAATAAATAATGAAATAATTCATACTCGGAATTCTCACAATCAACCTTTTTGTACGTAAAGTCGAATGCACTAACTACATTGATTGAGCCATGGCAACTTTGGGGGGTTATTATGTGCTACATACTCTATATATACTCTATAGGGGCTATATACACGTTTAAATAGCCCATATCGCCGATTTCAACGACGGTGACCCTAACTATAAACTATTATGATATTTTTTTTACATTTGTATTAGGATTATATTTACTATTTTCTATTATAGCCCTGATATGGCTTGCAAGACCGAACTTAGTTTAAATAACTGTTTACAAAAGTGCTATACTAATGAAGATGTGTCGGGAATATAATTGTTATATTTTAAAGAAATTTAGCAGTGCAGTAACGACGTATAGTATACCATTCTGTTTCTTTCGGTGAGTTTCGTAAGAGGGACTAAGAGGTTGAGAAAATGACTTGCCTACCGACACCTGGCGGGATAACTATAAAAATACTAGACGGAAATAAAACAGACTGCATATGTTAGTTGATTTCTTTAATTTTTCATTCATTTAATACATAAAGTCCAGTATGACTAACATGTTTTAAAAATGAATAAAAATGCATCATAAAGACTTTCCAGAGTTTTGACGAGAAGTAGAGGTCTCTTATGCTTCTGCTTTCTATCCGGTGAGTGGAACTAACCGCTCATACGTTACTGCATCTCTATTTAAAAAAAAGAATACTAGCAATGTCAAATAACATTTCTAATAGCCGTACCAATGGGTTTTTGATGAAGAACCCATTGGTACGGCTCGTACCTGTGGCCACCTAGGGATTGAACTCGGATTTCTTGACTCAAATTCCGATCACCCAAAAACTCGGTTGTCGTGACTTACGAGTGTACGTATATTTTATATTCAATTTAAGTTCCCTTTATGACTTTAAGGCCATTAACGTCGCACCTATCATGCATGAAGGGACTTTCGCTGGCAGATAGCTGATGTTATAAGGAGTAACATAGGCTACTTTTAGTTAAGAAGAATAAGTAGGGGTCCGCGTTAAGTGTTAACCCGCGGAAGACATCCAGTGTATAAATAAATATTAAACGACTAAATGAATATGTAGTTTCTTATTATTGAATGCAAGTTTTTCTTAGAAAACTCTATGTTTTATTCATTTCAAACCTAATAAAGAAGAAAATGTATACTACATTTGAATGCTATTACAACTGCAACAAGTTAATTATCAACCAGAAACCTAATCTTAGTTTCCAACATTGATGTATTACGCTGATGAACATATGCGATAATTTTATCGAACGCTTTTGAAATAGAGGCTATATTCTTCGCTAGCAAGATTAAACTTATCATTTCGTAATTTGCCGTAGTGTTTTTGCAAATCGCGTTATATTCAAGTACCTTATTAAATGGAATTACTTCTTGTCGATAACATCAATTTTCGAAGGCAGTGAAAGACGTTTAATTAATTATAATCAAAGCATTTAAATTTTCATATATTAAACTCAAAACTCACGCAATCTCTCAATTTCTTCATCCTCCACTTAAAGCATGCAAATAGTCTATTTGAGGGCATAAAAACAAGAAGTATATGACAGTTTGGGCCAATGACGACCTCCGTGGACGAGTGGCGTAAACACCGGGTTTCAAGGTGTCGCCACCTCGAGGACCCGGGTTCGATTCAAGTCGGGTCAATGAATAAAAAACGATTTTTCTACATTTTCTCGGGTGTGGGTGTTTGTGGTGCCTTCGTTATTTCCGATTTCCATACCTCAAGTGGTTTATTATGTTATATTGGGATCGGAGCAATATATGTGATGTGGTCGCAATCTATATATGTATTTATTTATTTTAAAAAATTAAATATACGCCCTAACCGTCACTGGTCACTTTAGTTTTGGTCTGCTATTATTCCAAATTATTACTTTATCTTCTGTCTGTACATATTGTAAATTGTTAATTGTATTGAATACTCACGATTGTTGTCTCTTGGTAGACCATCACCCCTAAACACATTAAAATTCACTTTTACGTATTCCAAATTTATTTCTACTAATATACCTATTATAAATGTTATAAGAAACCTTTAATAATGCCATAAAGGCGAAACCGGTCAGGTATTTGATTAGAAATAAAAGTAAATTTTATTATTACGAGAATATAACGGAGGAACTAAGAAAGTAATTAATATAAAGTCAATGGTGCCCTGTGTGCGTTAGTGAAAAGGCAGGGTGTTGTGAGCAGTGCACGCCTTGCGATACATGACGCAATACCTAGTGCTATCATCTATGTTATCTGGCAACGAAACATGGATCCGCCGTAAATTGAGCGGCGTTATATTGGCCGACCGAAAACGAAACGAAGAGAAACGCAATATCGCAGTTTTAAATATGATCTTATAACGAAAATGGATGAGGCCGAGCTTCGATGGATTGTGCAAGTTGAATGAATGAATGAAGATCGAATGATGAAGAAAATATACAAAAAGTTAACAAAAAAGCGAGACTAACTTTCAAAGATCTTGTAAGCAAATAGCTCAAAGAAGAAGAAGTGAATAGGGGTCCAGAGTATACAGATACCAGACCCACTTGCATGAAGACGATGATGAATTTGAAAGATTCGAAAGAAGTTTATAAAGAATCGATACTCGGCGAACTATTTTCTGTACCGTGTGGTAACGGTGTAAGAATATTGCCACTCCCTTTCTTCCCGTGGGTGTCGTAAGAGGCGACTATGGGAAACAGCAAATCGTTATGGCAGCCGATAGATGGCGCGATAACCATTTCCAAAAATATCAGATCGAAATAATCAGACTGTAGATGGGCAGCAGCGTCTGAGGTGCGAGTGGTCTGCTACTGCGATCATGCGCCATTCCGCTTGAAAAGCGGGGCGATTATGGAAAATCCTCACTATGGGATAGGCCAATGTCTTGCAGTGGAATTTAATAGGCCGTTATGTATGTTTGTACGATCTGTTCTCTCTGGCTACCCCGTCTTGGAATATATGTATATTTATTTTATTGTAAATAACTTAACAATTCATTACATTCGCCGTACTCGATGCAATCTACGATACATAGCATTAGTCTTATCAACCGGACTTACAAAATGCATCTTGATGTATCCTATAAAGTTAATCATGTCTTAAAGATCGCATCACATAAATAAAATAATGTATCGGCATAAGGAATACGACGACCAGATAGCCTAGTTGGCAGTGATTCTGCTTTCGACGCTAAGGGTAGCGAGTTCGAATCCCATTGGGAGAAAACATCCGAAAGATTAATGTGAATGTTTGTACTCGAGATATGGATGTTTATATGAAAATATGAATATCTTTCTCTTTCTTGTTTTGTTTAATAACATGATCATAAAATACAAGAGAACGCCACGATAGCCGAGTGGTTGGTTGAGAAGAGTCCTGAGTTCGATGGAGTCCCGAGGTCGAAAGGAGTCGAAGGAGAAGGCGTGAAGAAATAAAAGATAGAACGAAATAAATCCACTATATGTTTTTATAACATGCAAAAAACGCTTTTATTGCACGCCGAATTCTAATCAAACCAAGTTGCAAACTAATCCGCTAAATAGATTATGTTTCAAAGAAATAATAGCAACAACTAACAAGATCACTAACCTAACAACTTAGATATAAAACCTAGATAAAAAATGTATGGAGACCAAGGCACTTATAAATTCTACTTAGAAGGTGGTCTCATTGAGCCGGCAATAAAAAGCTGAAATGCGGGCATTGGAAAAAAAAACTATAAGTTTTCCAATCGAAATGATATATTAGCTTTAAATGCAATGCTTAACTACAACGAGGTTGAAGAATAATAAATAAATACATATATAGGGACAACATCACATACATTCACAGGAGCCATGATATCCGAATGGTTGGGTGGTCTGAATTTCGAGTCAAGAGACCTGCGTTCGATCCCCAGGTGACAGGCTCGTGCCAACGGGTTATTTAAAAACTTATGTCCGAATTATGTCTTTAGCTTGGACAAGACGGCGACGGTCTCAACTCCTGTCACGTTGTCCCGAAAATATCTTCGGTGGAAGGTGGGTCAAAGGAACTTAATTGTCTAGACTAGACCTCTGTCTACCCCTGTATTGGGAATTGCGTAAAGATATTTATTTAGTTTATTAATTTATCACATACATTGATCTGATCCCAAAGTAAGTAGTTTAAGCTTCTTAATCGGAAACATGTTACAGCTGTTGTCCTAATATATTTTTTTGCCTTCGTATCGAGTTTAAATAGTTGTATTACTAACGGCCCATTAAAGTCTACTGTAGGACACAGGCCTCTCCCATAGGGAGGATTTGCCATAATCGCCACGCTTAGCAAGCGGATTGGCGATCGCAGTAGCAGTCCACTCGCACCTCAGACGCTGCTGCCCATCTTCGGTCTGATTATTTTGGTCTGATATTTTTAGAGATGGTTAGCAAAATTATTTTATTTTTAATTATCACATTTCTGACCAGAACTGCTAGGCTCTCGTGTATCCGATGATAAATTTGATTCGACATCGTATCGATTTTGTGTAGTACTGTATTCGTAATTTACCGATTATTGTATCGAGTCAAGTAGTCACGATAGTAGAGTGGTTGGGTGGTGGGAATTTCGAGTCAAGAGACCCGAGTTCAATCCCCCAGGTGGTAGAATTGTACAGGTTTTTTTTTAAAAAAACTCATGTACGAATTATATCATTGACTTGGACATAAAAATAGCGACGGGCTCACCACCTGTCCCGAAAATATCTTCGGTGGAAGGTGGGTCGTGGAGACTTAATTATCTAGAAAAGACCTCTGTCATTAAACTAGACATTAGTCTACCCCTATATTGGGAATTGCGTAAAGATATTTATTTATTCATTTTATTTTTAATTCAGACCAGAACTGTTAGGCTCTCGTGTATCCTATGATAAATTTGATTCGACTTCGAATCGACTTTGTGTAGTACTGTATTCTGTGTGTACTCTATTCGTAATTTACCGATTATTGCATCGACTGTCTAGTGTCGGTAGTGTCATTCAGGACGTGGTCTAATTGACACAAGTGTGGGGTGCGTCCCCTCGGTAACACTCCTACCGACAAACATATATCAACACAACTCGTTAGCGAGTAAATTGGACATTTTCAACGTTCAGAATTACCACCACGCGAGATGAATTAATTATGTCTTGAATATATGATCGTATATAGGGTGTTTGATAATTTCCAGCTAACTGTAACATTTTAAATCACATACATTCAATAGTACAACACTTTATATATGGGGTTCTTTTTTAACGGCAACGGGCACACCACCTGTCACGTAGTCCCGAAAATATCTTCGGTGGAGGGTGGGTCAAAGAGACTTTATTGTCTAGACTAGACCTCTGTCTACCCCTGTATTGGGGATAGCGTGAAGATACATAAAAAATGTATATTTTTAAGGAGGATATGTAATTACACGTTCGACATGCGGAATGGCGATCGCAGTGCTGACAACGGGCTGTTTAATAATGATATTATTCATGATAGGTAACTGCAATTTAATTTAAGGTTGCGGATTCGAATCTCGCTAGAGACAAACATTTGTGTTATGAATGTACTCAAGTTATGTATTTATGTTTATGTAAATATCTAGGTACGAAAAGTAGACCTAGACCTACTTTTCGTACCTTGGATACTAAGACGGCGATAGGCTCTCCACTTGTCACTTTGTCCCATTATAATCTTCGATAAATGGTGGGTCGAATGGATTTAATTGTCTAGACCTTTGTCAACCCTAGTATAGGGAATATGCGAGAAGATGTAAAACAATAAAGGAAAAAAAATCCATATATCCATCTTTTTTTATATAGAATAGGGGGTAAACGAGCAGGTGGCTCACGAGATGGTAATTGATTACCGCCGCCCATGAACACCTGCAATACTGGAGGAATATCAGATACGTTGCCGGCCTTTGAGAAAGGTATAAGCTCTTTTCCTGAAGGTCCCTAAGTCGTATCGGACCGGAAAAACCGTTGACGGCAGCACATTCCATAAAGTGCAAGTGAGTGGCAGAAAATTCCGCGAAAACGCTCTGTGGTGGAATGCCAAGCATCATGATGGTGTCGATGGAATTTTTGAAATAATTTGTGAATATATTCCAAATACTGGCATAGAGATAATGAACTTTTGCGAACGTTCCCCAATCTTGGAAATATCCGTGAATATATTTATTAATTTATTCATTTGCTAATTTTATATTTTTCTAAATTTATATGAAAGCCTTGTCGCAATTATTACCTATGTAATATTACAGGTTCTTGAGGCAAATCTTTTTCGCTGCAATCATCAATGCAACATGTACACAGTTACAAAAGTGTTTGCAATTAACATGACGTTTAATTTAACCGGAGATATATTTCATGTCAAAATGTTACAATTTACATATTTTTTAAACTTTATTAAGGTCAACATGTGCAATGCGTACTGAAATTGTATATTACAATATTAACTTAGAATGTAAGCGTTTCAGTTATGAATATATACATATAGAAAGAAGAAAGAAGTTTATTTATCGCTACAACCAGAAATAAATTATGACATAAAATATTAAAACTAAAAACAGAAAAAAAGACAACTATAATTTTCAAAATTAATTATTGGGTTGCAGCAAACAAAACGGCCTCCGACTCAGCACAATGTTGTGGCTATGCTGTCACAACTACAACGCTGGTATTCTGTCTGAGCCATATATAAAAATAAGTAAGTATATAAAAATAAATAAATAAACAAATAAATAAATTGATTAATTAATTAAAATAATAAATAAATATCTTCACGCAATTCCCAATACAGGGGTAGACAGAGGTCTAGTCTAGACAATTAAGTCCCTTCGACCCACCATATTTTCGGGACAACGTGACAGGTGGTGAGCCCGTCACCACCTTTATGTTCAAGCCAACGATATAATTCGTACATAAGTTTTTGAAAAACCCATTGGTACGAGCCTGCCACCTGGGGATCGAACTCGGGTCTCTCGACTCGAAATTCCGACCACCCAATCACTCGGCTATCGTGACTTTTGTTACGTGATTAATTAATTAATTCGCGAGCAGTCACCCGACTTTAATATATTTTAAATTGCTATATGACTAAAACTAATTGATAAAAATACGATTACGATTAAACACCTAAAACTGCTACTTTAATCACTAAATTCTTCGTAAATATTAATAAATTTCATTACTATTAATATATTTCCATTACTAATATTAATATATTTTTAGAGACTATTTATTTAAGTTTTATACTCCATTTGAATAAGCTGTTGCTTGTAATTTTTTTACTATCCGTGGTCGAGTGGCGTACACACCGCTTTTCATCTTATATATACTCGTACTTGTCGGGTCGACTTATTGTAAATATCATTAGATATTACGTACCATTGTAGCCCAACAATATCGACAAAAGTAACGATTAATATTCCGTATAGAATACGATTTGCTCTATAAATTTTTTTCTTCACACCTTTCCCGATACAGGGTTAGCAAGAGATCTAGAAAATTTAGTCCTATCGATCCATATTTAACCGAAACTAAATTTTTTGGGACATCTTGACGGGTGGTGAGACCGTCGCTGGTCGCTGTACTTTAGTTAACTAATATACAACTTAAAGTAATATTAGGGTAACGTGTTACATTAAGTAATAAGATTAGAGCTTTTTCAATCCAACTTATCGACCGAGTGAAAAGTGCGATTAATAATAAAAGTGCTATGAACCTTTTTATTAAGTGATGAAATAAAATAAAAATTATTCTACCAATTACTTACCAGAAAGACTTCCATTTATTTAATTAACAATCAACGTTGAGAATTAATCTTAATTCAATTTATTAAGAGCGTTTAAATCGTGAAAGTAAGTAAAAAAAATCGTGACAGATATCTGTGCTTTTTTATGTTTCCGTGTTCAGAGATAAGTTGTTTAAGCGCTTGTGCTTTTCTACCTAGAAGTTCATATTAATATATATTATTAATGAAATAAAAGTGTCAATAAAATAATTGTTTAGGATGCCGTCTCGAAAATATCTTCGGTGGAAGGTGGGTCGAAGGGACTTAATTGCCTAGACTTGACCTCTATCTACCCCTATATTGGGAATTGCGTGAAGATATCGATTTATTTATAGGGTGCGGACTGCGAAACATAACGCCGCAGGCTCGGACCCGCCATTCGATTGTTGTCGTAAACCAATCCAGACACACAAGCATTGCAGCTTAGTTAAGAGTTGTTAACAGGAATACTAGGAATGTATTTTTATTAGCAAGCAATGTAATCGATGTAATTATTGCAATAGCAATTAGCAATGCCAAATATCATTACTAGTATAATTAGTATTGTGTACAAAAAGGAAAGAAAGAAAGAGATTTTTATTAGGCATATGCAACACAGACAACAAGATTACTTAGAACACATTAAATTTTAAACACATTTAAATAAAAGAGTCACGATTTCGGAGTCGTTGGGTGATCTGAATTCGAATCAAGTGATCCTAGTCCGATTCCTAAGGCTCGTACGATTTACATCGATGGCTTAAACATAAAGACGGCGACGGGCACATCGCCTGTCACTTTGTCCCAAAAAATGCTTTCGTTGGAAGATGGGTTGAAAGGACTTAATTATCTAGACCTCTGTCTACCCCAGTTTTGGCAGTGGCGTGAATATTATTTTTATAACGTAAAAAAAATTGAACCACATTAAAATAGGTTAAATACGTTTTGGTATGAACATAGCTAAGATTACAATCTAAGTGGGGCAGCAATTCCCACACCATCTTACAAGTGGGTTGATGTCATTACAACGTCTAGACTTACGACAGGCTGAGGGTAACATTGCAAGAGCGAGGAGCGTTCTTAAGGTTTAATTCTGCATAAACTTTTTCCTACTTTTCTGTTGAAATTATCACCGTAAATAGCTGTTCTACTATTTATACAGTGTTGCACTCAGCTTCGCCCGCTGGGAAAATTTATTATTAAAAGGGATACAACATTTTCTATATAAGTATATAAATATTAAATATAATAATATTAATATTAAAGTACATTATAAATATATATCTCTAATATAAAGATGAATCTAACTCTGCCTGGCTGTCGTTTGGTCTGTTTCGCTTTTAATGCAAAACCGCTAAACATATTTCGATGAAATTCGGTAGGACAGTAGCTCGAACACTGAGGAAGGTTACGGGATACATTTGAATCTGGAAAAAGATAATCATTTTGCGCGATAAACCGTTTTCTTTTCTTTTTGATATTTCAGTTTTCAGCAATGCCATCGAACGACGTTTTTATTTATATATTTTATTTATTGATTTGAAAACTTTATTTCAGATGCAATCGAATGTACAATAGGTGGACCTAATACCTAAAGGCCGTATATTATTTAGAGTTTTAATTTACGCCACACAACAAGTTCACACTGTATTCTATATGCAAATGAGTGAAAATGGGGTCGCAAATCCTACATTTAACTGTTGATTAAGTGTGGACAGGCATTAAACGCCATTACGGTGAATGGCAAAAAGTTTTAAATGCCTCGGATGTCTTGTTAACTTTGAAATGGTGCAAATGCTCCAACGAGTTAATTGCTTACTGGAATCTGGTGAAGCTTATAATGATGGCACTGTGGACTAGTTCCTACTTTACTTTCAAGTACTTAAAAAACTCTGTTCACCACAATAATTTATAATAGCGCTTCTGATTTTAAACTTTACTAGGTAAATCAAAAGTCATGACAGCCGAGTGGTTGGGTGGTCGGAATTTCGAGTCAAGTGACCCGAGTCCGATCGTCAGGTGGCAGGCTCGTAGCAATGGGTTTTCAAGACCGCGAAGGGCTTACCACCTGTCACGTTGTCCCAAAAATATCTTCGGTGGAAGTTGGGTCTTTAGGACTTAATAGTCTAGACTGACCTCTGTCTTCCCCTGTATTGGGAATTAAAAAAAAAGAAACAAGTACTTGGCAAGCCACCATGTTTTGCAAGAGGATTGGTAAACGCAGTACCAGACATCTCGCACTATTTACGCTGCTACCCATCATGGGTCTGCTGAATTTCGGTCTGGTGTATTTTTCTGATATGGTTACCACGCTATCTGTAAGTAACCAATAGTATCTTAAGGCTTTTCCCTTAGTCGCCGCTTACAACACCCACGGGAAGAAAGGGGTAGTATATTCTATACCTAATATCGACTAAAATTAAAAGTCACAATAGCCGAGTGTTTGGGTAGTCCGAATTGCGAGTCAATAGACCCGAGTTCGTACCCTAGGTGGCATTGGTACGAACCAATGGGTTTTTCAAAAACTAATGTACGAATTATATCGTTGGTTAGGACATAAACATGGCGACGAACTCACCACCTGTCACGATGTCCCAAAAATATCTTCGGTGGAAGGTGGGACGAAAGGACTTAATTGTCTTGACCATTGTCTATCCATGTAATGGGAATAACGGGAAGATATATTTTTTTCTTTCAGATTATAAACACTTCAAAAACTATACATGTAATAATCAAGTAGTATCCCTCCTTTACTATGTAGCGTCATGCGTACACATTAGTATTTGCCAGTTCCTAACACTTTAGTCGTACGTGTACGCTCGCATGCTTGTATCCGATACAAGTCCGAACAATTTGTCTCGTCTTGATACAAGCACATCATACAAGCACGGACATCTACGTAATAAATCGTACATGGCAAGTTTTCTAATCAAAAAGGTACAATTTGCAAGTTTATTTCAAAGTTTATTTAAGGAAAGAACAGGACAGCCGAGTGGTTGGGAGATCGGAATTCGAGTCAAGAGTTCGATCGGTAGGTTTAGATTAGTCAAATGGCGATGTGTAGTGAAAAAAATCTAGCTTTGCTATATATAACGCAGTTCTTGTAGATATATAAAGTAAAATGGCATATTCCCTGATAGATTAAAAATAGCGAAGGTCACACCTATTTACAAATCCGGAAAAAAATCTGATCAAAATAATTACAGACCTATATCTATTCTCCCAGTAATTTCTAAAATCTTTGAAAAAATAATATACACACGACTCAATGAATTTTTGTCAGAAAAGAATATTTTAATTGATCAACAATACGGTTTTAGGAAAAAATCTAATACACTTTCTGCTGTCATTGACTTGGTAACGAAAATAAAAACAAACGTCGATCAAAAACACATTTGCCTCGGAACTTTTATTGACCTGAAAAAAGCTTTTGATACTGTTAGCCATGTAAAGCTTTTAAAAAAATTAATGATTTAGGCATCTCAGGACAAGCTCATAAAATATTATCTTCGTACTTACAATCCGACCAAATAGTAAGAATAGGAAAATCCGAAAGTACTCCTAGTCTCATATCTTACGGCATTCCGCAGGGCTCGATTTTGGGGCCTTTGCTGTTTTTAATTTACGTAAACGATATCAATCAAATAGGCCTAACAGGACATTTAACCATGTACGCAGACGACACCTGTCTTTTCTACTTCGGACACTCCATAACTAATATTATTAACCAAGCACAAACTGATCTTAACTTGCTTAATGAGTGGTTTCTACATAACCTCTTAACGATAAACGCCACAAAAACATCTTACATGATATTTGCCGCCAAAAATAAAAAAATTGTTTCTAAAACGTCGCTTACAATCAACAATGAAGTAATTAATAGATCTAACCATGAAAAATACTTAGGCCTAATATTAGATGACAAATTATCATGGAAACCACACATAGAACATGTAAGATCAAAACTAATATCATTCAATGGAGTAATACGCAAAATAGGAAATTGTATACCTTTTAGAGTAAGAAGTACTATATATAATTCTCTGGATAAGCCTCATTTAGATTATTTAATTGAAGTTTGGGGATCAGCTGCTAAAACCAACCTAGAACAACTACAGCGAACACAAAACAAATCAATAAAACTACTATACCATTACAAGCATTTTACTTCTACTGAACTACTATACAGGAAAACTAAATTATACAATATAAAACAAATATATAATTTCAATACATGCTTACTAATAAAAAAAATACTTTCGAATACTATTAAAACAAACATTACATTTACCACAAAGACACATAAATACAATTTTAGAAATAAAAACAAGTGAATGGTACGTCCACCTAGAACAAATAAATATGGAAGAAATAATATTATGTTTGAAGGAGTACAATTATACAATAAGCTACCTGTCGAAATTAGGCAATACACAAATGTGAATTTATTTAAAAAGAAACTCAAGTCGTATTATGCATTACAAACAAGCTGTTTTTTTTTAAAAAAATGTATATTCTATAAAACATAAGCACTCTCTGTAAAAAATAACCATACAATTGTACTGTATTATAAGTAATTTTGTTTGCATGCTCCTACTCTAGAATAAGACTTTTTTTTTTCTTTTTTCATATTGTAATCTCATGTAAGTGAACGACACAATGTTCTTATGAGAATAAAGTTCTTTAAACCCAATTATAGTGTGGATGCAAGAAAAAAAGTATACAAACTAGCAATAAAATAATAATCACTCTTATTAATATATTCGTTGTGTTATCTACCACCCCCACACCTATTGGGTTCGTTAGAGATAACAATCACCGTTAATCGTTAGAGATAACCTATTCGATAGAAATACATGACAATAGCTAGACCGATATTTCTTTTTAAATATAGATTTAAAAAATAAACACACAGAATGTCGTCGAATAGAATTTGTTTACACCCTAATGTTCAAATTAGTAAGTTAATTAAAATAAATTTGCGTTTACCACAGCTGTCATCGTTATGATAATACGGTATAAATGTCTGTCGATATAATATAAATGTCATGAAAATTCTTCGGCAATTCATTTTACTAGCCCCGGCATCACGGTAGGTTTCTGAACTAGCCGCTCATGGAAATCAGACGTTCTCAAATTTCTTCATGTTTTGAATTTTATGTTTTTAATGGTAATGTAGTGTTATTTATTTTTCACAAAGTGAAGCTTGGTAACCCAAGTATAAGTAAAGGTATTTTGGTAGCGATTTCTAAAAAAATAAGCAAAGCTTTTGTACAAGTATTATATATATACTATACTTGAACAATACAAAATAATTGTACAATACTTGTACAAATTATTATACGAGTATATTTCATATTGTAATTACATTTTCAAGTTTGTGTTAACTGTATTTTATACTAAATGGGTATTATAAATAAAGTATCTGGGAAAAGGCCTTCTCTGAAAAAATTATTTGAGAGAGATTAGAGCAGGAGAACGTCCGTTAAGCTACCCGTGGCCTTGTCTGACTTCACATATATACATATATTTTTTATGTTTTCATACAAGCATGTTTCCACACAATCGCTACATCGTTGTTTTATGTTTTCATACAAACATGTTTCTACACTAATCGCTGCCTCAATAAGGCAGAATGTATAGGGCTATATTTTATAAAATATTAAGAACTAATGTTACCTACATTCTGGCAAATAAATTATTGATTGATTGATCGTGACAAAATTGTGAAAAGCGTGCGGCTTGAGATCAAACTTGTGTTTCTGCTGCAAATTTTTAAAGCAAGCACTTTGACCACTAGCTACACTGCTACTATAGCTCAGTAGGCAACCATGGCTTAGCTACGTTCTTACTAAATTATGATTAACGGATCACAATATACGGATAGGCGAGAGGTTGGGGTGGGCGGAATTTCGAGACAACAGACCCGAGTCCGATCTCCAGGTGGCAGTACCAATGGGTTTTTTCAAAACCTATGTACGATTCATATCGTTGGCTTGGACATAAAGATGGCGACAGGCTCACCACTTTTCACGTTGTCCCGAAATATCTTCGGTGGAAGGTGGGTCGAAGGGGCTTAATCGTCTAAACTAGACATCTGTCTACCCCTGTATTGGGAATAGCGTGAAGATATTTTATATTTTTTTTATTTACGAATTATATCGTTGGCTTGGACATAAAGACGGCGACTGGCTCACCACCTGTGATGTTGTCCCGAAAATATCTTCGGAGGAAAATGGCTCGAAGGGACTTGTATAGACTACATCCCTGTCTACCCCTGTATTGGGAATTGCGTGAAGATATTTATTTATGTTTATATTTATTTGTTTATTTACAGTTTAAGAAGCACTGACATGTTAGAACCGGTAGCCGGACTTTCCTCTCGACTTTCCAACGATCACCCGCTATAAATAATAAAGTTCGCATCGGTACATGCATTAGAATAAATACGTATAATCTTTCCCACTTCCGACCACATAAGGAGGATTACTTTTAATAAATAATAGTAATAATAAATTAATAAATACATACATTGGTAGGGACAACATACATTGCTCCGATTCCAATGTAAGAAGCTAAAGCACTTGAGATATGGGAATCGGAAGCAACGAAGGCACCACAAACACATTGACCCGACCGGGAATCGAACCCGGGACCTCGAGATGGCGACACCTTGAAAACCAGTGTTTACGCCACTCGTCCACGGAGGTCTTCAAGCAGTTTTGATTAGGGCGAGTCTATACACGAAGTCCATACTCATTGTTGGTTGTGTTTACTTCGGTATCTTGTACTGTATATTTACCACAACTCCAGTCGACATATATTTTAGAATACAATGTGTTTTATACAAATGGGATCCAGACTCAGACTAATGTTCCGTTTGTTAACAGATTCATACAGTATTGCTAAATATACAGTGTGTGTTTCTGCGGATGTCGTAAGAGTTTACTAAAGGAAAAACCTGCTTAATACCATTGGCTACCGACAGATGGCGGAATAACTATATCGAAATAAACCTGATCAAAACTATGCAATCTGTGATGCGCAGCAGCGTCTAAAGTGCGAGGTGTGTGGGGTATTGCGTTAATCAATGAACTTATTTATGATGGTGGCTTGCTTATTTGACATAACCTCCCGTATGGAGACCCACATTATAAGATTTTTTTATAGAAAAGGTAGGCAAACGAGCAGGTGGCTCACGTGATGGTAAGTGATTACCGCCGCCCATGAATACCCGCAATACCAGAGGCATAGCAGATGCGTTACCTCCCTTAGAGTGCTCCCCCCCTCCAGAATTTGGGGAGGGGGGTGTGTGGGCCTCCGGTTACCTGCACTCACCAGACGAAACGCAGAAGTTTGTTAGACTTCTTCTTCACGCCGGTATTCTGTGAGTTCGTGGTACTTCCTCGGTCGAGCCGGCCCATTCATGCAACAACAAAAGCTGATGCGTGGCTCTACCACTGTTAGAAGAAGAAGGTGCACGATGTCTGGTACTGCAATCGCCAATCCTCTTGCCAAACGTCGCAATCATAACAAACCTTCCCTTACGGAAGAGGTCTATCTCCTGTAGTGGACTTTGTCAGGCCGTTATGTACTAACGAGCCGAGTGCTTGGGTAGTCGGAATCGGAGTCAAGCGACCAATGGGTTTTTTCATAAACTTGTGTACGAATTATATCGTTGGCTTGAACTTTAAGCCGACGACGGGGTCACCACCTGCCACGTTGTCAGACGAATTTAATAACATAAAGGTTCAGCATAAATATGCTTTAAACATCAATAAAATTGTATGCTGGATGATCTATCCAATTAATTTTGTTCTTTATTCTTGTTGTGTTTGAAACACTGTTTTCACACAAATGCACTTATTTTAAGAGGTCAATGTCCTTGTTCTTCTGGTGGCCCTGAACGAGATCCTTTTTTGTTTTTTTTTTTTATCCAAATTGCATACACAAGTGCAACATTGGTCTGTGTATCCTGCCATTAAATATGCACCGTTCAAAAAGCTGCCGGCGCACCTGGCAACCGCGCTTCCTGTGTGCAACCTTCGTGTCGAAGCTCTTTTAGAATGTAACGTTTCACATGATTCTTTTAGATATAAAGTATTTATAATTGTAAACACTTGGATTGGGACAACATCATATATGTCGCTTTGCTCCTAAAGTAAGCAGCTTAAGCACTTGTGTTATTGGAATCAGAAACAACGAAGGTACTATAAACATCCAGATCCGAGAAAACGTGGACAAAAGTGTCTTCTACATTGATTCCACCGGCAATCGAACACGGGACCACAGAGGTGGCGACATCATGAAAACCGGTATGTCCGCCATTCGTCCATATAATAACAAACTACGCGAAGTATAGTAGCTAAGTTAAATGTAAAATATTAAAAAGAATTATGTAAATAGACCCAACTTCTCATTTATCGTGACAACTGCTACAGTTGTCACGATAAATGAGAAGTTGGGTCTATTCGTTTTTATGTTTATGGTTTATGTTCTTTCCTAACGTCAGGAGACTGCGACAGACAGATTAAAGGTAAGTTCCTCAGCTAAAAGTTTAATCTCCGTATCGAATTTTATCAAAACCTATTAAGCGGTTTAGCCGTAAAAATCGGTCCTTTTTAATATATGTACTTTCATCGGTAAGTATATATATTAAAAAGGACCGATAGCCGAGTGGTTGGGTGGTCGGAATTCGTGTCAAGAGACCCGAGTTCGATCCCTAGGTAGCCTCGTACCAATGTTTTTTTTTTAAACTTACGTACGAATTATATCATTGGCTTGGACATTAAGACGGCGACGGGCACACTACCCGTCACGTCTCCCAACAATAGCTTCGGTGGAAGGTGGGTTGAAACGACTTAATTGTCTAGACCTCTGTCTTCCCCTGTAGTGAGAAATATATTGTTATTTATCATTGACCACAGCGCACCTAGTACGGAACTGGGTGATGAGTTAGATACTCTTCTTCCTTTTTCTAATAAAGAACTATAAAAAAATATTACATAATTGAAAATTTGAACTAGTTTTGATACATTTTCATCATTTCGTTTTATACATAGATCGAGTTTGATATCGTTTACCAATAATTGAAAGATGCGAAAGTAAAACCTTGTGTTATATATACATATACATATAACGACATATATACAGGAGTTCATATCGTCACGCTCTCGATTTTATGTATGGTTATTATTAAAAACAGATTAACTGCGATGACTCAGAGCAAGTTTATTAATGTTTATATAATCTGTCTGTATGGATTTTGAAATTTAATATTTTTGATTATTTTACTTATTTCGGCGGTTTCACCCTACACGTAATATTTAAGAGGAAAAGTTATTTATAAAAATAACTATTTCATAATCTCAGGCAAATTTAACTGTGCGAAGGAAAATCGAATTGATTTCATGACATGAGATTAGGGAACAAACATTAATTTGTCATATTAGATCAGGATCAAGCAATATTTCAAATATGTCACCTTCACTTTATTATACAGGTAAATATTATTTTGTTAAAAAGTAACGATAGCCGAGGGGTTGGGTGTTCGGAATTCGTGTCACGAAACCCGAGTTCGATCTCATGGCTCGTACCAATGGGTTTTTTCAAAACTTATGTACGATTCATATCGTTGGTTTGGACATAAAGACGGCAACGGGCTCACCTGTCACGTTGTTCAAAAAATTACTTCGGTGGAAAGGTGGTCCAAAAGACTTAATTGTCGAGACCTCTATCTAACCCTGTATTGTGAATGGCGTGAAGATATTAAATATTTGACTGAATATATGTATGTGCATATTTGGATGAACAGATAAAGCAGCGTGTTATTACTAGTTATAAAATACGACACAGTTTAATTAACTTGAGGGTAACAGAATCAATAACGCGAAGAGCTTTTATCTCGCCGGCCCAACCGGAACTTTCACGTTCGTATCAATTTTATACGATTTTCTTTTATTTTTATTTCGTTTGCAAATTAAGCACACTGTTGCTTTTAATCGAAATGCCGCGGTGTTGTTTTGATGTATTATGTTTTTGTCTCGTTTGTTATTTATGGTATACTAACCGCGAGCCGGTTACCGTGGCCCGTGTGGTAACGGTGTAAGAATATTGCCACTCCCTTTCTTTCCGTGGGTGTCGTAAGAGGCGACTAAGGGAAACATCCTTGAATATCGTAATAGAAACCGATAGATGGCGGAATAACCATCTCTAAAAATATCAGACTAAATTGATCAGACCGTAGATGTGCAGCAGCGTTTGAGGTGCGAGTGGTCTGTTACCGCGATGGCTAATCCGCCTGCCAAGCGTGGCGATTACGGCAATCCTCCCTAGGGGCTCTCCCATATCCTGCAGAGGAGTTTAATTGGCCGTTGTGTTATATTATGTTTCCGCGGCAACACTATGAAGTATTAGCAGGAACGTCCTTTTAATATTGCATCGATGTTGTTTTGAAAATCTTAAGTCTTTCCAGATATTATTATCGGGTCTATCGCCGTTTCTAAGCCATTTTGCGCATAATTTTTGCCACAGTAGCTAAGTGGTTGGTCCGGAATACGAATCAGGAAACTAGAGTTAAATCTTTAAAGTCACGACAGCCGAGTGGTTGGGTGGTCGGAATTTCGAGTCAAGAGACTCGAGTTTGATCCTCAAGTGTCCGTACCAATGGGTTTTTCTAAAAACCTATGTACAAATTTTATCGTTGGCTTGGACATAAAGACGGCGACGGGCTCACCACCTGTCACGTTGTCCTGAAAATATCTTCGGTGGAGGGTGGGTCGAAGGGACTTAAATGTCTAGACTAGACCTCTGTTTATATATTTTTTAAATCTTTTGGAGAAAGGCTCAATAAGAGTCAAAGATTATTCGCATCGTTGACTTTGTGTCTTGGTTTATATGGTTCGGTTTTCTCCATTTGCTACGTTTTACAAAATAAGTTCTGGTGATATGTGGTTCGAAATGTTTAGGCCTTTAACTACACGTATTGGGAAATGCTTGAATAAAGAGGTACCAACTCCCTTAGTGGCCAAGTTTTGACAAAACAACATTACAAATTAAAATCTTCACACCATTCCCAATATAGGGGTATAGGGGTAGACAGTGGTCTAGACATTAAGTCGTTTCGATCGTACATGCATTTTTGAAAAAAACCCATTGGCACACCTGCCACCTTTCGATCGAACTTGGGTCTCTTGACACGAATTCCAACCACCCAACCTCTCGGCTATAATGATTTAACGACAACCAACATTACAAAAGAATAAATAACGAAAATCTAACAGAATGAAACGTCATCAAACAACATCACCCAGTCCGGACCTCGCCCATAACAAACAATGCTTTAATCATAGAAAATTGCTCGCGCGATAAGTAAATTTCATCTCGCCAAACAAATGGACTTGCGTAACAAATCAATGCCCATTTATTCATCTTAATAGACTTCGCCTTTATGTATATGGAAGACAAAGGGACGATAAATATGAAATGTTCGCATATTGAATTTAGGTAACAGGAAATGAAATAATAAAGAATGTTGCATACGTTGTTTTGCACTCGACAATACAATATTAAAGAGTAAAGTACTTTATTTACTTATCCCTTTCTTTCTGAGGGTAAGAGTAAGAGACAGACTACGGGAAAACTATACCGACAAAAAAAGGTATAACGATGTTGTCAAATATCAGACTAAATTTAATAGACTGATAACAGGCAGGAGCATCTAAGGGGAGAGCTGTCTAGTACTCTAATCGCCAATCATTTTTTCTAGCGTGGAGATTAACAAGACCTCCTTTCGGGAGAGGCCTATGTAGTACTTTTACAGACCATTAAGTTTAACTTACTTAATGTCACGTATAGATAGATTTTATGCGCTAGTGCATGAGTATACTGCCCCATTTTGTTTCCATGGCAGTGGAAAGAAGTTAAGGATTTTTAAAAAAATATAAATAAATATCTTCACTAAATTCCCAATGCAGGGGACTTAATTGTCTAGACTAGACAGAGGTTTAAGTCTCTTCGACGCACCTTCCACCGAAGATATTTTCGGGGTAATGTGACAGGTGATGAGCCCGTCGCCGTATTTACGTCCAAGCCAACGATATACTTCGTACACAAGTTTTTTGAAAAACCAAATGGTACTGACCTGGGGATCGAACTCGGGTCTCTCGACTCGAAATTCCGACCATCCAATCTGACTATCGTGACTTTCCATCAGATGGACAATTAGTTCTTTAACAATTTGATCTGTAACAAAAAATTACACAGAGTTGTTTTAAGTGGGAACTGTCGCGTAACTAATTCGCCTGTAGATGTCCGACATCGTATTGTCTGATGCGTCAGAGGCATTTCCTGTTGCGCGTTTGAAGGAATCTGCATCCGACACTGCATATTTTACGAAGGTGCCCAAATAAATATCTTCATGCACTTCCTAAAATGGGTAGACGGAGGTCTAGTCTAGACAATTAGGTCCCTCCCACCCACCTTCCACCGAAGATATTTTCGGGGTAACGTGACAAGTGGTGAGCTCGTTGCCGTCTTAACGTCCAAGCCAACGATATATCGTACATAAGTTTTTTTGAAAAACCCAATGGTACGAGCCTGCCACCTGGGGATCGAGCGCGTTTAAAGAAAACGTGTAGGAATCGTGTTTTTATATAATATTTAAACTTACAATTTATAACGATACCGAGGTCGAGGGACCCGAGTTCGATCCCCAGATGGCAGGCTCGCAGCAAAGGGTTTTTCAATCTATGTATGATTCATATCGTTGGGTTAGACATAAAGACGGCGACGAGCCTAACACCTGTCACGTTGTGGCAAAATATCTTCCGTGGATGGTGGGTCGAAAGGATTTAATTGTCTTGACCTCTGTCTATCCCAGTATTTGGAATTGCGTACAGATATATTTTTTTACAATTTATAAAAAAAAACTGGTCTCCTGTTATTTTAAGCAAATTCCGAAAAGTAACATAACTCGATTATTCGAAACGATTTGGAAACCATACATTACAAGAAATCCTTTTAAGTCAGTCAAGAAAAAAAATATTACATTTTTTTATTAGCAAATAAATCACATTGCTTTCCTATTAAATGAATGCAGCTATGAACACATGTGAGATGCACCTCTAAAAGCCAGATGTTCTTTCTTTAAGGAAATGCGGACGTAAATATTTATGATTTTGTTAATTCTTCCGGAATTAAATTATACTCGAAAATGGTGCGGTGTCCGATTCCGATTAAAACACGCTATTATGTTATTGCTTTGTTTTATGGGAGATGATGAGATATTTTTTATTTTTTTTCATAACATAATATAATATACATACATAAAATATCTTCCCCAATACTACCTATTCCATAAAACAAATCTTTTAGGAACAGAGCAAAGTATGTATATGTGTATATTAATACAATATTTTTTTACTACTTACTTATCTTCACGCATAATCCTTGACGGGGTAGCCAGAGAGAAAATATCGCCAAGTGTCACGATCCTTACATATCTCTTTCGCTTCTTTCAGATTCATCATCTTCTTCAAACTTGCACGTCTAGGTATCCGAGTACTCTTGACCCTCCCCTCTTCGAGCAGTTTGCTCACATGGTCTTCAAAGTAAAGTTGAAATATAAAATACTGTTAATTAAAAATTTGAAATATCATCTTATCACAAACATTGATAAGGGTGTGCTTCGATGGTTTGGGCACGTTGAGCGAATGAGTGAAGACCGAATGGTGAAGAAAATATATAGCGCAAAAGTTAAGATTAAAAGGTGTCGAGATAGGCCGAGACTATCAACGTGCTCTTTTCGCTCAACGTGCCCAAACCATCGAAGCACACCCTTATCAATGTTTGTGAAAAGATAAAAAAAAAAAAATATCTTCACGCAATTCCCAATACAGGGGTAGACAGAGGTCGAGTCTAGACAATTAAGTCCCTTCGACCCACCTTTTACCGAAGATATTTTCGGGACAACGTGACAGGTGGTGAGCCCGTCGCCGCCTTTATGTCCAAGCCAACGATATTCGTACATAAGTTTTTTGAAAAACCCATTGGTACGAGCCTACCAACTGGGGATCGAACTCGGGTCTATTGACTCGAAATTCCGACCACCCAACCATTCGGCTATCGTGACATTGATAAGATGATATTTCAAATTTTTAATTAACAGTATTTTATATTTCAACTTTATCCATATTATTTATTGTCATCTTATGATACGATAGCCGAGTGGTTTTTCATCGGAATTATCTTCTCGCTCAATCCCAATACTGGGGTAGACCGAGGTCCAGACAAATAAGTCCCTTCAACCCACGTTTCAGCGAAAACATCTTTTTGGGGCATCGTGACCAGCGTTCAGTCTGACGGCATCTTTATGCTCTAGCTAACGATATAAATCGTACATAAGTTTTGAAAAAACCCATTGATACGAACGTGACACCTGGTGATCATGCTCAGGTCTCACGACTCGAATTCCGATCACCCAACTACTCTGCTATCGTGACTGTTTACATAACGACCTATAATAGTCGCCTACCCTGTTGAAGGGTTTGCCATATATATTGACGATCACAGCACCGGACATCTCGCCTTTGACGCTTCCGCTCGTTACCAGTCTGTTTATTTTGATCTGGAATTCGAGATGGATGTCGCTAATTGTCAGTGGCCAGTTATATTGTCAAAGCTTTTCTCTTGGTCGCATCTTACGACACCCATGAGAAAGGGGTGGCGGCAAAATCTTCGATTGAACTATTGAAAGTATCTCTACGCAATTCCCAATACAGGGGCAGACTGAGGTCCAGTCTAGACAATTAAGCGCCTTCGACCCACCATGACAACGTGACTGGTGGTGAGCCCGTCGCCGTCTTTATGTCCAAGCCAACGATATAATTTATTATTAAAGATTATTATAATTCGTACATAAATTTTTGAAAAACCTATTGGTACGTGTCTGCCACCTGGAGATCGAACTCGAATCTCTTGACTCGAAATTCCGACCACCCGTCCACTCGGCTATCGTGACTTACTAACCCATTCTTTTCATTATACACTCATAAACCAGTGATGGTTGCAATTTTTGCCATAATTTACAGGTGGACCATGGATAATGCTCAGACGGCTAAACAATTGCAGTATAACCTCTAACTACCTCTCACACAACTCTAAAACCCACTCACCTGCAACGGCAGACAAGGGAGCAAGCCTCGAAGTTTAAATAACTTGGGAGACAACAGTGGTGATACAATGATATTGTATCATAACACCTGTTGTCCAATGAATGAATGTCAGTCGAGAGACCCGAGTTCGATCCCTAGATGGCAGGCTCGTACCAATGGGTTTTTTCACAACCTATGTACGATTCATATCGTTGGCTTGGACATAGAGACGGCGACGGGCTCACCACCTGTCACGTTCTCCCATAATATATTCGGTGGATGGTGAATCGAAGGTACTTAATTGTCTAGACTAAACCTCTGTCTACCTCTGTTTTGGGAATGGCGTGGGAGACAACAGGATATATATATATATATATATATATATATATATATATATATATATATATATATATATATATATATATATATATATATATATATATATATATATATATATATATATATATATATATATATATATATATATGTATATATATATATATATATATATATATATATATATATATATATATATATATATATATATATATATATACATGAAAACGGCGACAGACCAACTGTCACCTTATCCCAAAAATGTCTTCGTAGGAAGGTGGGACGAACATACCTAATTGTCTAGATCTCTGCCTATCTCTGTCTGTCTCCTGTATTGGAAATGGCGTGAAGACATTTTTTTTATTTATAAATTATTTAAAAACTTAAATCAACTATACATTTATCAATGCAGAATTGCTCTGAAATGGTACAGTTTCTTAGTAAAAACTTGTACGCATAGTAAAATCGGACGCCTTCATTCACACAAATTGAAGGCAGGCTTCTCAGGTGCTGACCGACATGTATTCTCTCCCTGTATAAGTAACAATAACAGGTTACTCCGTGCCGTTTATGGCAAACTATTTACTTATTAGATGCGAGGAAAAATTTAAGCGCTTAATGCTGCATTGTTTGAAATCTCTTATTATAAAAATGAAAAAACATCAACGGTAAGAGAAATTGTTATAATTATTAACAAAATAACTTAACTTCTAAAGTGGAGTTATATTTATAGAATAACATCTTTCTTCTCCCTCTTTTTCTTTTAACAATTTCCTCATGCTTTTTAAATGGTCTTGTTCTTTCAAGTCATTATTGCATGCAATTGAGGCACTCATTAACCGTTGGCTTTAGCAAAAATCAACAGCAAAAAAAAAATTCATTGAAATGTTCAGATTTATGGAAGATTTCTTCTTCTTCTTCTTTCTTTGTTATATGGCCTCTCTTAGAAGAATTCTGCCAATGTCATGTGAGCTATGGAAGATTTAATATCTTGCACGAACAAATTCTCGCTTCAAATTATTATAGGTAAAGGAAAGGTACAAACAAGCAAAAGAAACTCAATACAATTGAAATTGGCAAATAATTGTATTTACTAAAAGTTTATTAGATATTTTACAATAAACAAAAACCTCTTGATAATAATCGATTATAGCTACCAACAGCCCATAAAGACCATCAAGAAACAAATTACAGGTAACAGACAAAGAACAGGTGCATAGACGTCATACAGTAAATTACAGCAACATTTTAGCGCACTCGAGACAACTTTTTGCATCTATGGTGTATGAGTCACAAGCTGAGTCAACGAACGCTACTAGACCGTATGCCTTTGATGGACTTTTTAATTTTAACTTTTTTTTTTCTAAACCAACACAATACCTGTGACAGATTCGACACAGATTTATTATTTGCGCTCTTAATTGTACATTTATAACTCAACGTCAGAAACGTCGGATATTCTTTTGAACTTTTAGATTTTTAATATTCATAGAAGATTTTAAACACATTAACAATTCTTAAAGTGATTTGCAACAAAACGCCTTAGGCAAGTAAATCACGCTAAAATATGCGGGTGGTCGTTTATTTATCAACTTGTAACTCTGAGCACGGAACCGGTCGAGATATTTTTCACTTGTTTTTCTATTTGATAAGAGATTAATCAAACACATAAACAAATATAGATTGACAATATTACATGCATTGCTCTGATCCCAAAGTATAGCGCTTGTATATAAGGATAGCACTAGTGTTATGGAACCAGACACAACGAAGGTCGAAATTACTTTAACTAACACTGATTAGTACTTCATGTCAAAGAATAATTGAACTGCGATTATGGATCATAAAAGCTGAAGAATAAAGAGGATTTTCCATAATCGAAACACTCGTGAAGTTACTTCACAATCGCCATCAGCTGATACTTTACTATTTCGACGAACGACGACGAATAGTAACAGGTCTATTATTTTTATTGTGTTTTTTTTATAACAATCCGCTTGGCAAGCTTGGCAATTGTGGCCAATCCTCTCTTGCGGGAGAAACCTATGTGCAGTGCAGTAGACCTTTTCAGGCCGATATGTATGTATGTATGAACAATATGAAAGTACTTCACTCCATAAAATTGCCAGAAGTAATTTTAGCATTGAAGCAAAATCTGAAATAAAATGTTTTACACATAACAAAGCATCAACAGCCTAAATGTTCAAAGTGCGGACTGCGAAATATGACGTCGCAGGGTCAGGTCCGCCATTCAACTGTGGTGAACAACTCCATACACAAGCATTGCAGCTTAGTTGCAGTGGTTAACAGTAATACTTGTAATATTATTTGGTATTGCTAGTATTCCTTAAAAATCCATCGAAAATAAAAAAAAATATCTTCACATAATTCCCAATACAGAGGTAGACAGAGGTCCAGTCTAGACAAATAAGTCGCTTCCACCCACCTTCCACCGAAGATATTTTCGGGACAACGTGACAGGTGACCCCTTCTTTATGTCCAAGCCAACGATATAAACAATCGAAAATAGGTTTTTTATTGTCTACGCATACTCGTTTGCCTCTTTATCGACAGCAAA
Organism: Sericinus montela; assembly: GCA_029286605.1. NCBI lineage: Eukaryota > Metazoa > Arthropoda > Insecta > Lepidoptera > Papilionidae > Sericinus > Sericinus montela. Next base: position 155,259 of record JAGSMR010000046.1, read on the forward strand.
TCTATCAAAAACTTTCATCTGTCCTCATAAAATCCACTGACGTCTGTAATCCAGCTCACGTAAAAGATCCACTTTTACCCAGGTCTGTTTGAAATATTCACCCTTTTATGGAGCTGATGCGATAGTAAAATGCCTTTTGTATTTCGATCACGGGCCGTGGTGTCACAATCGAAACAATTAATCTCGGTATGTCCGAGAACCGAAACCCCAACACTATAAATGATGACGTCATAAAATTAGAGAGATATTTATCTGTCGGATTTTAACGTTTAAAAATATTTTTTAAAGAACCCTAGCAGTGCCAAATCACATTACTAGTATTCCCGTTAACCACTTCAACTGAGCTGCAATGCTTGTGTCTGGAGTGATTCATGACAATAATAGAATGAAAGGCCCGAACCTGAGACTTTATGTTTAGCAGAATACTTTAAACCACTTATACTATTAATGATTATATTATCAATAATGAAGAAAGCATATCTATACATCTATACATATAAATAAAATTGGAGTGTGTGTTTGTAATATTGAAATAACCGTTTTTTACTACATGTACGAGTATATGAATATATGCGGTACATATACCAAATTAACATTTTTTTACAATTTTTGTCTGCCTGTTTGTTCCGGTTAATATCTGAAACGGCTGGACCGATTTAAACAGGACTTTCACTGACAGATAGCTAATGTTTTAAGGAGTAACGTAGGCTACTTTTATTATAGAAACATAATTAGGGTTCCGCGGTAAGTGTTAAACTACGGGCAAAGCCGCGGGGGACAGCTAGTTGTAAGTAAACCATTATAACTGTAGCGTTATGTGATCTGGAAACGGAAACTAAGCTCATACCAATAACTTTTATTAACATATATACGATTTAATTTACTTACATTTTATTTATTTACTTATATCGTATATTAAATAAGCTCCCGTAAAATGTGTATAGAAAAAACTAAATTGTCTGGACCTTTAACTACATCATTAAGAAATGCCTGTAGATAAAACAAAAACTTTATAAACCGTAAATGTCCGTAATACCTTTGATAATTTAAAACCTTCTATCAAAAAGTATTATTTACAGAAATAATATATGTATATACCGTTATAGCAGTGCATATATAAATGGATTACATCGACATCGAAAGAGATCTCTAAATTCATACCATACGCAGACTAACATACTTCCAACAGATACGTAGTTTGAGTTAGCCGATGTAAAAAATAACAAAGTTGGTTTTATATGGAAAAAATCGATGAGAAAGGGCCGTATGTCCGAACGCCTAAAAATGTTTGGAGCGCGCCTCGGACGTTACGAGAGCGGAATTTTAAACAGGGCTCCTTTAAAGGAACGGCTGGGATGCGAAGGATCTCGATGAAAAAGCTCCCGGACTGATGGACTTGGGATCAGACAATGATGTTGACCTTGCAATAGCTCAGCCGTGGTTGCTAACCATTTTAGGAATGTAGGTTACGCTATTATTAAAAGATAATCACTGAAATTTAATAATAATAAATAAATAAATACATATATATATAGGGACAACATCACATATATTGCTCCGATCCCAATATAAGATGCTAAAGCACTTAAGGTATGGGAATCGGAAACAACGGAGGCACCACAAACACCTAGACCCGAGAAAATGTAGAAAAAGTTGGTTTTCTACATTGACCCGACCTGGAATCGAACCCGATACTTTGAGATGGCGACACCTTGAAAACCGATGTTTACGCTATTCGTCCATGAAGGTCGTCGAATAATAATAATGATATAACTGAACTGGATAAGGGTGTGGTTTGGAATAAGCGAAGGAGTGAAGACCGAAAAGTGAAGTTAATATAGAATACGAAAATTAACAGTATAAGGGGTCGAGAGAGGCAGAGACTAATTTTGAAGACCATATGAGCGAATAGGGGAGGGAAGAGAACCTCTTTAGACGTACGTACGTGTATGATGAAAATATTTAAATAATTTTAAAGAAGCAAAAGAGGTATGTAAGGTTCGTGACACTTGCGATCAGTTCTCTCTTACCACCCCGTCAGAGATAGTCTCTGACGGGGTGGTGAGAGAGGTGCGTGAAGATACTTATTTTATTATAATCTAACAAATAAATAACTCCATCTGACCAGAAATTAAATTTAGCACAATTTAATAATACATTTTTCGAAATAATACCGCTAAATTTTAATACCTAATTTTGAAACGCACCAAAAAAAAGTACTCAACCAAAAAAAAAAGGAAATTTCAAACGAGTCGTAATTACGGTGAAATTATTATTTTTGGGAAAATTTTTAATCTATCATCAAAAATTGAAACGTATAACCATAAAACTTGAAGGGTTAATGCTCTCTTGTGTTCGCACAAGTCAATAATATCAAGATCAGGGGCGGGTATAGCAGGCGAAATTAAAAAAAAAAAACAATTTAATACAATACATGACCTGGAAGAATGCATTGTAAGCTTTATAACCTTAATTTGTTCTCTTCGGTATCAATGTTGGAATCTGCCGCTTATTTTGATACCGAAAACCTTCAAGCTTTCCCAATACAGGGGTAGCCAAAGGTGTAGACGATTTCGACACGCAATTCACCGGAGCTTACTTTGGAACAAGGTGACAGGTGGTGAGCCTGTGTCGCCATCTTAATGTCCAAGCTAGTGATATAAACAGTACTTTATTCTCAAAAAGCTTATTGGTAGGAGCCTCCGTCAATCTTCTCCGAACGAACTCGGATCTCTTGATTCGAATTCCGATCACCCAACCACTCGGCTATTCTGAGTTAACTTGATTAGACGTGAAAAAGTCTTGAAATTTGCATTGATTTCTTATAAATCATATCAACTGTATATCATAATACCGTAATAAAAATATGGTTAGGGCGTAACAATATATCAATCACTTTCTACCCGTGGGTTTCGTAAGAACTAACTAAGAGAGGAGGTGACTAAGGTAAAATCATTAAAATGTTATCGTCTAACAATAGATTGTGGTATAACCACCTAGTAGTAACCACACCAAGATTCAGTAGACTGGTGACAGGCAGCAGCGTGCAAGTGTAAAGTGTTTGGTACTGCGATGGCTAATCTGCTTCCCAAGCGTTTGTAGCAAATCCTCTTATACGGAAAGACTATATCTATACTATAAGTAGATAAGACTATATCTACTAGGTGTGAACTTTTATAGAACGTTGTGATGATGATGATGGTTATGGAGACGACATTACAATTACATGGTAATTTAAATGTATTAAAAATATTAGGACCATGTGGTAACGGTGTAAGAATATTACTACCCCCTTTCTTCCCGTGGGTGTCGTAACAATCATCTCTAAAAATATCAGACCAAAATGATCAGACCGAAGATGGGCAGCAGCTGAAGTGCGAGTGGTCTGGTGCTGCGATCGCCTATCCGCCTGCCAAGCGTGGCGATTATGGCAAATCTTCCCCATGGGAGAGGCCTATACCCTGCAGTGGACTTTAACAGGCCATTATGTATGTATATATGTATGTAAAAATATTAGAGACCACCTTTTTAATGAAAAGTCGCGACAGCCGAGTGGTTGGGTGAGCGGAAATCGAGTCAAGAGTTCGATCCTCAAGTGGTAGACTCAAAACTTATGTACGGTTTATACGACTTGGACTTAAACACGACGACAGGTTCTCAGATCCGTCACGTTGTTCCAAAAAATGTCTTCGGTGAAATTTGTGTAGAAAGGACTTTATTGTCTAGACCTCTATCTTCCCCTGTATTGGGAATGGCGTGAAGATATTTTTGCTATAAGTTTACATGAAAGAAAATTTATAAAAAATCGACCGAATAATTCAGATTTTTATTTTTACAATTTTTATTGTCAATAGATTTCCATTTACATTTCACAAATTTACTAAGCGACTAGAGCACTGAGTCACAACAACAATAAAAATAATACCATCGTGAAATATTAACCATAAAATATGAAAGTCCTGACGCTAACTATAGGTTTTCACTTTAACCATGACGACACTACAAAATTACAGAGAGTTAATTTGGCGCATAATTTATTATTTCACAATACGAACAATACTTTTCCAAAGAAGTGGGTTAATAATGAACCTCCATGGAGTCATTCAAAACGTCGAATAACGTGTGGTCTGAGTAAAAATCCATTAATGCTTAAAGACTTACAATTAATTTGATTCCTTCCAACGTCTATACTGCGTATGGTGTACTTAACATTATCATTTCAGTATACTTAGCGGCTTGACGAGAGAATAAAATAAATCGGTAAGTAATCGTTTTAGTGCGCATCGTAAAATGAAACATGAGAGGCCGTGGATACCCTCTGTAATCAGGAATCACATAAATATTCATGTTAATTGAAGATGCGGTAAGCGTTACAGGTAAAATGAGATTATAGTTACGTATTCTTTAAAAATTCTGTCGTGTTATGAATTAAGAATATACCAGCTCCATTCTTTGTCCATTCGTGGATGTCGTAAGAGGCGACGGAGAGAAGCCTTGAAGATGCACTAGGCTACCGACAGATTAACACTACCAGATCTAACACTGCGCAGATCTTCAACGAGTAGCAGGGTCTAGGGTGGAAGATGTCTGGGACAGTGTTCGCCAATCCGCTTGCCAAGCGTGGCAATAATGGCAAACCCAGGCCCTTACGATCATGATGATTGTTAAATACAAGAATGTACAAATTAATTATTCAGTGCCTATTTATTACAGTCACGATAGCCGAATGGTTGGGTGGTCGGATTTCGAGTCTAGAGACCCGAGTTCGATCCCCAGGTGGCAGGCTCGTACCAATGGGTTTTTCAAAAACTTATGTACGAATTACATCGTTGGCTTGGACAAAAAGCCGGCGACGGGCTCACCACCTGTCACGTTGTCCCGAAAATATCTTCGGTGGAAGGTGGGTCGAAGGGACTTAATTATCTAGACTAGACCTCTGTCTACCCCTGTATCGGGAATTGCGTGAAGATATTTTTGCTATAAGTTTACATGAAAGAAAATTTATAAAAATCGACCGAATAATTCAGATTTTATTTTTACAATTTTATTGTCAATAGATTTCCATTTACATTTCACAAATTTACTAAGCGACTAGAGCACTGAGTCACAACAACAATAAAAATAATACCATCGTGAAATATTAACCATAAAATATGAAAGTCCTGACGCTAACTATAGGTTTTCACTTTAACCATGACGACACTACAAAATTACAGAGAGTTAATTTGGCGCATAATTTATTATTTCACAATACGAACAATACTTTTCCAAAGAAGTGGGTTAATAATGAACCTCCATGGAGTCATTCAAAACGTCGAATAACGTGTGGTCTGAGTAAAAATCCATTAATGCTTAAAGACTTACAATTAATTTGATTCCTTCCAACGTCTATACTGCGTATGGTGTACTTAACATTATCATTTCAGTATACTTAGCGGCTTGACGAGAGAATAAAATAAATCGGTAAGTAATCGTTTTAGTGCGCATCGTAAAATGAAACATGAGAGGCCGTGGATACCCTCTGTAATCAGGAATCACATAAATATTCATGTTAATTGAAGATGCGGTAAGCGTTACAGGTAAAATGAGATTATAGTTACGTATTCTTTAAAAATTCTGTCGTGTTATGAATTAAGAATATACCAGCTCCATTCTTTGTCCATTCGTGGATGTCGTAAGAGGCGACGGAGAGAAGCCTTGAAGATGCACTAGGCTACCGACAGATTAACACTACCAGATCTAACACTGCGCAGATCTTCAACGAGTAGCAGGGTCTAGGGTGGAAGATGTCTGGGACAGTGTTCGCCAATCCGCTTGCCAAGCGTGGCAATAATGGCAAACCCAGGCCCTTACGATCATGATGATTGTTAAATACAAGAATGTACAAATTAATTATTCAGTGCCTATTTATTACAGTCACGATAGCCGAATGGTTGGGTGGTCGGATTTCGAGTCTAGAGACCCGAGTTCGATCCTCAAGTGGTAGACTCAAAACTTATGTACGGTTTACATCGTTGGCTTGGACATAAAGTCGACGACAGACTCACCACCCATCACGTTGTTCCGAAAGTTGTCTTCAGTGAAAGGTGGGTTGAAAATACTCAATTGTCTAGACCTCTGCCTACCCCATTATTGGGAATGGCGTGAAGATATTTTTGCTATAAGTTTACATGAAAGAAAATTTATAAAAAATCGACCGAATAATTCAGATTTTTATTTTTTACAATTTTTATTGTCAATAGATTTCCATTTACATTTCACAAATTTACTAAGCGACTAGAGCACTGAGTCACAACAACAATAAAAATAATACCATCGTGAAATATTAACCATAAAATATGAAAGTCCTGACGCTAACTATAGGTTTTCACTTTAACCATGACGACACTACAAAATTACAGAGAGTTAATTTGGCGCATAATTTATTATTTCACAATACGAACAATACTTTTCCAAAGAAGTGGGTTAATAATGAACCTCCATGGAGTCATTCAAAACGTCGAATAACGTGTGGTCTGAGTAAAAATCCATTAATGCTTAAAGACTTACAATTAATTTGATTCCTTCCAACGTCTATACTGCGTATGGTGTACTTAACATTATCATTTCAGTATACTTAGCGGCTTGACGAGAGAATAAAATAAATCGGTAAGTAATCGTTTTAGTGCGCATCGTAAAATGAAACATGAGAGGCCGTGGATACCCTCTGTAATCAGGAATCACATAAATATTCATGTTAATTGAAGATGCGGTAAGCGTTACAGGTAAAATGAGATTATAGTTACGTATTCTTTAAAAATTCTGTCGTGTTATGAATTAAGAATATACCAGCTCCATTCTTTGTCCATTCGTGGATGTCGTAAGAGGCGACGGAGAGAAGCCTTGAAGATGCACTAGGCTACCGACAGATTAACACTACCAGATCTAACACTGCGCAGATCTTCAACGAGTAGCAGGGTCTAGGGTGGAAGATGTCTGGGACAGTGTTCGCCAATCCGCTTGCCAAGCGTGGCAATAATGGCAAACCCAGGCCCTTACGATCATGATGATTGTTAAATACAAGAATGTACAAATTAATTATTCAGTGCCTATTTATTACAGTCACGATAGCCGAATGGTTGGGTGGTCGGATTTCGAGTCTAGAGACCCGCATTCAATCGTACCAATGGGTTTTTCAATAATTATGTACAATTCACACCCTTGGCTTGGACATAAAGTCGACGACAGACTCACCACCCATCACGTTGTTCCGAAAGTTGTCTTCAGTGAAAGGTGGGTTGAAAATACTCAATTGTCTAGACCTCTGCCTACCCCATTATTGGGAATGGCGTGAAGATATTCTTTTTAAATAAAGAGACTGGTGATGGGCAACAGAGTTTAAGGTTCGAGGTGTCTGATACTACAAGCGCCAACCCACTTGGTATGTGTGGCGATTGAGTCAAATCTTCAAGAAGAGGCCTAAGTCCAGCAGATACTTTAATAGAATGTTAGACCGTTAGTTAGAAATATAAACATATGTTGAATTATAATTATAAAACAATAATTTGCAACCATCTCGAAAATACCAGGTCAAAATTTATTTATTACTATAACCTCGTGGGATTAGCAAACGCCTGCGGTTATACCAAAAGATGCTTGTTCGTGGGCGTTGTCTATCCTTTAAATGTACATTAGCCTCTTTCATCTGTTAAAAAAGGCTATTCACCTTACTAGAAATTTCATAATACCTACTATTCTGTCTATCATAAATCTACGTATCGTAGGTCTGCCCCAAAAATTATCATATAGAACGGTCCTGTGCCACCAGTATATATTGACTCCCTGCAATATTGCGCAAGTTGTTTCCATCTTTTGTGGATCGATCAAATATGCTATTTGACTTTTCTCCATTAACAGTTGTCTGTGTTACGAGCTATGTGGCTATGTTATGATATATGTTTATCAATCAAACCTATGTATAACGAAATAATTTTCTTATTTGCAGCTATGCACACAATTAACACAATTGTTTTACACAATTTTGTCGCATACAATCCGCTTACTAGACGATAGTCAATACTGTTACTATTAATATTGTTATGTTTAAAATAGTTCGACGATGCTTAGTATGTGTATTTCGCCTCGTGTTATCGAGAACAATGCCCTATCCGGGGTAGGGCAGACCCCTTCACAAAGTAATAATTTGTTTTGCATTGTGGAACACATTAGGCCAGTTCAATTCTCACTTACGTTTAAATAAACTTCCTTCTTCCTGAGGACTTTCATAACGTACAACTATGTATCTTTATAGGACAATTATGTATCTTTGTAGTGATTTTATAGCTTTCAGTGACTGTTTATAAGCATAAAAAATATAATAAATATCTTTACACCATTCCCAATATAGGGTAGGTATAAGGGTAGAGATCTAGTCAAAAATATCTTCCAATGAAGATATTTTGGTACAACGTGACAGGTGGTAAGCCCGTCGCCGTCTTTATGTCCAGGCCAACGATATGAATCGTAATAAAAAAAACCATTGGTACGAGCCTGCCATCGGGGATCGGACACGGGACTCTCGACTCGAATTCCGATCACCCAATCACACGGCTATCGTGACAATTAGTATAGATTTTGATTGTATTTTGGTTATTTTTTTAAACATTAAATCGAATTTAACTATCAGCAAATAAATCAGCGATCATATACATATCAAAGAACTCATACGTAAGAATGAGTACATATAGAATAAATAAATAAATAAATAAATAAATAAATAAATAAATAAATAAATAAATAAATAAATAAATAAATAAATAAATAAATAAATAAATAAATAAATAAATAAATAAATAAATAAATAAATAAATAAATAAATAAATAAATAAATAAATAAATAAATAAATAAATAAATAAATAAATAAATAAATAAATAAATAAATAAATAAATAAGCCTTACCCGCTAACACATCCGCATTTAACATACTTATTTAATGCACTTTGTATAACAAGACAGTAAGCTCATTGGAGGTGGAAACCCTTCACTGACGCGGTATGTTCATAATTACGTAACCAAGATAGATTAGAAGATATAATAGCCGAGTGGTTGGGTGTTTGGAATTAGAGTCAAGAGATCCGCATTCAATCGTACCAATGGGTTTTTCAATAATTATGTACAATTCACACCCTTGGCTTGGACATAAAGTCGACGACAGACTCACCACCCATCACGTTGTTCCGAAAGTTGTCTTCAGTGAAAGGTGGGTTGAAAATACTCAATTGTCTAGACCTCTGCCTACCCCATTATTGGGAATGGCGTGAAGATATTCTTTTTAAATAAAGAGACTGGTGATGGGCAACAGAGTTTAAGGTTCGAGGTGTCTGATACTACAAGCGCCAACCCACTTGGTATGTGTGGCGATTGAGTCAAATCTTCAAGAAGAGGCCTAAGTCCAGCAGATACTTTAATAGAATGTTAGACCGTTAGTTAGAAATATAAAATATATCTTTACACCATTCCCAATATAGGGGTAGGTATAAGGGTAGAGATCTAGTCAAAAATATCTTCCAATGAAGATATTTTGGTACAACGTGACAGGTGGTAAGCCCGTCGCCGTCTTTATGTCCAGGCCAACGATATGAATCGTAATAAAAAAAACCATTGGTACGAGCCTGCCATCGGGGATCGGACACGGGACTCTCGACTCGAATTCCGATCACCCAATCACACGGCTATCGTGACAATTAGTATAGATTTTGATTGTATTTTGGTTATTTTTTTAAACATTAAATCGAATTTAACTATCAGCAAATAAATCAGCGATCATATACATATCAAAGAACTCATACGTAAGAATGAGTACATATAAAATAAATAAATAAATAAGCCTTACCCGCTAACACATCCGCATTTAACATACTTATTTAATGCACTTTGTATAACAAGACAGTAAGCTCATTGGAGGTGGAAACCCTTCACTGACGCGGTATGTTCATAATTACGTAACCAAGATAGATTAGAAGATATAATAGCCGAGTGGTTGGGTGTTTGGAATTAGAGTCAAGAGATCCGCATTCAATCGTACCAATGGGTTTTTTCAATAATTATGTACAATTCACACCCTTGGCTTGGACATAAAGTCGACGACAGACTCACCACCCATCACGTTGTTCCGAAAGTTGTCTTCAGTGAAAGGTGGGTTGAAAATACTCAATTGTCTAGACCTCTGCCTACCCCATTATTGGGAATGGCGTGAAGATATTCTTTTTAAATAAAGAGACTGGTGATGGGCAACAGAGTTTAAGGTTCGAGGTGTCTGATACTACAAGCGCCAACCCACTTGGTATGTGTGGCGATTGAGTCAAATCTTCAAGAAGAGGCCTAAGTCCAGCAGATACTTTAATAGAATGTTAGACCGTTAGTTAGAATTATAAACATATGTTGAATTATAATTATAAAACAATAATTTGCAACCATCTCGAAAAATACCAGGTCAAAATTTATTTATTACTATAACCTCGTGGGATTAGCAAACGCCTGCGGTTATACCAAAAGATGCTTGTTCGTGGGCGTTGTCTATCCTTTAAATGTACATTAGCCTCTTTCATCTGTTAAAAAAGGCTATTCACCTTACTAGAAATTTCATAATACCTACTATTCTGTCTATCATAAATCTACGTATCGTAGGTCTGCCCCAAAAATTATCACATAGAACGGTCCTGTGCCACCAGTATATATTGACTCCCTGCAATATTGCGCAAGTTGTTTCCATCTTTTGTGGATCGATCAAATATGCTATTTGATCGATTTCCAAAAGATGGACAGGCAAACCCAGTATGGGAGTTTTCCTGTACGAGGATGCTATTTGACTTTTCTCCATTAACAGTTGTCTGTGTTACGAGCTATGTGGCTATGTTATGATATATGTTTATCAATCAAACCTATGTATAACGAAATAATTTTCTATAATGATTTCTTGTATTTACGCGAATACTTCACACGCGACGTTTCGGACGCTTTACAGTCGGGAAGAAAAAAATAGTTTGAAAAAACTAATTAAACACGCGATAAAATCCGAATAACGTTTTATTTTTTTTAAATGAAAATGAAATAATTTTCTTATTTGCAGCAATGCACACAATTAACACAATTGTTTTACACAATTTTGTCGCATACAATCCGCTTACTAGACGATAGTCAATACTGTTACTATTAATATTGTTATGTTTTAAACAAAGATAAATTTATCCACACCGGTTATTCGCCCTCTGTCAGTCTATCCAGAATCAACGCCGAAGATTAATGGGACACAAAATTACATGGTGTTTCCATCTGACAAAATTAGCTCCGGGAATACGGTCTTTGACCATTTTGTCTGGAGCCATAAAAACGAGGGAGATTGCCTGAGAACCCGTATATGCGACCCATGCTACGTTTTTTTTATAATTTTTAATCGATCGCCAGTGAACGGATTGGTTTGATCCAACTCTTATTCAAATTTTGGAAATCCAGTTTGGCATGATCGTTAATTACGAGAAAAAAATATGACTTATTACTGGTTTCTTTTGACGCAGGACGATATTGTGTTCTAGTAACGTTCTTTCTTATTAATATTAACAGTTATCGAATATATCTTTTAAATAAAAGAATGGTTTAAATTTTAATGAATACGAAAAATATGAAGCATATTAAATTTTCAATATTAGATTCGTTTAATTAATAAATCAATTCCCGTTCAGTAATTTAAAAATACCATTTTATTATTAAATCAATAAACTAATAGTCACGATAGCCGAGTGGTTGGGTGGTCGGAATTTCGATTTTAGAGAACCGAGTTCCATCCCACAGGTGGCAGGCTCGTTTCATTGTAATGTTGTCCCGAAAATATCTTCGGTGAAAGTCTTTCGGTGGTCAAAGGGACTTAATTGTCGAGACTAGACCTCAGTCTACACCTGTAATGGGAATTGTGTGAAGATATTTATTTATTTATTTTATTTTTTATTATTAAATCAAAATGTTGAATACTTTAACAATAATTACGAACTTTTTAATTGGTTTTTAAATTTTGCAGGTTTATGAATTTGTTATTAAGTCTGTCTGACTTACAAGCTTTAAAAATCAATAACAATGCATTAATTAATTTGATTATTTTTGAACGGATATAAATGGAAATATATTGAAAAAAGGATCATATCAAATTGACAATTATTGTTATGTTTAAAATAGTTCGACGATGCTTAGTATGTGTATTTCGCCTCGTGTTATCGAGAACAATGCCCTATCCGGGGTAGGGCAGACCCCTTCACAAAGTAATAATTTGTTTTGCATTGTGGAACACATTGGGCCGGTTCAATTCTCACTTACGTTTAAATAAACTTCGCTAACTTCCTGAGGACTTTCATAACGTACAACTATGTATCTTTATAGGACAATTATGTATCTTTGTAGTGATTTTATAGCTTTCAGTGACTGTTTATAAGCATAAAAAAAATATAATAAATATCTTCACGCAATTCCCAATACAGGGGTAGACAGAGGTCTAGTCTAGACAATTAAGTCCCTTTGACCCACTTTCCACCGAAGATATTTTCGGGACAACGTGACAGGTGGTGAGCCCGTCGCCGTCTTTATATCCAAGCCAACGATATGATTCGTACATAAGTTTTTGAAAAACCCATTGGTACGAGCCTGCCACCTGAGAATCGAACTCGGGTCGTAACTCCGGGTCGTAACGTCGGACTTGTAATTCCGACCACCCAACCACTCGGCTATCGTGACTTAGTGAGTTTTATAAGCATAAAGTATACATTTACGACCTCTGTAGTCGAGTGGCGTACACACCGGATTTTAAGATATATCCTATAAGGAGCCGGATTCACAGATGGGTCAATATAGAACTTCGCTTTTTCTATATTGTCTCCGGTCTGGGTGTTTGTACTACGTTGTTTCTGATTCCATAAATTTACTTAGTTTTAGCTACATGCATTTGGGTTCGAGCAACGTAAATGATTTTGTCTGTATATATTTATTTATTGTTTATATAAACATTAAAATAACGAAGTACCTATAAAATTATATTCAAATATTATTGTCCAAAATCGATAAACGGCATATGTCATCTACTTAATATGGAATTGTGCGAAATAATATTATATTAGTATGTCATAATAGATGTACTTATTTCGCTTTTAAAAAATAATAAAAAACTTAATAGCAAACGCGATAGCACATTCGAAAACACATTTAAATATATAAAAAGTCACGATAGCCGAGTGCTTGGGTGGTCGGGATTTCGAGTCGAGAGACCCGAGTTAGATCCCCAGGTGGCAGGCTCGTACCAATGGGTTTTTCAAAAACTTATATACGAATTATATCGTTGGCTATGACATAAAGACGCCGACGGGCTCACCACCTGTCACGTTGTCCCGAAAATATCTTTGGTCGAAGGTGGGTCGAAGGGACTTAATTGTCTAGATTAGACCTCTGTCTACCCCTGTATTGGGAATTGCGTGAAGATATTTATTTATTACATTTAAATATATAAAAGTCACGATAGGCGAGTGATTGGGTGAGAACCGACGAAAGACGATGAGACCCGAGTTCGATTTATATCCTTGGCTTGGACATAAACGTAGCGATAGGCTCAAAACCTATCACGTTGTTCCAACAATGTCTTCGGTGAAAGATGGGTCGAGTGTTGTTTGTCCTCTGTCTATCAGACTGTTGGAAATAGTGTGAAGATATTTTTTATTACATTTAAATATGTTGATGATTTTTTAAATTTGACTAAATGCATACTATAACCAACGAAGTATCTCTTTTTGTGTTTCTTCATCAGAGAAATCTCATTACGATGTCTTACATACTACACTGTCTAACACTACATTTTCATAATGAGTCTTTGATAGACAAGCGAAATGTTTCTTTCTTATATCTATGTATGAATGCTTTAATTTCGGTCGGGTCAATGCAGAAAGCAATTTTTCTACATTTTCTCGGTTCTGGATGTTTGTGAACGAAGGTGTCGTTGTATCTGATTCCATAATACAAGTTCTTAACCTGCTTACTCTGGCATCAGAGCAATGTACGCGATATTGTACCTATGTATAAATGTATTTTCAATATCAAATTGCGATAGCTTCATCTGCGGAGGTATTAAACCTCATAGGTAGATTGTCATTTGTTTTAATACCTCGTTACAAGGCGCCAGTGTGACCATACGCCTGGGAATACAACCAGCTAAGCATGTTACAAGAATAAACCATGAAATCTATAAACGGAGTTAAACTAAAGCCTGTAACAGCCTCCATATTTATCGGATATTTTGATTGAACCGTAGTGTTTTGTTATTACAATTTTGTCTAGACTTAATACTAATATTTTATTGATAAAAGTTGTATTATTAGTGTTGAAGCCACGACAGCCGAGTGGTTGGGTGGTCGGAATTCGAATCAAGAGAGCAGAGTTCGACCTCTGAGGCTCGTACCAATAGGTTTTATATGTATATATTTATTATGTATTTAGTATTCGTATGTATATATTTATTCGGGGCGTGAACTCACTAGCATCTCGAGTTATTTTTATAATCATAATGAACTGAAATGATCAAAGCTGTAATAAAATAAACTATTTCGTAATATTCATTCAATATTTCAAATTATTTTAACTAGAGTAATACGTATGAGTAAACGCAATCAGTCAGTTTAATCAGATTAAAATAGTAGAACGTAGTGATTATATATTCTTTGTAAAGTAGTGCAGGTTTAAGGCACGGACACATATCGGCGTCTGCGATGCGATTGGCGTCTCGTTCGCGTCAAAGAGTATATACTCGTAACATTCGCGTCGGTGCATCGCTGCGTGTCGGACGTCGGCGCGCGCGTCGTTTTCAACGTTCCAAATTCAAATTTATTTACAAAAACAAAATAATGTGTGACTGTAGATTTTAGCTGCTACCGTGTTATTAATATTACGCATGAAGTTTATGTGTGTGTTGAATGTGATATGAAATAGATTGGTTTGGTGTTATAACAGACAAGTGTTTGTGACCTTCTGTGTTTCAAAGGAGCATGTAAAGCGTTAAAGTTGAGATGAATTCAAAAAAGTTAGAATATTTCAAAGACGACGAGATAGATGAGAAGCTCAATCTCAGCTTCTTAGGTAAGTTTAATAACAAACTATACTAAGGTAGTGTTAATAGTGTAACGGTTAAGGGTGCATGCAACCTGCGAACATAAATTATTACAAGTTTAAATTTGAAAACAATTGAAATTTAGATCGAAGTTTTTTTGAATGTTTTCTTTTCACAATCTATTTATTGCGTAAAATTACGTTGCAATGCGAGGACTTGAATAGCTTCAGATAGTGTAATTTATCTATAATATATCGTCGTTTTGATTGGAATGTCAGGGTAATTGCACGCTTTGAATGATAAGTTGGAATATTAATAACAAGAAATTAAATTTAAATAGATGATATTAATATTAGTTTGTTTATGTTTGCTGCAGTATCTAATTATACCTTATCAAGTAGCAATCAAGTATTAAAAAGAACTAAATGTCACGCTAGCAGAGTGGGGGTGATCGGTATTGGAGCCAAAAGCCCCGAGTTTGACACCCAAGTTCCCAATTTTACGTAGATTAATTTTGCATTTGAATCCAGTCCTGCCATACTGGCTAAGATATAAACTTATTTGTTTTTTATGTTTTAGATTAATAAATACTGGAATTAATAAGAAATAATATATAAATACTATTCTATCTTAGACTTGCCAGCAAAACAAGCTTAAAAAAACGTAAAATCGGTTAGATAGTTTTGCAGTTCATCGGGAGCAACAACGTGAAAAGAGAATTATATATAATATTTTCCGTATAATATAAATTCTAAAAACAATATCCAATATTTTCCGCTTAATATACATTCTTAAAACAATATTTAAAAAAATCAACCGCCACAGCTAGAGCTCTTATGCCTAAATGTAAACCAAAAATTCCAGTAAGACTTAGGTGTTTTCTAAAACTATCCGATTCAGTTTATGTAATATATCAAAAAAACTTTTTCGTAATTAAAACGGAACAATTTAACCTAATACTAAATAATGTCGATGTAATGACAAAATAACAGTAGAAAGTACAAATAACACAGATCAAGTAAATAAACTGTTTAGTATTGGGAATGGCCTCATTTTTTTAAACTAAATAAAAGTATTACAATATTAGATAACTTTTTTGGTTATTATTAAATTAATGAGTCACGATAGCCGAAAGGTTGGGTGGTCGCAATTTCGAGTCAAGAGATCCGAGTTCAATCCCCTAGTGGTAGGCTCGTACCAATGGGTTTTTCAAATCTTATGTACACATTATATCGTTGGCTTGAACATAAAACGGCGGCTGGCTCACCACCTGTCACGTTGTCCCGAAAATGTCTTCGCTGGAAGGTGGGTCGAAGGGAGTTAATTGTCCAGACTAGACCTCTGCCTGCCCCTGTATTGGGAAATTGTGTAAAGATCAAAATCTGCCTAAATAAGATACCGAAGTACACTCAGTGGAAAAGGCCAGGTCAAGAGTACCCTGAATCATAGATAATGTATGAAGGGAATAATGAAAGTGGACGAAGCGAAACAAGTATGTAAGGATCGTAGCAAGTGGAAA
The DNA here is from genome assembly GCA_029286605.1 of Sericinus montela. NCBI lineage: Eukaryota > Metazoa > Arthropoda > Insecta > Lepidoptera > Papilionidae > Sericinus > Sericinus montela. Next base: position 171,888 of record JAGSMR010000046.1, read on the forward strand.
GAAGTGGTCTCTGCCTACCCCTACGGGAAAGAGGCGTGATTATATGTATGTATGTATGTACTCAGTGGATTAAATCCCCTGGAGTATGCTGTTTAACAGTAGAGTAGAAGAAAGAAACATTTAATTTTGTGAATAGCTGGCCATTTTTGCGCTCTTTAAACCAGAAATATTATTACAATGATAAATTATTTCAATTATTACAGAGTACTACTGTCAACTGAACTCTCGATTTTTTTTTAATAATTCAGTAATAGGAATAATTCAGTAATAGGAATACTATATGGCACTTACTTGCGCAAACTTGTATAGGTTTTTTTAAGTAAGGAGGCAATCCTTTCTCCATATTGTGTAATATTAACCGCTATACGATCTGTTTGATGGCATAAAGTGGGGGTGGATTAGTCATAGAGTTCTGAAGCTCCAACAAATCCTGAGTTGTGGTGAGTCAGCTCGTCCAACGTCACCTGGTTCATCACCCACGCTCCCATTTCTATCAGCTACAAAACTGTAAATAAAATTTATTATTATAGTATAAATTTTTATTTATATTTATTTTTATTGGTTATTATTATTTTAAGTTCTTCTCAGTAGATTATATTTTATATGAAATAGATACTAATTTGATGTGTTTTTTATGTTCACGTATTTCCCACTAACGGGGTAGCCAGAGATGTTAACATTTTAGCCCTTTCGATCTACATCCACCGGAGCTTTTTTTGGGACAGCGTGACAACGTGACTATTCACCATCTTTATGGGACAGACAGAGGTCTAGACAATAAAGTCCTATTAGCCTTTCACCGAAGACATTTTTTGGGACAACCTAACCGCCTGTCGTCTTTTTATGCCGTAACCAACGATATGAATTATACTAAGTTTTGAAAAACTCATTGGTTCCAGCCTACCAGTAGTTCGAACTCGGGTTCCACGACTCGAATTCCGATCTACCAATCACTCGGCTATCGTGATACGATATTAAGTATACATTTAAAAGCATCATACTACTACAAATATCTAAAAATACTACCGTAAAATAAAAAAATAAAACATTTTAAAAGACACTGATTTTTTTTAGTTTTAAACTCGCCGCTTTGTCACCAGTGACATCATCCAATGGAAATGTAGCCCAATTTACATGGCCTTAGCACTACCTAACACGACATGGTATGCAACATGACAATTAATATTAATTTATGTTGCTTATCTTAGTAAATGTGTTTGTGTGGCTTAGCAGGTTCACTCATCAAGGTCGCGAGTTCACATCCAAGACGAATGTATTCGGAATGTTATTTATGTCTTAATTAAATTCAAATGCAGTTCGATGCCCGTGAGCTATTTGTTATCCAACCAACTATCAACATTGAGAATAAATATATATCGCACAATGTATACGCACCGGTTTTCGTGGTGTCGCCAACTCTGCGGTGCCGGGTACGATTACCAGAGTACATTTTCTTGGGTCTAGGTGTTAGGTACCTTTATTGTTTATAATTTCATACAAGAAGTTCTTAAGCGCATGCTTTGGGATCAGATCAATGTATGTGATGTTGTTCTTATCTATGTATATATGTATCTATCTATGTATTTATGTATTAAAGTATTAGTATGGGTAGAGAAAAGTCTGGATTACGATATCGCGATGATATTTATTATAGCAATACCAATATTAGGCTTTATTAATTTCACAGATTATAGTGATGTTTAGTCTATATATGATGTTCTCATGTATGCAAAATATTATCTTTTATGATGTAAAAATAACTAGGAACTGCTATTATGAATAAACAACTTACATCAAGGGTCGTTACATCACTCCAGTGTAACAGTGACATTAGAAGGGTCTAGGTGTTTGTGGTAGGCTTTATTAATTTCTGAATTATAGTGATGTTTAGTCTATATATGATGTTCTCATGTATGCAAAATATTATCTTTTATGATGTAAAAATAACTAGGAACTGCTATTATGAATAAACAACTTACATCAAGGGTCGTTACATCACTCCAGTGTAACAGTGACATTAGAAGGGTCTAGGTGTTTGTGGTAGGCTTTATTAATTTCACAGATTATAGTGATGTTTAGTCTATATATGATGTTCTCATGTATGCAAAATATTATCTTTTATGATGTAAAAATAACTAGGAACTGCTATTATGAATAAACAACTTACATCAAGGGTCGTTACATCACTCCAGTGTAACAGTGACATTAGAAGGGTCTAGGTGTTTGTGGTAGGCTTTATTAATTTCACAGATTATAGTGATGTTTAGTCTATATATGATGTTGTCATATATGCAAAATATAGTCTTTTACGCAAGGGTCAACAACTTACATCAAGGGTCGTTACATCACTCCAGTGTAACAGTTACATTAGAAGTATATTCAAACAAGAACCTTTATTTTCACCAAAACACTGACTTATATTTCTATCATAAAATACAAATCAAATTGAATAGCAGTTACTTAAACCATTATTCACGGTTAAACGTCTCGAATACGCTTTCACTATCTTCAAATACTCTATGGGAACGTAGATGATAACTTTATACAACGCCATGATAAAGCTAATGTTTGTACTGAGCTTCTCGTCATAAAGTGGCTTTTACTCAATAAAGTGAAACTTCACTCGCGATATTATTCCATTAAAATACCAGACGACCGACTTCTGAGCGCTTGAACGCGCTTGGTATTTGTTCATCTTTTTTTTCTGCCTGGTTCTTCACGGTCTCTACTGTGTGTTTGTTTGACGTTCGCTTTTTAAATTTGTGTCAACTCTATGGTCAATCAATCTTTGATTGTGGTGAAAATTAAAGTAAGACTCCATCTAATGATTAGTGCAGCAGAGGGACTGCAATCAAAAGTCGCCTTTATTGTCCTAAGAAAAGATGCGCTATATCGCATAATTTATACGTACTCTCGTCATCCTTATAGTGATCGCAATATTTGTTACACCGCCGGTTTTAAAATGGTGGATCACTATCCACCGCGACTCAGCTACGTATCTTCGATATTTCTAATACTGCGGTAGACAGAGGTCCAGACAATTAAGTCCTTCAGACCCACCTTTCATCGAAGACACTTTTTCGGACAACGTGACAGGCGGTGAGCCTATCGCCGTCTTTATGTCCATGCCAACGATATAAATCGTATATAAGTTTTGAAAAACCTACCTCCTGGTAGTCGATCTCCACTCTAGTGAGTAGACCTATGTTTATTTGAATTTTTTTCCAAACAAATTAAAGATTATAAAAAATATTTGTGGTCATTTGACCACAAATATTTAAAAATTAAAAATATAAAAAATTGTAATCGGCTTATTTACGCCAATTACAATTCTTTTTATAATTTGAATGCTTATTGCGTCTGCAATGACAAAAATATTTTTTTTAATTACAGAAGTACTGGCAATATAGCTTATGTACTTTTTACTTCTTTTTTACATTTTACTATATTTAAATCATTATTTGTTTTTACTGTAATTCGCATCAATCAAGCACTGTAATAATAATTTAGTCGTGCGAAACTTCACTCGTATTATAAATCTTTGACGTTTTTTTGCTCTATCATATCATACACGATCTGTCCAAACCGGTTGTTCCAGTCGAGTTTTTTTTTTCTATTTTTTACTTTGCAAATCATTGTCTGCCAGTTCTCGGAGAATTTTCAGTAGTTAATTAAACTGTAAAATTATTTATCGTTTAATTTTATTGAATAATATAATTCCTTTTACGAAGTTCTTATTTTATTTTGCAATAAATTTAGGATTAACAGGACAGGTTACGAGGATTTCCCAATTTTATCCTGGCAATAATTTACAATTTGTCGGGCTTGAATTATAATCCTCGCTAATCCGTAAACATGGCTGTAAATAGTACATTGGAGCCGAACGTCTTGTGTGGTCGAACGGTTAAGTACAAAAGACGCGATGTAATATGAACACATATTGAGCTTCGCCCTTTGTTAGTTTTCAATCCCGCTTTAATATTTAATGGAGTGATACTCCAGGCTTTATTATTGGTTCTTAAACAGGTTGTAAAATAAAATTTTATTGTATTTTATTGTAATTTGTCTGTCTGGTATATTCATACGTTTTCTTTAGAGGAAGATATTTTCTAACTTAGCTTGTAATCTATTAAAATGATAGTTATTGTTATTAGACATACCAGGAGTCGTAATCAGAAGGGTGAAGATATTATATGTTCACGCAATTCCCAATACAGGAGTAGTCAGAGGTCTAGTCTAGACAATTAGGTCCTTTTGACCCACCTTCCGCCGAAGATATTTTCGGGACAACGTTACAGGTGGTGAGCTCGTCGCCGGCTTTATGTCCAAATCAACCATTAATTCTTACATAAGTTTTTAAAAAACCCATTGGTTCCGACCACCCAACCACTTCGTCTATCGTGACTTTTGTGAACATATTACTGGTGAATTTAAATAAAATAAGTACGTCTAAAATTAATGGTAACATTTATACTTACAGCCAATATCTCATCTTTTACTAATATGTCGTATATATGAATATATATATATATATATATATATATATATATATATATATATATATATATATATATATATATATATATATATATATATATATATATATATAACTATTTACGTATATACAAGTACTTATATTATTTTATATCTAGTAAAATATTCACGAATGCAAAAGAAGAGTACAGTTTAGGGTACATCCCCTAAGTGCAAAGTTGCAAATTAGTCGCAACCCCAATGCTCTACATATCATTCCAGTGGGGGAGTGCTGACCATTGACCTCAATGAGAACTTCTCTTAACAAAGGGTTGATATGCCATAAACAAATTCGGTATCTTCCGATCGATAAGTGACAACTTTATGAGAACAATTTACTTTATATTACATTAAAACAATATCTCTTATGTCTATTGTATTATTATATATATTTGTATAGTGGCCTAAAGGTCTAGATACCAGGCCATAAACTCCAAAAAAGAGTATTATTGTAGCTGTATTAAACAATATCTTTGGTCTGGTATTTTTCCGAGATGTTTATCCCGCCATCTTTTGGTAGCCAATGGTATTTTGAAAGGTTTCCCTGATTCGCCTCTTATAACACATACGGGAAATAAGGGGGTGGTATAATCTGATGCCGTAACCACACGTCACCACCGTTACGTTATACCAAATATGATCGGGTAAAATGTGAGTCGATGGAACTATAAGTTGTCTAGAACTCTGATTATCGTAGTATTGGGGATGCGTGAAGATATTATCTCAATATCTCAGAATGATTTCGGTTTCAAGACAAACTTGTTAATATGTTCAAGAAAATATTTACACGCTGATGACGTCAAACAAAACTTCGTCACCCATTTACTGTAAGTAATTGAAACAACAATGATTGTATTCGTTCCCCATACATTCAATCGCTCCTCCGTGTAAGTTGAAACTTTGTACAGAGGTTAGGATTTGAATGAAGTTTTCTGTCAACGAAGGCTGAAATCGCGTGGTTAAATAAGTATTTAAAGGTATGTAGTTATGTTAATGTAGCTTACATGTATATAATATAATAAAATATAAAGATCTCTTGAGTCAAGAGATCCGAGTTTGAACCCAGGTGGCAGGCTTGTACCAATAGGTTTTTTCAAAAAACTTTTGTACGAATTTATGGTTTGCTTGGACATTCAGACGGCGTTGTCCCGAAAATTCGTGGAAGGTGGAAGGTGGATCGAAGGTACTTAACTGTCTAGAATAGACCTCTGTCTACCCCTGTATGTTTATGTATCTTAAAAACATTTGAACTTACTGAAGATTGCATAAATTCTAAAGACAATTCAGCGCTGCATAAATTGCACCTTCATTCGTCAGCGCAAGTCACTCTTTGTCATTCATGTTTCAATATTATCAAAAGCGCTTTCTGTTTGCATCATACTTCATTCACAGATGTTATCTCTTTTTGTTTACGTATTACTTAACATTCGTAATGTTTTTAGAGATACGTAACGAAAGGTTATTTCTTTCGTGATTTCGGTGCTTTAAATGTTCCTGCTTAGCTTGTAGTCGACTGCTTTGATAATTTACAAATAAACTTTATTATGATTGATAGGCTGCTTGGGATGATTAATATTATAATATCATAGTGTCATTGTGTCATACACAGCATGCATTAATTGTTCTTTATTTATTTATTTTTTAGATTTAATACAGTTAGAATTAATAAATTCGTTTATTTAAATAACTACGTCTTTAGCCACCATAGCCGTGGGGTTCGGTGATAGAAATTCGAGTCAGGAGACCCGAGTTCGATCCCCAGGTGGCCGGCTCGCTCACCATCTGTCACGTTGTTCCGAAGAAAGTCTTCGGTGGATGGTGGGTTGAAGGGACTTAATTGTCTAGACTAGACCTCTGTCTGCCCCTGTATTGGTATTGGTATGAAGATATTTACGTCCTTAATACTTAGTTATGTGAAGTTATGGTAAAATTAAATAGTTTAACGGGAAATGATTTTACTTAGATTCATTTTACCATTTAGTTTGTTGCATTTGTGTTTTCCTAAATGAAGAAGAAACAATAACAAGCTTAGCAATAATAAGCTTATAAACAATGATTGTCAGAGGCCAAGAATACACGAAATACTATAGGTCCTGTCCATGTTGCCAGTACCATAAAGAAAGGGTAAACATTGATATATAGAAATATCAACAGTTGGGTAAATGTTCCTCGACTCGGAGCAGCTTTCTTAGTTGTCTAGGGTTGTCTAGGGTTGCATTCTGTTAAGTAAATTAACGTGAGTAAGTAACGTAAGTAAAGTTCGACGACCTCCGTGCTCGAATAGGTTTTCAAAATGTTTGCCATCTCTGAGGTCCCGGTGTTGATTACCGGTACGTTCTTTTCTAAATTAAGGTATAAAATAATATGTCTTCATGCCATTCCTAATACAGAAGTAGACAAAGGTCTAGACAAGTCGTTTCGACCCACATTCCACCAACGATATTTTTGGGATAACGTGACAGGTGATGATCCCGTCGCCGTCTCAATGTCCAAGCCCACGATATAATTCGTACATAAGTTTTTTTTTGGTACGAGCCTGCCACCTGGGGATCGAACTCGGGTCACTCGACTCGTGATTTCGACAAATACCAGTCGTCTATCGTGACTATCGTAAGGTATAAAAGCTAATAATTTTATTCCAATTCCTTCAGTATTATTTTCAAGTAAACTCCCGCACATCAATTGTTTATTTCGTAATGTCTTCCGGTTTGATGAACAAGTGGTCTAATACATTGGTCAACATTAAAGATCGAAAGACAGACCTTTTAAACTTTGAACAAAGGAGAAGCAAACAAAGTGAATGTGTACTAATTTGTTTCCTTAATATTTACTCTGCTCTTTCTTCTCTCTATGTTGATTTACAAATCGTGGCGAGGGACTATGTCAGTTATAGAGTAAATTTAACCCTTTTTTAGCAATAATTGTCAACATTTGTAAAAGGCGTTGAGTTCGTCTCGCTTACTATTCTTTTTCTTCCACGTCTAGAATTTATGTTACAAAAATATTTTATCGTGTTATAAATGTTAAATACCTTATAAATACAAATTATTATGAAGTGGGCCAAAACCGTTTTTTTCACCATCAGTTCAATAGAGACACTATAAATCTACACTTTATTTTTACCCACCAGAAGATTAACTTACAAGTTAATCTTCTTCTGGTAACTTCTGATAAACGTAGAACAAACTGAAAGCTGCCTGTCTCATTTCAGAAAATTCAAAATCCCTACATTACCATTCATATATTCCACAAACTGGTAAATTTTTGACCTAACCACCAGCATTTTTATATTTAATTTATAGACAAATTAAGTAATAATATTATAATAAAATGACTTAATATAAATAGTCACGATAGCCGAGTGATTGGGTGGTCGGAATTTCGAGTCAAGAGACCCGAGTTCGATCCCCAGGTGGCAGGCTTGTACCAATAGGTTTTTCAAAAACTTATGTTTCGTTGGCTTGGACATAAAGCCAGCGATGGGCTCACCACCTGTCACGTCGTCCCGAAAATATCTTCGGTGGAAGGTGGGTCAAAGGGACATAATTGTCTAGACTAGACCTTTGTCTGCCCCTGTATTGGGAATTCCGTGAAGATATTTTTTATTTATCTATTTTACTTAATAAATATAACAACTCTGAAAAAATAAGTTGTTACACACAAAAAAAAATACTATTTCTTATTCTTCCTCTCTATTTCTATTATATACATTATATACATTTTAACTTGAACTTTGTACCACGTAAAATTGATTTGATAGGTCCACCACGAAGGCCATTTATTGACATTGATACAGGTCCATACAATTTTGCTTGATAACGTAATTGCATTCCCATAAAAAATTGCCTATTTAGAATATTCGGCTGTTACTTTTCAGGTTGTCTGAATCTTCATTTTCTCCTAAATTGGCTATCGAGGCGAACAAAACATATAACTATACAAATCGATTGACTCATTCAGAACTTTCGAGACTAACGGCATATAAATGTTGTACCGCCATAATAAACGTTACAGAATAGCCTATACGGTATGAAGAATAGTATTTTAGAAATCATCTACGTATCTCTTTCGTTTTCACAGTTATTCAAAAACCAATTGTTTACGTTGTTCATTCATCTGTCTGTATGTGAGTGCAATGCACCTATATTCCGTTTGAACGAATACGGCAATGCAGTATCAGTGTTCGATCTACACGCCATTTTGTTTGAATCAAGTGCACTGACTCATTGTGTTATGAGCTCAACGTAGCGTGATGTCGCGAAAATTATTACGGTATGGAGAACAGGTGCTAATGCTTTTTTTTTTACATTTTACAAACTATTATTGACATATAAAATAATATTGGCATGAAATATTTTTAATGTGGAAAATACAAATGTTTTCTGCGTGATATTTTTGTTTTCTTCTTTATGTGTTCAAAAACAGAGATTTTTTAATTTGTCGTGATATCTCTACTAACTCAAAAACATTGTTATTATTATCATTATTTAGTAACTCAAACAAATTCTTTATTAGATGTAAGATTATAACTTGAAATTATAACTTGCATTTAAGTTCAAAAAATTAGAACTTAAATTCAAGTCTTTTGTAATTTACAAGCGTATAATTTGTAAAAGTGTTTTACATTTCTAGTCATTAAAAGTTTGATACCATAGAATTGATTTAGGTCTAAATGCTGTCTTTTCAAGAAAATAAGATATATTTAATATATTTAGGTTCGGTGTATTTATTCAAGACATAAGCTGTATTTATATGTGGTCAAAATCTGATCATAGACCTCAGAAAGAAACTCGTTTAGCCAGGACCTCTTTTTTAATATAATACTATTACATTTATTACATGTGTGTATAAGTAACAGTTTTGTTTATGCTATTGTCTTTGATTATTAACGCATTGTTTTAAATTAAATAAGTCACGATAGCCGAGTGATTGGGTGGTCGGAATTTCGAGTCAAGAGACCCGAGTTCGATCCCCAGGTGGCAGTACCAATGAGTTTTCAAAAACTTATGTACGAATTTCATCGTTGGCTTGGACATAAAGCCAGCGATGGGCTCACCACCTGTCACGTTGTCCCGAAAATATCTTCGGTGGAAGGTGTGTGAAAGGACTTAATTGTCTAGACTAGACCTTTGTCTGCCCCTGTATTGGGAATTCCGTGAAGATATTTTTATTTATCTATTTTACTTAATAAATATAACAACTCTGAAAAAATAAGTTGTTACACACAAAAAAAAATACTATTTCTTATTCTTCCTCTCTATTTCTATTATATACATTATATACATTTTAACTTGAACTTTGTACCACGTAAAATTGATTTGATAGGTCCACCACGAAGGCCATTTATTGACATTGATACAGGTCCATACAATTTTGCTTGATAACGTAATTGCATTCCCATAAAAAATTGCCTATTTAGAATATTCGGCTGTTACTTTTCAGGTTGTCTGAATCTTCATTTTCTCCTAAATTGGCTATCGAGGCGAACAAAACATATAACTATACAAATCGATTGACTCATTCAGAACTTTCGAGACTAACGGCATATAAATGTTGTACCGCCATAATAAACGTTACAGAATAGCCTATACGGTATGAAGAATAGTATTTTAGAAATCATCTACGTATCTCTTTCGTTTTCACAGTTATTCAAAAACCAATTGTTTACGTTGTTCATTCATCTGTCTGTATGTGAGTGCAATGCACCTATATTCCGTTTGAACGAATACGGCAATGCAGTATCAGTGTTCGATCTACACGCCATTTTTGTTTGAATCAAGTGCACTGACTCATTGTGTTATGAGCTCAACGTAGCGTGATGTCGCGAAAATTATTACGGTATGGAGAACAGGTGCTAATGCTTTTTTTTTTACATTTTACAAACTATTATTGACATATAAAATAATATTGGCATGAAATATTTTTAATGTGGAAAATACAAATGTTTTCTGCGTGATATTTTTGTTTTCTTCTTTATGTGTTCAAAAACAGAGATTTTTTAATTTGTCGTGATATCTCTACTAACTCAAAAACATTGTTATTATTATCATTATTTAGTAACTCAAACAAATTCTTTATTAGATGTAAGATTATAACTTGAAATTATAACTTGCATTTAAGTTCAAAAATTAGAACTTAAATTCAAGTCTTTTGTAATTTACAAGCGTATAATTTGTAAAAGTGTTTTACATTTCTAGTCATTAAAAGTTTGATACCATAGAATTGATTTAGGTCTAAATGCTGTCTTTTCAAGAAAATAAGATATATTTAATATATTTAGGTTCGGTGTATTTATTCAAGACATAAGCTGTATTTATATGTGGTCAAAATCTGATCATAGACCTCAGAAAGAACCTCGTTTAGCCAGGACCTCTTTTTAATATAATACTATTACATTTATTACACGTGTGTTTAAGTAACAGTTTTGTTTATGCTATTGTCTTTGATTATTACGCATTGTTTTAAATTAAATAAGTCACGATAGCCGAGTGATTGGGTGGTCGGAATTTCGAGTCGAGAGACCCGAGTTCGATCCCCAGGTGGCAGTACCAATGAGTTTTCAAAACTTATGTACGAATTTCATCGTTGGCTTGGACATAAAGCCAGCGATGGGCTCACCACCTGTCACGTTGTCCCGAAAATATCTTCGGTGGAAGGTGGGTCAAAGGGACTTAATTGTCTAGACTTGACCTCTGTCTACCCCTGTATTGGGAATTGCGTGAAGATATTAATTAATAAATATAACAACTCTGAAAAATAAGTTGTTACACACAAAAAAATACTATTTCTTATTCTTCCTCTCTATTTCTATTATATACATTATATACATTTTAACTTGAACTTTGTACCACGTAAAATTGATTTGATAGGTCCACCACGAAGGCCATTTATTGACATTGATACAGGTCCATACAATTTTGCTTGATAACGTAATTGCATTCCCATAAAAAATTGCCTATTTAGAATATTCGGCTGTTACTTTTCAGGTTGTCTGAATCTTCATTTTCTCCTAAATTGGCTATCGAGGCGAACAAAACATATAACTATACAAATCGATTGACTCATTCAGAACTTTCGAGACTAACGGCATATAAATGTTGTACCGCCATAATAAACGTTACAGAATAGCCTATACGGTATGAAGAATAGTATTTTAGAAATCATCTACGTATCTCTTTCGTTTTCACAGTTATTCAAAAACCAATTGTTTACGTTGTTCATTCATCTGTCTGTATGTGAGTGCAATGCACCTATATTCCGTTTGAACGAATACGGCAATGCAGTATCAGTGTTCGATCTACACGCCATTTTTGTTTGAATCAAGTGCACTGACTCATTGTGTTATGAGCTCAACGTAGCGTGATGTCGCGAAAATTATTACGGTATGGAGAACAGGTGCTAATGCTTTTTTTTACATTTTACAAACTATTATTGACATATAAAATAATATTGGCATGAAATATTTTTAATGTGGAAAATACAAATGTTTTCTGCGTGATATTTTTGTTTTCTTCTTTATGTGTTCAAAAACAGAGATTTTTTAATTTGTCGTGATATCTCTACTAACTCAAAAACATTGTTATTATTATCATTATTTAGTAACTCAAACAAATTCTTTATTAGATGTAAGATTATAACTTGAAATTATAACTTGCATTTAAGTTCAAAAAAATTAGAACTAAAATTCAAGTCTTTTGTAATTTACAAGCGTATAATTTGTAAAAGTGTTTTTTACATTTCTAGTCATTAAAAGTTTGATACCATAGAATTGATTTAGGTCTAAATGCTGTCTTTTCAAGAAAATAAGATATATTTAATATATTTAGGTTCGGTGTATTTATTCAAGACATAAGCTGTATTTATATGTGGTCAAAATCTGATCATAGACCTCAGAAAGAACCTCGTTTAGCCAGGACCTCTTTTTTAATATAATACTATTACATTTATTACACGTGTGTATAAGTAACAGTTTTGTTTATGCTATTGTCTTTGATTGCGTGAACAATGCGTAATGCATTGTTTTAAATTAAATAAGTCACGATAGCCGAGTTGCTGGGTGGTCGGAATTTCGAGTCGAGAGACCCGAGTTCGATCCCCAGGTGGCAGTACCAATGAGTTTTTCAAAAACTTATGTACGAATTTCATCGTTGGCTTGGACATAAAGACGGCGACCGGCTCAACACCTGTCACGTTGTCCCAAAATGTTTTCGGTGGAAGGTGGGTCAAAGGGACTTAATTGTCTAGACTTGACCTCTGTCTACCCCTGTATTGGGAATTGCGTGAAGATATTTATTTATTTATTTATTTATTGTTTTAAATGTTTACTGTAAATGTTAAACAGCTTTAAAATTTAATTACATAAAACCGAATTTTGAGTTCTCTTCGTACGATATATTTTTAAGATCGATGCTTTCTTGGGGTCACTTCTGGTACCTGTTCATGACAGGTGTCAAAAAATTCCGGTTCGGCTATTTACTCTGTGGTCGCTTATTTTCAACAAATAATTATTTCACTTAAACATTATTATATTTTACTTAACGAGATACGTGATCTCCTTTTACGTAGCGCAAATTACGGACTTTGGGTAATTTATCACATCTGGGTGTGAATGCGGTGGTTTCATCATGTTTTTCGGGCTTTTTATGGTTCGATCGGTTATTGTGTAAGTCGAATACAATATTGGTTGGTCTATTTTTAATGTGTGTCACGATAGCCGAATCGTTGGGTGAGCGGAATTCGAGTCGAGACCGGTGTTCGATCCCCAAGGCTTCAACCTATGGGTTTTGTTCAAAAAACTTATGTACGATTTATAACGTTGGCTTGGACATAAAGACGGCGACCGGCTCAACACCTGTCACGTTGTCCCAAAAATGTTTTCGGTGGAAGGTGTGTGAAAGGACTTAATTGTCTAGACCTGTTACATCTCAGCATACATACATAGTCATCATCATAAACATTGAAAGTTATTTGACGAACGATAATAATCGTACATAAGTTTTTGAAGAAAACCTATGGGTTTTGTTCAAAAACTTATGTACGAATTTCATCGTTGGCTTGGACATAAAGACGGCGACCGGCTCAACACCTGTCACGTTGTCCCAAAAATGTTTTCGGTGGAAGGTGTGTGAAAGGACTTAATTGTCTAGACCTGTTACATCTCAGCATACATACATAGTCATCATCATAAACATTGAAAGTTATTTGACGAACGATAATAATCGTACATAAGTTTTTGAAAAAAAAACCATTGGCACGTGCCTTAGGGATCAAATTCGGGTCTCATGACTCGAATTCTGATCACTCAACCACTCGGCTATCGTGACTATCAGTAATAAGAATGCATATGTAATTTAGCAAATTCTTCAAAACTATCCGAGTGAATATTTTGTATAAAAGTGTACTCCTAGTGATATAAAACCAAGCCCGCATTACCTCCAAGTCATTAAATTATTAATTGAAACAAGATCATCTATGCACCAGCGGGTGGCAACGATCCCGTTGGCGAATGAAATTAACCTCTCCTCTCTTTCACACTCGCCCGTTTTGAATGAAACGAAAAACCATGTCAGTTCATATCTAGAGAAGCCAAAAGGGACTGGGAGGCTTTTTTTACATATCGTTGCACAATACTAGTAGACGAAGTTTTTTTTTTTTTAGTATGGTCAAAGGAATATATTACTACCTATTGGAATCAAAAAAGGTCCAAATAGAAACACATTGTGTTTAAATAAAAGCATCGGTTATCTTTGTAGAGCTCATGCTAATTGACTTTATTCGGCTTTGTCGTTTATTCAATTATCGCCCGATAAAACATTGGATTATGATTTGACTGAGTTTTTATCGCTGAATATAAAATAAATGATCAAAGAATATAAGCGCAGTTAGATAATGGGACAGGAGAAAGTGTCGCCACTATTCCCCGCTCGATTTAAAATTATAAAAAAATAATATCTTCACTCTCAGGTCTTGAGCATTAATTCCTTTCGACCCACCTTCCATAGAAAACGTTTTTCGGGACAACGTGACAGATGGTGAGCTTATCGTCCTGATTATGTCCAAGCCAACGATATAAAACGTACAAGTTTTTAAAAAAACTCATTGGTATGAGCCCTACCACCTGGGGATCGAACTTGGGTCTCTTGACTGGAATTCGGATCACCCAAAAACTCGGCTATCGTGACTTATAAAGTAACATTTTATTTAATAACATTATTTGTAATATAACTTCACGCAATTCCCAATACAGGGGTAGACAGAGGTCAAGTCTAGACAATTAAGTCCCTTTAACTCCCACCTTCCACCGAAGATATTTTCGGGACAACGTGACAGGTGGTGAGCCCGTCGCCGCCTTATGTCCAAGCCAACGATGAAATTCGTACATAAGTTTTTGAAAAACTCATTGGTACTGCCACCTGGGGATCGAACTCGGGTCTCACGACTCGACATTCCGACCACCCAACAACTCGGCTATCGTGACTTCATATATTTATATATATATTTATATTTTTTATTTCTAATATAACGTTATTATAGCAGTTAGGCTCCTACGCGTGAATGGTGTGTTTTTGTAGTTATACATAGTCAATGAGCCACCATATTGGATCCTATTCTTTTATCACATTGTATTCACTGCGCGGATAATGTAATGATTTTGATTTTTTTTATCATTCACGTAATCTCCCATACTAGGGTAGGCAGTATGTTCAGCTCTATTATTTTACGGACATACGTTTGGCAAGGCAAACGTAGCTACTGCAATGTACGTAAGATATTATATATAGACGATCAACGTGGACGAGTGGCGCACACACGCTCCCAGGTTCGATTCCCGGACGCGTCCATGAAGAAAAAACCGTTTCTAAATTTTTCAGGTCTCGTTGTTTGCGGTTCCTTCATTGTTTCTGATTCCATTATACAAGTGCTTAAGTTATTTACTTCGGGATCAGAGCAATGTATGTGAAGTTGTCCCTATCTATGTGTATTTATTTATTTGAAAGATTAGCCGTTTTACTATTAAAACGAATTGTTACCGCTCTTCCTCACGGTGTCTTTTAGTATTAGCCGGTTTATGTTACTTCTTCATTGGACTTCTTGTGTAGTTCATTAGTCATTAGTTACTTATTGCTGTATAATTTGGTTAACGATGGTAATTAAAAATCTCAGCAGCCGGTGGCTAATAAATTTTATTGCATGCGCGTATCAAAAAAAAGTGCCGCTAATTTTTTTTATGAACTAAATCGAGCACCTCTTGCGCAAGTAAGCTGGGGCAAGTATCGACTGGGATCTTGTATTTATGAACATAGTAAGTGATATTGCGCTTCTAATATAGATATATATATATATATATATATATATATATATATATATATATATATATATATATATATATATATATATATATATATATATATATATATATATATATATATATATATATATACATATATATGAGAAATATGATAATGTAGATTGACAATGATGTGTGGAAATAATTATTATGTTTATAAATAAATATCAATATCTTTACGCAATTCCCAATCCAGGGGTAGTCAGAGATTTAGTCTAGAGAATTAAGTCCCTCGGACACTCCTTCCACCGAAGATATTTTCGTGACAACGTGACAGGTGGTGAGCCCGTCGCCGTATTTATGTCCAAGCCAGCGATATATTTGGTACATACTTTTTTCAAAAACCCATTGGTCACGAACGAGCCCGCCACCTGGAGATCGAACTCGAGTCTCTCAACTCGAAATTCCGACCACCCAACCACTCGGCTATCGTGACTTTTTTATATTATTATACTTCAGAGAAAGGAGAAGGAGAAAGGGAGGTTTTTATCTAGACTTCTGTCTACCCGGAATTTCGAGTCAAAGGACCCGAGTTCGATACCCAGGTGGCAGTACCAATGAGTTTTTCAAAAACTTATGTACGAATTACATCGTTGGCTTCGACATAAAGACGGCGACGGGCTCACCACCTGTCACGTTTTCCCGAAAATATCTTCAGTGGATGGTGGGTCATAGGGACTTAATTGTCTATACTAGACCTCTGTCTACCCCTGTATTGGGAATTGCGTGAAGATCACAAGTCTGCTATATGTATATACACTACCTTACATAACGATATATAAATCGTACATAAGTTTTTCTATAAAACCCATTGGTACGAGCCTGCGACCAGAGGATCGAACTCTGCTACCGTGACTTATAATCTTGCACTTTATATATCATATAAGTCATAGTATCAAAGTTACTTTATTTAGCAACCTTAATAACCACTCATTTTTGTAGGCAATTGCATCCATTGCACTCAATTCTCCACTGCTAACAACTGTTCGAAAATTTACACCAATTGATAGCAGTCGTATTTTAATTACATAGTCATGTAGCTATTAAGGCTTATGATTTATTTCCCCGATCGTTTTGTTCATCTTGTAATATCTATGTCCATCCTGCGATGGAGATTTATTGACATTATGCTTTCAGCTCCGTTAGAACTTCCTGGTATATTTCAAAGTTATTGTAATTACCTGTAGAAGCTATTATCTTAATAAATACTACAGTAATAATCGTCATACCAGTGCCAGCAACGAATTGTATTTGATCGTATTGCATCCCAGCATATCGGTAGGACTACAAATTTGGTAGGAGAAATAAACAAACGCGGAAATAAACAAACGCGGGTAAATGGTCTCACGTGTTGGTAATTGACACATCTGTGAACAACAGATACATCTAATGATTTCTTGTATATACGCGAATACTACACATTTTAAATAAAACGATTTTCGGATTTTATCGCGTTTTTAATTAGTTTTTACAAACTATTTTTATTTCCCGACGTTTCGGATGCTTTACAGCATCTGTGACTACGAAAATCGTTTTAATTAAAACAGATACATCTGTCCTTACTAAGATAATTCACACGTATCCTAATTGGCAATTCTTGATGGTGTACTGCAAAATCCAATTGGCAGGGAATAAAGTGTTCAAAAACATAAAACTTTCCGGTCCCAGAAGCATATTCGTATCTAGCGCGTGGTATGATTACGGCAAATCATTACGCTATCGTTTTTACTTCTTCCTTGTTATATTATTTCCACAATCAAAATTAACCTTTTCTGCTTGAAGAGAAAAACATGTATTTATTTATTTCTCCCTCTGTCAGTGTTTAGATTATTTAATAGGTATCGTAGTTTTTTTAAATAAGTCACGATAGCCGAGTTGTTGGGTGGTCGGAATTTCGAGTCGAGAGACCCGAGTTCGATCCCCAGGAGGCAGTACCAATGAGTTTTTCAAAAAAACTTATGTACGAATTTCATCGTTGGCTTGGACAGGAAGGTGGGTCAAAGGGACTTAATTGTCTAGACTTGACCTCTGTCTACCCCTGTATTGGGAATTGCGTGAAGATATTTATTTATTTATTATTTATACTATGAATATGAAAGGCGGCGACGGGCTCACCACCTGTCACGCTATCCCAAAAATATCTTCAATGGAAGGAGGGTCGAAAAGACTTAATTGTCGAGACCTCTGTCTACCTCTCTATTGGGAATGGCGTGAATATACTTCTTTTAGTTAAACTGTGAAATATACGTTTTAATTTTAGATTGGACCCCTGTTAACAAACTCTACGCCGGTCTTAATAATCGCTGTAGAAAAGTGCTTTAAAAACTTGAAACGAGTCAAATATGTCTAGACCTCTGACCATTCCATTATTGAGTGTACGGCGGTGATGTTTATCTGCTTTATAGTTTTACAAACAAAGATACAGGTAGAAAGCTTTTATATTTAAATTAATTACCATATGCCGTTACCAAAACTGTCTGGGCTTGCCGAAATAATTTTTGCAGAATTACACTCTCATATACTGTTACATACGGCCTGAGGATGCTATTCGTTTTTCGAATAGGTACTTTAGTTAATATTTTATTCTTGTGACACTGGCAGTTAAGAAATAATATTGTTTCTAATAAAATCGAATACATTCTTTTTCATTATTTAGTACGTTTCATACGATTCTATCTCTAAAATCGAATATTTTCTTTTTATTATTTCACATGATTCTATCTCTAAAATAATAATAAAAAGAGGTCTTCGTTTCATTTTCCGGTTCGTACTAATTATATTATGTTAGTAGTTATTTTGCATATTTTGTCGATTAAACTATCGCTACTTGATCTGTGATCGATTTAGATTACACATGCTTCATTTGATTTTATGGTCCGATATCGGATCTGTTTTCGATTTCGACTAAATATTTATGTAAGATACATACAATTGTAGCCACATAATAAACTATTTCTGATTTTAACAAAAATTCGTTTCTACTTATCAGTTTTTATAACCATCTAATAAGATAGTGGCTATGGGCTAACCACCTGTCACGTTGTCTCACATAAGTTTCATTGAACCTTTCTAACTCTTTCTCTTCGACGAACGAACTCTTTCTACCAATGATGTGAAAATGCGTTAAAATAATAAAAAAAAAAACTAATAATATCGGCCTGCAAGAGTAAACTGCAGGAAAGACCTCTCCCTTATACTCGTACGTGGGTTTGCCATAATAATCGCGCTTATCAAGCGGATTGGCGATCGCAGTACCAAACATCTTGCACTTTAGATGCTGCAGTCCGTTACGTCTCTCATATTTATCATGCTATTCGTCGAACGAGTAAAACGAGGGTGGTATACTCTAAGGCTGTAAACACACTGCGAATGTGTCAATTAAAACGAAGTTAAAATGTTTTTTTTTTTACATCGTACATGTACTAAAATTTTTCTTAATACATAGTATGTACATGTTGTAACCTCATGAATTATTATCATTTACAACATCTCAATTGAGACGCGTCATTTTAGAACTTTTTTAACGCAGCCACAGTTTATAACTGTACTACGAATCATTTAAAAAACAGTTGAAAGTAAAATCAAATAATTTATTTATCGCTATAACTAACATACATCTATCGATCGTCTATTTTTAATCTACAACCGTTTCGTAATGAGGTTCCTCTTCAATTCCAATCTGTCTTTAACGTTTCTGTTCGCATTTGTGATAATTTTTTTAAAGAATACTAGCAACGCTTATATTACTATTATAACATTACTAGTATTCCTGTTAACCACTCCAATTAAACTGCAATGCTTGTGTCAGGAGTTACGTACGTCAATAGTTGAATAGCGGGGCCCGAACTTGCGACGTCATGTGTCGCAGTCCGCACCCTAAACCATTAGGCTGTTGTCGCTTTTGATATATATTTGTGATAATTAAAATCTATTCGTAACTTTCATGGACTAGTACAAGTCATTTAATGGGACAAACAGATTTCTGCATTTCATTATTGGCTCTCTAAATAGCAAACTACCGTTCATTGTATTGCTAACGATCTATACGTAATAGAGCCCGTCGTTCAGATACAATACCTGATATAATAAATGGCCCCTGACACAGCTCCGCGACCATGTACTACAAGGGCGAAGATTAATATTTTTTTAACATTAGCATAAAAGCCTGCTATAAATTTTTCAACTCTAATCTTTAGTTTTTAGTTAGTTGGCTATAGATAATAAGAATTTTAAATTTTTCGTATTTACAAAAAAATCTAAAGTATGCAACCAATAAAAATAATAAACACAGCATATATAAAATTTTTACGAAATTACTTAAGTCTTTTCGATCCACCTCCCACCGAAGCCATTTTTGGGACAACGTGACAGGTGGTGAGCCCGTCGCTGTATTTTTGTCCAAGCAAACTGTATATACCGTTCATAAGTTTTTGAAAAACCCATTGGTACGAGCCCTGGGAATCGAACTTGAGTCTCGTGACTGGAATTCCGATCACCCAACCTCTCGGCTGTCGTGACTTTTTTAAATATATAGCTTTTTAATATCTCCTTGCGATTTCTCATACGGGGCTAGTTAAATGTCTAGACAAGACATTAGAATCCTTTTCGACCCAATTTTCACTGAATCTTGTTTAGGAAAAGTGACAGCCTGTAGCGTTATATAAATTATAGCTTTGTTTTACATATATGATACCTTTTATCTCTTAAACAAGCACTGTCCCTGTGGATGATGTATGAAGCTTGATGTTGCTTATTAGATATTGATGAGTATTTAAGTGTGATGACATAGCATATAGTAATGTTAATATTGCTCTGAGATTCTTATTATTCCATTCTATTAAGATTATTATTAATTTTTGTTTGGAAACTTTCTAAAAAATGCACGAGTGAACTTTGGCAGAATCTCTAGTTTAAATACTATTGATTAATTAAGTTAAGTTTAATTATAGATTGTTCTAAGATTTAATTTAAATTACATTTATTGCAATCAATTGAAGCGAAGCAAGCTATAGATACGATCATAATCATAAATATTCATATTATAAAATAAAATGGAGTTTTATTAAAGTTAAATCTAAGAATTTGTTTTAATTTTAATTAAATTTATTGCATTAAATTGAAACAAAACTTGGTATCGATGTGATAATCACAAAGGAAATTATTATTCACAAAGGAAACATTATACATAGTAGCGCTGACAATATTTCACTAAAGCCAACATGGATAAGGTTAATCAGTGAAGTCCCGGCGAGTAGAGAATAATTTATAATAACCTTTAGTAGAGAAATCTAGCAATAAGTTTAAATTATTAAATCTTTAGAACCCTTCAATTTCGCCTTGCTTTCACCGTCTCATTTCGTAAAGCTGTATCGTATCTGCTGGCAAAGGGACTGGTTTAGGTACTGCCTCTATGAATACAGTTTCCTTATCTCAAGATGGGCCTTTCATCGTATTAGCTGTCGATTTAATTAACATGGGCGACCACGATCTTTAGTTGATTAGATATACTGTGATGCTTTAGCTGTATGAAATGATGAAACATGACAGTTACTAATAGTTCCTTTTTGAATATTAAGTATTTGAAGATCCGATAGCCGTTTTGGTAGTGACTAGCTAAGGGTAAGGTTCGAATCCTTCTAGAGGCAAAAATTTGTGTGTTGAATGTGAATGTTTGTACTCGAGTGCAAGATTGTTTGTATGTATATAATATTATTAGGATTGACGATCTCTGTGGACGAGTGGTGTACATACCGGTTTTCATGGTGTTCTCAGCTCTGAGGTTCCGGTTTCGATTCCCGGGCGGGTTAATATGGAAAACATTTACATTGTCCCGGGTCTGGGAATCTGTGGTACGTCCGTTTTTACACGCTTTATGTTAGCTTCACATAAAGTATGTATGTTTGCAACCGACTACTTTGGGAGCGATTTTGACCCACTTTAAAAGACCAGATTTCGTTGAATCTTTGTATATTTATCGAGGACCGATGACAATACACTAATTTGATAAAAAAACTAAAAAGTAAAAAACAAATAATACTTTAAAAAAAACAAGCTTTTTATAGCCAAACAACCGAAAAACCGAACTAAAATAGAATAATAGAAAATAAATGTTAATAAATTTTAATTAAGAATAGCGTTAAAAATTTCACAATATATATAAATTAATATTATTGTAAATAAAAAAAAATATTTTATTTTGAAAAAAGCGTGGGGTGCATGGTGTCTATAGTTATAAATATTTTATTGACAGACATGAGTAGAATGATTATATATTTTTAAACTATTATTTATTTCCGATTACATATCATAACTGCTTTAGCAAAATTGGACAAAGTATCTTGTCCGGGTCGCCGTTGTTAAAACAGTAAATAGGTAAGTAGCGACATAATTTCGGAGGTGCCCCTGTCATACTTTGACCAGCATAATATAATATGCTTTTTATACATCTGTATAAATAAAACTGAACATAAATAAACTATAAAATATAAATAAAACTGAAGTGTCTGTTGGTAATTCCAAATTTACAGCTTTTCACTAAATGCGTATGAAAGGATATACGGTACTTACATGAAAACAATTTTTATTTTTTTCTGTTTCTTCCAGCTAATTCATGAAACGGCTGGACCGATTTTAACGGGACTCTCAATAGCTTATAACTGATGTTACAAGAAATAACTTACTTGGCTTGGCTTTTTTTTTAGAAAAATAATTAGGGTTTCCGATTTAAGTGTTAAACCGCGGGCAAAGCCGGGAAGGCAGCGAGTTACGTATAAAAAGTAACCTTCAGTTCATGATGCTATAAATATCCACTTTACTATACGTTATGACACTATTATTGTATGTCACACTATTATATATTGTGTAAAATACAAATATATTATGTCAAAATAACAATGATTGCATTCGCACAAATGGTTTTGGTATTTTAGTATATCGATAGTCACAATAGCGAGTGGTTGGTTGATCGGAATTCGAGTGAAGAGACCCGAGTTTGATAATACAACCACTTGCACTAATGGCCTTTTCAAAAAATTATGGACGAATTATATCGTTAACACTTGGACATAAAGACGGCGACGGGCTCACCAACTGTCACGTTGTCCCAAAAGTCTTCTGTGGAAGTTGTGTTCGAAAGGACTTAACTGTCTAGACCTTTGTCTTTCCCTGTATTGGGAAAGCCGTGAACATAACTTGCAATATAACTAAACATATATGTGCCAATTTTGTATTACAAGCGGTAATTGTTTTGTTAAAATAATATTTTCATATAAAGTGCAGGTGTCTCGGGTCTTAAGAGACTTATGTTTTTCATGATGTTGAGAAATGTGCCCTAAATAGCGTCAAGGCCTGCGAGATAACGTGTCGTACTTACTTAAAACAATGTTGTGGCCGTATATTGGCCGTATAGTCTTTACAAATTTTGGTTTTATTATTGGTTGTTGTTTCAATTATTTTATTATTTATATGCAATTGGATTTAAAATCACGATAGCTGAGTGGTTGAGTGATCGGAATTCGATTCGTGGGACCCCCAGTTCTATACCCAGGTGGCATGCTCATACTAATGTGGTTTCAAAAAATTTCTTTGGCGGACCGTGGGTCGAACGGACTTAATTGTTTAGATCTCGGTCTACCCCAGTGTTGGGAATGGCGTGAAGAACCCAGTACGAACCTTGGGGTCGAACTCGGGTCTCTGAACTCGAATTCAGATAACCGATCCCGTCAGCTTTCGTAACTGTTGTGAAAATTGACGTTTCTGTTTGTAATTCAAAATTAACAGCTTTTCATGAAATTATTTTGAATGTATGTGGTACTAATGTTTTATCTTTATTTTTATTTTATTAAGATGATGAATCAATTTTCAAAATTTTTGTATGTCTGTTTGTCCGGTGTTATGCCTGCTATTCTCTGAAACGGCTTTACCGATTTTATCGAACCTAGATGACTTAAATTTTAGAAAAATAATTAGGGTTTCGCTTTAATTCTTAAACCGCGAAAAAAGACGCCGGGGGTAGCTTGTTTTTATGTAATGTCTATTTACCATCAACATTTCAAATAACAACGATGGAATTCATCTAAGCTTTTAACTACGTGATGAAGAACTAGAAAAACGCTACCATTTATTTGACCAGTCGAATAGAAAAATGTTAGACCGTTATCTCCATACTACTTACTACAAATAAGCTCCATTACAAACAGTATGGGAGTATCTGTTATCGTACTTTGATGTTTTATTTCCTGGGCTTATCTATTTTGGTCAAGCTTGTATTTCATATCAAAGTTTACTTACGGCAATCGACTATGGTGCGGTACCGTTTTCGTCCGTAACCATAAATTAGAAATTTGTTTATCTATAAAATAAAAACTTACGAAATTTGGATTGGGTGTGCGGCTTATAAATATGCTATCTCCTTTCTTCACGTGGATGGTGAAAAGGACTCCTAAGATTAGAAACTAGTTGAGGCTACCGACAGATTGCGGTATAATTGTCTTGAAAAATACCAGATCGAAATCATTCTGACCAGTGAAGTACAGAAGCGTGTAAAAATAAAAAAATAAAATATTAAAATATCTTCACGCAATTCCCAATACAGGGGTAGACAGAGGTCTAGTCTTGACATTTAAGTCCCTTCGACCCACCTTCCACCGAAGATATTTTCGGGATAACGTGACAGGTGGTGAGCCCGACGCCGTCTTTATGTCCAAGCCAACGATATAATGCGTACATAAGTTTTTTTTTAGAAAACTCCATTGGTACGGCCACTTGAGGATCGAACCCGGGTCTCTTGACTCGAAATTCCGACCACCCAACCACTCGGCTATCGTGACTTCACAGCGTCAATAAGCAATTTACTCACAGAAGCGTGTAAATTGCTTATTATTTGGTACTTCGATCGCAAATCCGCTTATCAGGCATTATATCTTTCAGTAGATTTTTACAGGCTGTTAGTAATAAAAATTTATGTAAAATATTAATGTATGGTTGTTTTGGTGAATACGAGTATGTTTGCACATAGTTCTAATTTATTTTTGGGTTCTATTTTTTTTAATAACGTGACAAAGCTGCCATGTAATAAATCTAATGTTGTACAAAGGTTTAGCCCAACATTTACTTACTGTGTTTGTGTTTATTATAAGCATCTTCCTTGCATAATGTTTTTTGCATATCTCGCCCAGTGGTTATAATTTCAAAATGATTAGAAACTATCGCTTTTGTCTGGTTAGTTCCACGAAAGCATTAACTTGGTATTCTATATGCTTATTTGATGCTATTTGATAGGAACTGAACGGAAACATTATTCCTAAGTATACGGGTCTCATTAGGAGTTGTATCACTATAATTTTCTAAGCATTCAACTACAAATGTAACATGCTTCTTCCATTAGTGTAGTCTGTACATCTATGAGTCTTATAGTAAAATATGTGTAATACAATTCAGTCACAGTATGCTATATTAAAGGACATATATTACAATTCCTATATTACTTCTTTTTTCAAAGTGTGGTAGATATTTTTTTTAATTTAATAATGCTTTACTGTTCCCTAGCTACCTGCTGATACACATCCAGACTTTTAAAATTTAAATTTAACTCCCTGTTCACATGAGTTTATATGAATCGATATTACAGATGACCTTATCAGAAAAAGACTTTTTCTACATTGTCTCGGATCTGGTTCTGTTTGGTACCTTGACTGTTTCTGATTATAGAGCAAAAGTACATTAGCTATTTTGGGTTTAAAGCCATGTATGTGATAGTTTCTCTATGTATTTATGTATATATTTACGGCTACTTATCTGTGATCCAATATAACAACATACGTACATACATAACGGCCTGTTAAAATTCACTGCAGGGCATAGGCCTCTCCCAAGGAGGAGGTGCCATAATCGGAACGCTTGGCAAGCGGATTGGCGATCGCAGTACCAGACCACTCGCATCTCAGACGCTGATGTTTTTAACGATGGTTATCCCGCCACCTAACGGTTACCATAACGATATTGAAGGCTGTTTCCCTTAGTCGCCTCTTACGACACCCACGAGAAAAAAGGGAGTGGCAATATTCTTACACCGTTAGCACACGGCACAACATAACAACGCTATTATTAAATTATCATAATCATTTATTTTATTTGTAACTACTATGATTCTGACTTTGAAAATTAATTTTTTTTTTTTTTTTTTTCAGGTAAGCATTCTAATATCAAAACTTAACGTAAGTAACAAAATGGAAGTGACATGGAAACAATGCGATTCAAGGCTCATCTAAGTTTCAAGTTACTAGTAGTATATTCATATATATTCACGCACATCAAGTATCCATTGTCCAGTTCTCGGAATTGTAATAGTACATTGAATCGGAATAAGGATAGATATATACGTTAAAGTATCAAGCACAGTAATGAAACATTCCTAGCTGAAATTACCCTTTTTAGCTCGGGTGCAATAATCATCTCACATGTATTTATTTATGTTATTATATATAGGTGTATTGGGAATGGCGTTAAGATATTTCTATATAAAAATATTTTCACGCCGTTCCCAATACTGGGGTTGACAGATTTCTAACCAATACTTAATTCGAGTCAAGATTCCCGAGTTCCATCTCGAGGTGATAGGCTCGTCCCAATGGTTTTTTTCATAAACTTACGCACGATTTATGTCGTTGGCTTGGGCATAAAAACGGCGACGGGCTCACCACTTGTCACGTTCTCCTAAAAATGTCTTTGGTGGGAGATGGGTCGACACGTCTTAATTGTCTAGACTCTATCTACCCCTGTATTGGCAATGGCGTATGTTTCGAGATCATTATCCCGTCATCTGTCGGAAGGTAATTGAATTTTTTTTATTCCTTTAGTCGGTCCATACGCCGAAAAGGCCACCTTTCCTCCTATGGTTGTATACATGTATGTAACATTCTTACGCTGTAACCATAACTGTCAAGGTGTTAATTTGTGAGTACATAGTAGGCAGAGGTTAATGAACTCCAGAATAACCATAAAATAGGCGCGACGAGTTTTAATTGAAAGCAACTTAATTTGTTCCACTGTTAATAATTGAGTTGGCAGCGGTCGTGAGAAAATTGTGGAGCTACAAGAAGTTAGACGTTTGACGTGCATGTTATTATATAAACATTTATCGTCACGCCATTCTCAATACAGGGGTAGACAGAGGTCTAGATAATTAAGTCATTTCGATCCAGCTTCCACCCAAGACATTTTTAAGATAACGTGACAGGTGGTAAGCCGGGATCGATAGAGCCATGGGGGATCGAATCGGGTCTCTTGACTCGAATTCCGATCACCCAACCACTCGGCTAGCGTCACTATATACAAACATATATATACGTAAATATTATAATATCTTTACCCGGTCATCTGTGATTCAGCCTGTAATTAAATGTAGTATTTATAGTGATTTTATGATAGCAACCGAAAGAATAACATTGTAAAGGCGATAATTATAGTTACCATGTTCACTAAGGTATGTAATTAGATTTATGCTGTATTTCTATAAAATATTTCACAACAGGAGATCTAAAATTCCAGTTAATATGTTCTATAGTTCAGTATGTTCCCAACATGAGTAGAAGTTTAGATTCGTTTAGAATTTATTGAAGAGGCACTTCACCAGTAGACTCGAGTGAAATAGCGAAAAAGTAAGAGCATTAATGAAACGATAATAGTTTGTCACGTATTGAAGTCGCGATAGTCAAGTGGGAAATCGGAATTCGAGTCAAGTGCGAGTTTGATCCGCAGGTGGTAGACTCCTTCTACTGGGTTTTTTAAAAACTTATGCACGATTTATATTGTTGGCTTGGACATAAAGATGGCGACTGGCTCACCTCCTTATCCTAAAAAATTTCGTCGGTGAAAGGTCGGTCGAAAAGGCTTAAACGTCTAGACCTCTTGCTACCCCCGTATAGAAAATTGCGTGAAGATATTTTTTTATAATATGCATTATTATAACATAACAATATATAAAATAGGTAAATATTCATTTTATGTATTACGTTTATAATTAAGATATATTTTTTTTAATCTTTTGTCTCTAATCTAAATTAAAAATAAATATTCTTTTAAATAAAAATTTAAAAAAATCTGTATAAATTCCAATGACAGTTCGTCGTTGCGCGGCTTTTAAGTTGCCAGTATCCACCAGTTACATCGGCTGCCATTTCAAAATTTCAGCGCAAACTTAAATCGATTTCGATCTCACGTCATACTAAAGTTATTTCGACGTGAACTGTCAGAGCGAATGATTGGCTCGCGTTCAGTTTATCATATATTCTGAGCTCTGTCTAAACTAATATTTAATTCAGTTTCATACAATACTGAATAAATAATGTCGTCTTTATTTCTTATCGTACCATAATTCATTACATTACGTTGGCTTTAACTTTGAGGAATGTAGAGAAAGAAATTTGTAAGTAAATTTATTTTTTTAATTTTTGTTTAATTTTAAATGATATTGTTATAGCATTTTAGGATAAAGCACATTGAGGTTAGTAAAACATTTAAATAAGTAATAGGAGTAATACGATAAGAATTTTAAACAAATTCGGTCGCACACGCACGTCTAGGTATCCAAGTAACCTACTCGGATACCCAGACGTGCGTGTATGAAGAAAATGATGAATCTGTAAGAAACGAACGAGGTATGTAAGGATCGTGACACTTGGCGATCTGTTCTCTCTGGCTACCACGTCGGGGATTGTGCATGAAGATAAATATATAGAACATAAAATGTTCTATATATTTACATAACGTAAAAATAAGTCCATTTCCAACTAATTCAGAACTAACCGAAAACACAGCTCAAGCCGATGCTTTTCACGCTTTGGTCACCGGATCAACATAAAATACGATCAGTACTAAGGATTTCGGAACGAGCTTAAATAAATTACGATCCCGGATAATTCATGAAGCATTCAATTCCCAATATGGTGCTGCTTGAATGTGATGCTAAAAATACTGTCCGAATGGTGCGCGGATCACCAAAAACGGCCGCGGTCGATTCCGATCCAGTTTCTAACGAGATTGTTAAACTTTCAATTTTCTTTGCTCCACAAAAAATACTGGTATGCGCCTTGATACAACTATGCTGTCTATGCAAGAAAACCGCAGTGAAAGCTTAGCGTGATAAATGTTTTGAAAACTTATTTACTTATCTTCACGCACAATCCCTAACGGGGTAGCCTGAGAGAACAGATGGCCAAGTGTCACGATCCTTACATACCTTTTTCGCTACTTTCAAATTCATAATTTTCTTCATATATGCACGTCTAGGTATCCGAGCACTGTTGACTCTGCCCTCTTCGAGCAATTTACTGACATGGTCTTTAGTTACTCTCGGCCTGCCTCTGCACCTTTTAATGTTAACTTGCGCGATATTATTTTCTTCGCCATTCGGCCTTCATTCATTCGCTCAATGTGCCCAAACCATCCAAGCACGCCCTTAAAATTGAATTGCTCTGAAAATATAACACTCCAGTGCTATCACGTAGGAATTAAGTCACAGTGTTTGATGAATATTAATGTTAGTACTCGAGTCATGGATGGTTTTATGAAATGTATGTTTCTATGTAGATATACATATTTTTTATCTTATCACTGTCCATTTACCAAGGCATAGGGAGTCCGACTTTAAAACAGGGTTTGTGGTGGTTATCCAAAAATAGAAATAAAAATTATTGTAACGTTTAAGTTTATAGAGTCTCTGTCTAGATGCGTAAGCGTTTATATCTAAAACCTAAAGACAAATAAATATAGACATAGATAAAATGTTGTCTATATCCAATATCAATATCAGACTATTATCGCATTATGTAAATTTAACGGTTTCTATCCATTTAATAGTATTTTGTATCCACTTTTATGGTAATTTTACAAACAATATGACATCAACCTATAATCTGGTGACATCCATTTGTACTTTAAAAGCATAAAAATAAAAAAATTAAAAGACTTATCATCAATCTTAACAGATAATTGATGCCCATAATGTTGCCAATTTTGTCTATTAGATGTTTGTCTATGCAAATAAACGTAAGTTACACAATTGCAAAAAGGATTGGCATGAAATTTGCAAATGATGTAGAAACTATATTTTCTTAGTTTTTGAGTTTGTCCTGTGATACATAATATACATACGTACATGCATAACATGTCCACTGTAAGACATAGGCCTCTTCCACAGGGAGGATTTATAATCGCCACGCTTGGAAAGCGGACTGACGATCACAGTACCAGACCACTCGCACCTCAGACGCTGCTGCCCATCTTCGGTCTGATTATTTTGATTTGATATTTGTAGAGATGGTTATCCCGCCATTTTTCGGTTACCACAACGATATCAAGGCTGTTTCCCTTAGTCGCTTCTTACGACAGTCACGGGAAGAAAGGCTGTGGCAATATTCTCACGTCGTTACCGTAGAATAAAATAATGAACATAAATTATTACTCTCATTATGAACTACCTACTAACTTATATGTTTTCATAAAACCATGAACGTTAAACAATTCGTCATATAGTTACTGTTATTAAAGAAACAATCGCTTGCATAATTAACCACCTGGTGTTTGCATCACGCTGTTGTTAGTTTGATTGATACCACCTATAGCATCTCGTGTTCTAATATAGAACAAGTTGACATTATCGAGTCGTGTATCTAGATTGGGCCGTATAATTGTTTTTAATAGTCCCTCGATGTTAGAGACGCTGTTCGAGAAACGTAGACAACGTTATAACAGCTAACGTTCCATTTTTGAATAATGTATTTAAATCCATAGCAATAAATAGGTTTACTTCCGTGTTCGAATAACGAAGAAAAATTTGCACAGGCCAGTAACAAATGGAAAATAAATATTTAAAAAGAAATATTTCCCTATAAAAATTATTAATGTTATTTAAATTATTGTGTTACGATAGCCGTTCGATAGTTCGATCCCCAGGTGCCAGGCTCGTACCAATGAGTTTTTCAAAAAGACTTAATTGTCTAAATTGTCTAGACTAGACCTCTGTCTACCCCTGTATTGCGTGAAGATATTTATTTATTTTATTTATTTTAAAATTGTTAATCAGAATTCGCTAGAATTAAATCTTTAGAGAGAAGTGTGCCAATCATTATTCACAATTTTTAATTAATACATCCCGTTATACTGTTTGTGAACGAATATCTTTAAAAAAATGTTTTAATCATACATTTCTCTCTTATAGACCGAACTTAAATGTAGCTTCGAAAGCATATATATCGTATCACAAGGGTATAAGGTTCAAAACAGTTAATTTTGCGTACTAGTAATGCACTTGACTGTAAATACTTTTTGTGGGTCTGCATCGCCTACAATGTGGGTTAAGCTTAATGAACGAAATATGCCTCATTAAGCCTGTAATGGCTGCAATTACGATAAGCTGTAAATCGCTTATCTCTGTTAATCTATTAGCGATAGGGGATACAGTATCAGCACTTAAAATCAAATAAAAATCCTGTAAATTTATGACTCTCTTAAGGAATTTCTCTCACCTACTAACCTAGGGCCTTCAGTCTAATATAATCTCGTTTATGCCTCTCATGATTGTAGGCTGTATTGAAGGTAAATTTTTTAGTCTATTTAATACCATATTATAAATTGCAATATCATTAAACACTTTTTCTATAATTAATCATTAAGTTTTATCTTATCTACCCCTTAAATTTAGCCTCGAAAGCCAAGTGGTTAGGTGATCGGGATTCGAAGTTCATAGTTTAGAGCTCAATCCCTTCATAGCAGGCTCGTACTAATGGGTTTTTTCAAAAACATATGTACGAATAGCTTGCTTCGAAAGGCTTTAATTGTCTTGGCCTTTGTCTACTCCCGTATTTGTAATGGCGTGAAGATATTATATATATTTTTTCACGAGAGCTGTGTGGAACTTCAAACATAATTTCTCTTAACTGAAAAATATGTCGATAATGTATCCTTATTGTCTGTGAATCTATATAAATGACAATTTATAACATGATATTCATAATAAAACTTCACGAATCGCCTCCGGGAATGTTTCGATAAGTGGTAATTAATAATAAAAATGATTTATTGACGTACATCATGATATTCAATAGGAACTGATTCATTTTCCTTAAAATTAAACTAAACTTTTTTAAAAAAACAATTGACATGGTATTGAATAGTCAATTTAAAAACACCCACCACAATTTAACTTTAAACACGCAATTCAATCTTATTTTTATATATCTAGACGCAATTCCCAATACTAGGGTAGGCAGGTGTCTACAATGAAGTCCTTTTCGATCCACTTTTAATCGAAGCTTATTTGGGGACAAAATGGCAGGTAGTCAGCGCATTTTCAGTGTTTAAGTTAATGGTAGAATATTATTAAATATATTTACTTAGATAAAATTCATATATGTGTTCATAGAAAAGTGGATGATTCGCGTATACACAATTATATTTATCACAGAAATGTTTACCCCTAGCAGGATTCGAACCCGCTACCTCAGCTTCGAAAGCAGGGTCTCCACCAACTCTGCTGTCGGGTCTTCGCGAATGTGATTTACGTAATTTTAATCATGTATGTGGATGAATCTTTATGGATCGTAATAATTACAAAAAATCAAGTGGTGCGTTATGCCCACGGCATTTTTATATACATTTTAAAACAGTACAAGATTCCAAACGTAAACAATGTAAATAAGCGATTTCATATATCAAACGTATGTGCGCCACTTGTACACGGGCAACATCCGTTGACGAGCGGCGTACACACCGGCTTGTAAGGTGTAGCCAACTCTGAGGTCTTGGGTTCGATTCCTGGTTTAAACAATATAAAATTTAATAAAACAATTTTTGTACATTTTCTCAGATCTGGGTGTTAGTTCTTTCGTTGTTTCTGTTTTCATAATCCAAGTGTTGAAGCCGGGATTAGATTATGATCAGAGCAATGTATGTGATGTTGTCCCTATCTATGTACATTTAAATATAATTCAATTAGTTATCTAAAATGCATTCGTCGTGAATTTGTAACAGAACTAACTCACGAAGCGTTGATAAAATGTAACGAAAGGCACTAAAAGCTCATGTCCCACGATTGTCGTCGACTAATGTTGTCTCTGAATTACCGCCGTGTCTAACTCATAATGTCCGGCCAGTGTATTTGCATGTCCATTCGTTACTCATCCTGTGGAATCTAAATTGTTTCTAGATATTCCACCGACATTCGTAATGGCCTGACAGTACTTAGCCATTAGATTTATTTTAGAATTATTTTATTTTAATGTAAGTTTAATTGTTTAATGTAATTATCATATTTTTTCTGCTTTAGATAAATAAATAAATATCTTCACGCAATTCCCTATACAGGGGTAGACAGAGGTCTAGTCTAGACAATTAAGTCCCCTCGACCCACCTTCCACCGAAGATATTTTCGGGACAACGTGACAGGTGGTGAGCCCGTCGCCGTCTTTATGTCCAAGCCAACGATATAATTCGTACATAAGTTTTTGAAAAGCCCATTGGTACGAGCCTATCTACTGAGGATCGAACTCGGGGCTCTTGACTCTAAATTCCGACCACCCAGACAGTCGGCTATCGTGACTTTTGAGTGATTGTTAATAAATGCTAATTAATTATTACCGCGATTTCTTACGAAATTTTAATTAATGTTTTTCGTAAAATTATCGTAATAAAAATTAAAAATAATGTCTCGTAAAAATAATAATTGAGTAAACATCTCGACACTAATCAGTCCAAAATGTAGCCAAATAAAGTTAAAATCTGGTACTGCGATAGATCGCCAAGTATAACGATTGTCAAAACTTTCGTGAGACATTATTAATCAAATGTGCCCACCCACTCATCCTAATGAAGGACCTCCGACAGGTCCGAAACTACTCGGTACCTACACCGATGGTTTATACGTTAGTTAAGCCTTTTTCAATTATGTGACTATTATGATAAGTACTGCTTATGGGAGAGTCCTATATCAGCCACTAACGTACATGTGTATGTATGTGTATTAGTGTTCGGAAACCAGAATTGAATATTAGCGCTCGTCAAGCTTGTTAATGATTAAATTATACATTTATTATATTCTTATATAGTCTCATTCCAACTAGACTAACTTTAACAACCTTATTCCAATAACTTTAAGGCTCAAATTTATACATTTGATAAGTTTAAACCTTTATTGACACACGTCCATAGATTGTCGATACTAAACTTTGATATCGTATTCCTCAATTCGATTTTCAAAGTTTAAGTTGATCTACTAACAATAACAATTACTCCAATTTATCAAAATTGGTCTAACTAACGGCACTCGTTAATAATAGTTATCTTGTTGCTTATTTATAACTTAATGCCTATGATTTTATGTCGAAATTGTTTTTGTTAGCTTTGAATTTTAGCAACGAAGTATTGTCACTAATAGGGGTCGGTAAAAGGTTCTCGAGTGGCAACCTCGTGTAGGCAAACGCAGTGTAGGGCAACCCCCCTAGATGATGAGGTGACGACTTGCAAAATAATGAGAGTCGATGAATGCAGGTGGATGAGGACCGTTCTTTATCTCGGCGCGGTTTTTAGGGAAGGCTGATTTTCGGCAGTAGACTCTTGATAAGTTAAAAAGAAGAAGTAGGGGCCAAAGTTTTATATGTATATTCTAATGTTTTAGGCTTGCAAATATCCCAAATTATGTGTGTATGTTATTATCTTTGCTGTGAAAGTCAAAAATTTACGACTGAGTTTCTTTCTTTCTTTATTTATCTTTAAGTTCTATTATATTCTTGTTCTCTTAATACGTGATACGTATGTTTGTTAGTTTCGTATATTCTAATAACTTTAAACGTATTCCAGCGATATCTACTTTACTATCAAATATTTTATGAACTGTTAGGATTTTTATACTTTTTATAATTTCTAAAGGTTTTGCAAAAAACGAATACTATTGTTTCCGAAATGAAGTATAGACCCGGCTCCTATCTTAAAGTCTTAATCAGAATGTATTTTTTCTAGCCATTACATAAATGAAGTTGCGTGCTCTGCTTATCATTTATATTCAGATTCTTGTATTGCAAAATTTGTTTCGGAGAATCAGGCAGTGGACAAACATTCACTTAAAAACTTACCACGCCTGTATCGTGTTTAATGTGATTAATCTCGTAGCTAATGCTAACGAAGTTTTCTATTGCTTTAGATCAAGTTTCGTCATGTTCTTAAATAAAGGACTTTCATTTACCTCCCGGTCATTTACAATCGTTATATTTATCTAGCCGAGTGGTTGTGTGGTCGGATTTTCGAGTCAAGAGACCCGAGTTCGAGCCCTGGGTGACAGGATCGTACCAATGTGTTTTTCAAAAACTTATGTACGAATTATATCGTTGGCTTGGACATAAAGACGGCGACGGGCTCACCACCTGTCATGTTGTCCCGAAAATATCTTCGGTGGATGGTGGATCAAAGGGAATTAATTGTCTAGACTAGACCTCTGTCTACCCCGTATTGGGAATTGTGTGAATATAATCATTTTTATTTTATGGTACGGTATGTATATAGATTAAATAGAATCTCATTATTTTAATGTTGACGATGAGGGCCTCACCTGTCACGTTGTCCTAAAATATATTCGGTGGAATGTGGGTCGAAAGAACTTAATTGTCTAAACCTCTGTCTAGCCCTAATCTTGGGAATAGCGGGGAGATAATTTTATATTGTAACCAGAATAACATACCGTAACAATATTTAAATGGAATTGTGTTCTAGATTATTCCAATCTGTAATTACAATACTGTTCAGATACTCTTACTTGAATATAAAGACTTCGATAAATATTCAGAAGAAAGTGTCGAATGTTGCAACTCTGAATCACATCGCCTCTTCCATCTCCGATGCAACAATGGCATATCTTGAGGCATCGGTAACAGTTATGCCTGTTTATTGATGGACACCTCAAATAGCCCATAGACAGCAGCCTATTCAAATATCTTCGTTTTTTTTTCATTTTATAACAGACAATGGTAATGGATGTCGATGTGCTGTCGGAAGCAAAAAGAGTTACGCGTTGCGTGGTATAAATGTATGAAACTCTATGGAATCTGTGGTAATTTACTTTTTTATTAAATGGATATATGAATAACATCATATACATTAAATATAATATGAAGCACTTGTGTTATGGAATAAATCGAAGGTATCACAAACACCCACACATTAGTTAAAATAAAAAAAGTGTTTTTTCTAAATAGATAGTTTTTAGGAATAGAACTCGGGACCTGAGAGTTACACTATAAAAACCGGTGTGTATGCCATTCGTCCACGGAGTATAAAAAATAAACAAGGTTTTCAAAAACAAAATCAGTAAAGTTACTGTAAACTTTATATAATTAACATATTAACATAATTAATCATAATTGGCTATGTATTCAAGTACTCTTCAAGCAGTTTGCTTACTTCTTAACTTCGAGATTTCATTTATCCAAAATTTTCTGACGCCTTTAGCTTTTACTATAAAAAATATGTTAATTATATAAAGTTTACAGTAACTTTACTGATTTTGTTTTTGAAAACCTTGTTTATTTTTTATACTCCGTGGACGAATGGCATACACACCGGTTTTTATAGTGTAACTCTCAGGTCCCTGCTTGGTATCAACCAAGCTGACCATGAAATTGGCTTATATACATATATGTTTAAGTAGGTAAATATTCATATGTATATATAAACAGACTTCAAACATCACATTCATCAAACAAAAAGTTTGTTTCTACCCGCATGCGAATCCGAAACCTTCGAACGCAGTGTTCACTTACAACTACGCTATAGGGTCGTCAAAAAAAAATTTGAATTTCTCTTATTTAACATTTGTCATTCCGTTATAACGAACACTCCGAAAGAGTTCGGTGCAACCACAAGACTTTTAATCGAAACTTTAATTAAATCGGGAAAGTTACCGGCGCAACTCCCAATCGGCGCCTGGCATCCGGTTGTTTGTTATTTTCTATAATTAATATCATATATTTTATGTGTGGATGATAAAAACAAAACATGAGAGGGCATAAACTATAACAGGTTCGTAGGCCTGTCATATAGAATAGAAAGAATAAATTTTCAAATATAGTTTAGTACCTGTTCCGTTGTGGTACTCTGAGTTTATTTTGATATTATATTGTTTTAATTATTATTGAAAAAAAAATCGTGACATAAGGCGGGAGTTAAATTTATTAATGCTGCTTAAATGCTTTGACAATTTTGTGAGTGCTGTCAAAAATTAACGAATCTGAAATTTTGCATCCCTCTCAAACATTAAATTCAATGGTTAAGACTTATAATTTGGCACGTCTTTCAAGATCTTTATAAAATGAGATATGCTTTTATGAACTTTGCTAATATGGCATAGCAATTGTCGGCAGATCAAGAAACTTTTCGACATAATAGTTAATTGATAGTGAAATATAAAATGGATAGTTATTATATATAAATATGTCATTGTCATCAGAATGAGGTCGACAATCATTAAATACGAAACAACCGGCGTTGATTGAGAACTAGAGAATTCTGAATTAATAATTATTTATTTACTTTAAACTTAAAATGTCTGACTTTCACTACATCGTTAAATGTTCGACTTGAATTCACTGACGTGTAATTGATGAGATAATTATGCTGTTTTATTAAAAACAAAATAATTTACCGTTTAACCTGACAGCCAGAGGTCTTACCTTTTATAAATTTTACATTAAAAATATATATTTCACTTTTGTAAATATAAGAGCAAACAAGCATAGTCTTTTGCCTTATAGGGGCAGGAATTTATGAAAGTTAGATCTTCAGTAGAATCATTCTGTTTATCTATGAAGTATCCGCAAAACCTAACAAAATCATTCAAGCTTCGTGGAACAGGACGGCTACATCGTATGCATTCCATGATTTGTGCCTTATATAACACCTGTAAAGCAAATAATGCCTACGTCAATACGTAGGCATTATTTGCTTTCCGAAAAGAACCCTCAATAGGGCTCTTATCGGACACGGAACCTATGAATGTGGAGGAGTTTATGTAAGTGTTTGCCTCTAAGTAGCCTGTAAAAGTGAAATATACTTTCTTGTCTAAATGTGTAATGACCTTTCGTAATTAAAATGAGGACATACGGACATGAGTGCAGCTGTCGGCCATATTTCCTAAACAGCGTTCTTTTCCAGGCAACCTTAGCGTTGGTCCAGACCTTTCTCGCCTTGTATAATTCTCGCTTTCTTATGGCCATAGGCTGAATACCTATTATCATGAAGTGGAAATATGAGAATTTATAATTAATATGAACAGATTGGAATCGAACAGAATTACTTGCACGCAAGCTACACTCAAGCGGCATGCGTACACTGTGAGATCCTTGCGTGAATTGCGCTAAAGAGACGCGCCAAATGATAATAGTAACTGCGGCAGTGCATTCGGCTGATTTGGACTCACCCTTAGGGAAGCGTATTCTATAAACAGCAGATGAGTTGGTCTAAATGGCAAAAAATATGTAATATAATAATACGTATAAAAAAAAGATTTGAAAAGAAATGGTTCACATTCATTTAAGGGAATAGGGGTAATATGTTGGTGTGATCTCATAATTATGTTGCTCTGATCCAAAAGTCAGTAGCTGAAGCACTTATGTTATGGAGTCAGATAGAAAGAAAGGGTCAAAAACACCAACATCCGAGAAAATGTAGAAAAATTGTCTTGTGATAACGCCACTCGGCGACTGTCGTTTTCCATGGTATTCGCGATATATATATTATCTAAATGGTCAGTACCTAGGACAACTTTAGAAAAAAATATCATTAATATAATAAAGTCACGATAGCCGAGTGGTTGGGTGATCGGAATTTCGAGTCGAGAGACCCGAGTTCGATCCCCATGTGGCAGGCTCGTACCAATGGGTTTTTCAAAAACTTCTGTACGAATTATATCGTTGGCTTGGACATAAAGGCGGCGACGGGCTCACCACTTGTCAGGTTGTCCTGAAAATATCTTCGGTGGAAGGTGGGTCGAAGGGACTTAATTGTCAAGACTAGACCTCTGTCTACCCCATATTGGGAATTACGTGAAGATATTTATATTTATTTATTTATTAGGATTCTAGCAAGCAGATTTCTAGATTTGAATAATTTAACCGGCAAGTAGTTGTAGTAACCGACAATAAGTAGAGCGAGCGAGCACAGTGGCTTCAATGGTGGCTTTCGTAACCATATTTGCAGCCACGCGGTCACGTCACCTCACAAGTTTTCATTGATATTACAAACGTAGGCGGACTAGCTGCGGACCACTCCATTCATGAGTTGGGTAAGCCTGTCCCACGCGACTAACGGTCCGTATTAAGACATCGATGGATACTAAATTATCCACGTTAATTAATATTAGTTTTACCGTAAATTCCCGGAATACGGGAAGACGTTAATCAGTTTAGTACACAGCGCATGCTTGATCACCAATTGATGAATGCATTGCCGTTGTAAATTGTAATGTTTATGGATTTAACATGGAAATGTAAGGTAAGGCTTTAATTAATTTATATAAGGCTTTGACTACAATTATAGTTGGCTGGCTGACTGGAAACAACCTTTTTTAATTAAGTAAATGACTTTACTTAAATAAAAGAACTTCCCAGTAATTTTCGAACGATAAAGCTGCCCAAAAAGCTAGCAAAACTCATATTTAACGGCCTATAGAAGTCGTCTGCAAGGTATGTAGACCTCTCCCGTATGTGCCAGTATTTGCCATATTCGCAATATAGCTTTTTAAACGCCATTACCAACTGCTGAATATTAGAACAGGCATTTTTTGAGATCGATATTCGCCATCTTTCGCTGGACTATTGCATTTTTAAGTATTCTACTTTCCTCTCTTATGCCTTATCCACAAGGCGAAAATCCTATATCTATTATTAATTCCAAGACAATATTATTAGCCCTTACAAAAATGTTATTAAACTCTGAACCTCCGCTTTTCATTACAGCGATGATGTTTTTTTTTAAAGTGACAGTGATTGTCAAACAGTAGACTGATCTTATTTCATTAGAAGGCAATCAGCCCACGTGCATCTAATACATCTAACATTAGC
Organism: Sericinus montela; assembly: GCA_029286605.1. Classification (NCBI taxonomy): domain Eukaryota; kingdom Metazoa; phylum Arthropoda; class Insecta; order Lepidoptera; family Papilionidae; genus Sericinus; species Sericinus montela. The sequence goes on from JAGSMR010000046.1 coordinate 211,869, forward strand.
GCGTTATTGATTAACGCACTTGACTATAAATCGAACTGGTTTAAGAAGCATAATCAGATTCTGCGTGCAGCTCAATGTTGGTAAACACGAGGTGTGTCGTAACGTAAGTCTTCTCGGATTTCGTGATCGAAGCTCATGATTATGATGCTGTGGTACTTACCGGTTTATTCCAATCAAATTAATGTCTATGAAAATGTAACATACATTACTTACGTCTTAAAATAGCAAAATCACTTGTGTTATGTTAATAAGCAACAACGAAGTGACCATAAACCACCACCAGACCCCGATGGATGCAGAAAACTTGTTTGTCTACAACCCCGTTCCGGAATCGAATTGGAAACCGAGGAGGGATCAAGCTGGCGACACCATGCAAATGGGTATTTACGCTACTCGTCCTTCGAATGTCCTTCAAAGTAACTGATGGCATCCTTCCTGCCTAAATCCTCACTTTTTCTCAAATTTTTAGAGGAAAGACTATAGAGACTACAATAATTATTTTCTACACTAATGAACAATCAGTCACGATAGCCGAGTGGTTGGGTGGTCGGAATTTCGAGTCAAGAGACCCGAGTTCGATTCCCAGGTGACAGGCTCGTACCAATAGGTTTTTCAAAAATTTATGTACGAATTATATCGTTGGCTTGGACATGAAGACGGCGACGGGCTCACCATCTGTCACGTTGTCCCGAAAATGTCTTCGGTGGAAGGTGGGTCAAATGGACTTATTTGTCAATACTTGACGATATAATAATAATACGTTTAACCGTTACACTCGGCTTTTCGATAGGCGTGAAAGATTTGTTTAAGTTCGCATAAATAGCGATAATTGCTGTCCAAGAGAACATGTCTATTTGGTTGACCAGCGCCCCATTGTCTGGCGCGCTGATAACGGAGCTCGGAACCAGTCGGTAAATGGGCCATTGTCCGGGGAGGTTCGACGTCTTATTCCTTCAATTTGCGCTTTAATATTTGAAAAGCAATTGTATTTTGCTGTTTGTAACATTTCAATTTACGATCGTAAGATTCATTAGGTCACGGTAACCGTGTGGTTGGGTGTTCGGAATTCAATTCATGAGACCCATTGATCCCTATGTGGCTCGTAGCAATGATTTAAAAAAAAACTTATACGATCTATAATATGCTTAAACATAAAGAGATAAATATGACACAGACGACAGGCTCACTACCTGTCACGATGTCCCAAAAATATCTTAGGTGGAGGGTGGGTCACAATTAATTAATTGTCTAGATCTCTGTCTACCCCTGTATTGGCAATAGCGTGAAGATATTTATTTATTGTAAAGATATTTATTTTATTAACATTTTAAGTTATTACAAGCACTAAATTTTTAATTAATTTAATAATTTTTTGCACGGAAGTAAATAACCACACAAAGTATAGATACATAAACCAACCACTTAACATACCACTTATTGCAGCGGGCCTCTGATAGACAAGTAGTAAATAATTCATTTTATGATTGACTAGTTAAGTAAATCGAATAACAAAGATAACCATAGTTAAGGATTTAAGTTTAAAAATACTTTTTGCTATTATTGGCATTTATGATATTTAATTATGTTGATTGTTTGAGTCAAGAGACCCGAGTTCGATCCCCAAGGCTCGTCAATGCATTTTTTTAAACTTACGTACAATTTATGTCGGTGGCTTGGACATAAAGAAGGTACCGGGTTTATCACCTGACACGTTTTCCCAAAAACCACCTGTTTCATCGGTGGATGGTATTTCCAAAGTACTTAATTGTCTAGAAATCTGTGTACCCCTGTTAATGGTTATTATAATGCGATCATCGAAAATATTTTTTTTTACTTAATAAAATTTGCTGCAGTGTCTTGGCATTCGAAAAACATTATGTATTGCAATTAACATGCTTATTCGTATTTATCATTTTGTTATTGGTATTTTAGTATCTGTATAAGTATGCATGGGGTTATAAGTATATGATTTGACTACGTGGCCATAACGTCATAAAATAAAAAAATATTGATCATCTCCTCCAAGAAATTAAAAAAGAAATTTATCAGAAAGCAAGATAATGTTATAATTCAACGAACTCATCGATATAATGTTAACTTACTCTACGAACGGTGAAAGGGCTTAAAAATTAACGATAATTTATCGATTATCGATACCAGAGAAAAATATCGAAATAGAGATAGCGATTACGTAAGAATGATTTTAAAACGCGTAAGTGTGAAGCAAATCTCTATAATACATCATCGCTCTTTTCAAAACAGCTTGTGTCTTACACCCTTTAATGGTTAAGTAACGATTGACATTTTAAATGAGAGCAGGCCGTAACCAATTTTCATTTGGCGATTCCTTTCGCATAAAATTTCAATATAACGATGACGTAACATATTTACGTGGAAGTAGTGCTTTAGGGTTAAGGAAGCAAATTAAGACGACAAAATGCTTTTTATTAAAATCGATAGCCCCTGTTTATGCTGCTGCAAGCATGGGCATTGTCCGTCGTGGCACGCCGTTGTCTTACTGCAAACTCTTAGCATGCAATATAATGATATTCTTAATTATAGTTTTCTGAAGATTATTATTTTGATAATGAGAGAATAATAAAAAAATAGACAAAAACAAATAAGCTGACGACCTTATTCCAAATACTGAGGCGGTAAGAGGTCTAGATATTTTAATCCTTCTCAACCCACATTTCACCAGAGCTTATCTGAGACAAAGTGGTGAGCTTTTACCGACATAGCCGTAAATATTCAGCGCGCTGAAGTAGCAATGTGCCGGCCACATAGCTCTATAAACTGATAACCGTTGCGGAAAAGAGTTTCTCGAGTGGCAACCTTGTTTAGGTTGTGTAGGCCATCCCCCCACGATATGGAGTAACGACTTGCAAAATGTTACGTGGAGACGATGGATGTGTAAGACTGTAGACCATTCTTTGTGGAAAACTTTGGGAGCGACCTATGTTCAACAGTGGACTCTTCATAGACTGTAAAGACGAAAAATAAGGTGAGCCTGCCATTATCTTCTTGTCTATAGTGGCGAGCATTTCATGTAGGAATAAAGTGTCAGTGCCTCGTGCCTACCCTCCATAAATAACTGAAAAATAAAACTCAAGGACTAAAGAAAACTCTCTTCCATCCTCAACCTAGTTTGTTCAGAAACCTTCTACGCTTCACTAAGTTTCCAAGTATATTTTACGAATTGTATTTCAAGTTACAGAAGAACTCTATGTTTCTTAAACCTTTCTTTATGAGTATTGACATTTCGTTTCCTAATTTGAAATCAGATTATCCAACCACTCGCTATTATGAATAAATAACATCTATTAAAATCCAGGTAATTAGAAATTCCCTTTTTACCCACTTACAATCTGGAAATAAATCCTGTTTACTGAACAGTAAAATTTCAATAAAAACTACATATGAATAATGACCAGATAGGTATAAACTAGGTCGGAATTACGATTTATCCGTTTTATCATTAAAATTACACAATATTCCTTTATGTATTCAATTAATATTGTTCTCTTTTTCGTTTCACACTAACCTGTTAAACTGTTGCTATAGCTGTAACACACATGTAATTTGGACCATAGCACGTAAGAAATAACGATAAAGTTTCATTGTTATAAATGTTGTAAATTACCGCGGTTTTATGAGCAAAGTAAAAGTTTATGAACCGTATTTTACCAACAAACGTTGTACATAACTCTTTTGACACTAACTTCGCTTCCTAGTTTTAGCAATTGGTATTATTTTGTATACTTTTCAAGGAGGAATATAGGATACCTGCCTACTATTAGAATATTTGAAAACCTTCGATATAAATATTTCGAAGTAATGTAAAGTAAGAGACTGTAAATTCCCGATCTTAACTTATACGATAGCTGTCTGGTTGGGTGATCGAAATTCGATTTCAGAGACCCGAGTTCGGTTTCCAGTTGGTAGGCTCGTACCAATAGGTTTCAAAATTGATTATGCACGATTAATATCGTTAGCTTGGACATAAAGACGGCGATAACTTCACCGCCTGTCACGTTGCCCTAAATAATGTCTTCCATGAAAGGTGGGTTGGAAGGACTTAATTGTCGCGACCTCTGTCTACCCTAGCATTGGGAATAGTGTGAAGATATTTTTTTATATTCCCACTTCTGGGCAAAGGCCTCCTCTCAAATAATTATGAGATATTAGAAGTGGGAAACGTAGACCTCGCTGCTCTAGTGCGTATTGGTATGATTACGGAATGTCATGTCATGTATCATATTACAAACAAAGCTTTTAACGAAGTTCATTATAAGTAAATGAAAGCTGGTTTAAAGTTTTCACATGACAATAGAAGCATAAACAAATGTGTCTGTGGTCTGTATTCTGTGGTATAAAAACTATAGTCACAACATCTGTGCAAATATACAAACAGGAACGTACCACTTGACTGGATGTTCGGCAATTACGCATTGCTTAAAAAAAAGTAACGGACATTGAACTTTGTAACGTATTTTTATTTCGACCATATGGATGCAATTCAAGTAAGATAGTTATATAGTGAAATCATCGTCTACTTTTATAGTCACGATTGTCGAGTGGTTGGGTTGTCGTAATTTCGAGTCAAAATACCCGAGTTCGATCCCCAGGTGCCAGGCTCGTATCAATGGTTTTTTTTTTTTCAAAAACTTATGCACTAAATTATTAGTTATAAAACGTTGGCTTGGATATTGAGACGGCGACGGGCTCACCACCAGTCAATTTGTCCCAAAAATATCTTCGGTGGAAGGTGGGTCGAAGGGACTTTATTGTCTAGACTAGACCTCTTGTCTACTCCTGTATTTGGAATTGCGTGAAGATATTTATTTATTTATTTTTACTTTGAACAATGAATACAATAATAAGTAAGATGGTTACGGCATCACACACATTGCTCTGATTCCAAAGTAAGTAGCTAAAGCACTCGAGTTATCGAGCACTGGAGAATCGAACCCGGGCGAGTTGAAGACATAGAAAACCGGTGTGTACGACTTATCTGGAAATTATAATGTAACATCATAATATTAATTTATATTCGATTGTCAATTGACGTCAAAATTTAATTATACCTATATATACACCGAAACGTAATTATTTCTATCTTTTTTGGCTTCTAAAAATATTTGATGTAAACTTCACTGTATCGATGCCTGAGACAAAAAATCCCTTCTATGACAGACACGTGCACACCGACAGGAAGGAAGTGTTTAATTGAAGGGCGTCGATGAGGCATGTGGACGACGCAGTGTTAAAATATTTTTATTACTTCAAAGAATTAGTCATTATAATCACTTTTTGAGTTTTGTTTGTAAATTCGCTTTCCCTCGGCTTAATAATCCATTCACTTCTTCTTCTTCTATTTCTTCCAGATACTAGTCTTTATCTATATGAATCATACCGCCCCCCAAAGTTAAGTACTAAGTTGATCAATTTACTAAACAAACTAATTACAAATACACTATTACAAACTTTACTCCCGTAAACTTTTACAACTTCATCAAAGGTGTAGGCAAAGATCTTATCGAATTACTGAAAACCATATCAGCTGAAATAGTTTAAAAAATTATACACTTTACACTTTGCAATTCGCGATAGATTCATTCTTATTCAGTAGAAGTGAATCGTGTAAAAAAAACAGAAGCAAATCAATTGAATAAACAGATATATAAGCAAATTCAATTATAAATAAAGAAGAAACTGTCTCTGCTGCAAGAACTGTGTCAAATTCAGCATGATACACTCGAGAACGTTCCATTATATCCGTAAAGATAAAGCACGTCGGTAACGACTAAGGGCTGGATAGAAATCTCATGAAGCACGTACGTGCCGAGTGCTACGCTTGACGCGTGCGTTGACCACAAATTAAACTTTATGGTCTCAACTGCAATAGTTAGCCGGTGTGCTGAAGAAATATTTCACCTTACATGCCCAACTATCACACAGTTATTAATTTTTTTCTTATTTTGTGTTGAACTACGTACCTGTCACGTTGTCCCGAAAATATCTTCGGTGGAAGGTGGGTTGAAGGATCTCAATTGTCTAGACTAGACCTCTGTCTACCCCTGTATTGGAAATTGTGTGAAGATGTTTATTTATTTATTTTAAATTTTAGACTATATTATGGTTCAGTGCAAAAGCATTGCAGTTCTCCTATAATTGAAATTTAATCCACAAAGTAAACAATACAGATGCAGATTCGTTTTATACATATATATAGTTTATTGCTTAATAGTATTTACTGCTGCGAAACAAAATAAGAAAAGTACGATTTTTCTTGTTACATCCAACAAACTAAGCATCGTTCATATGAAAATTGAATCCACGACATACAGGCACTGAAAATCTACAAATGGCAGCAGAATACTCAGTTTTTATCAGAATATCAAATAACGTTATTGTTAATCAAGACCTTGTAAGAGTTGTTTCATTAAAACAAGTAAATAAATGTTCTCTCCTGTTAACGTCCAATATCCAATGAGTATTGAAGTACTATTATGTAAACCGTTACAAATTGAAGTAAACTTTTTGTAATCGTCATTAAACTCATATATAATACCATAATTTTGCTTTCAAATGAGCATGCATAATTATTAATCCACTCACAATATTAATGTAATTGATTTTCTGTTTTTTTAGAACGGCACCAATTTTAATATATTAAATGGGAAAGTGATTGCGAAAGGTCACTTTCATTGATAAACTATATAACATTTTCAGTCGACGTTAAATGTCAACAGGGTGTGCTACAATTTATGTCGTCAATAAGCGTAGCTGAGTAGTTACGCAACGGTGTGAGTGACAGCCAATTTTCCAGTTTAGTCGGGTTCACTACTTTCTATAAATAAATAAATATCTTCACGCAATTCCCAATACAGAGGTAGACAGAGGTCTAGTTTGACAACTAAATTCCTCTGACCCACCTTCCACCGAAGATGTTTTCAGGACAACGTGACAGGTGGTGAGCCCGTCGGCGTCTTTATGTCCAAGCCAACGATATAATTCGTTTTTAAAAACCCATTGGTACGAGCCTGCCACCTGGGGGTCGTTCTCGGGTCTCTCGACTCTAAATTCCGACCACCCAACCACTCGGCTATCGTGACTAGTACCGTCCCTACTTTCTTATATATATAAATTCATTTAACAATTCCACTTTAGATCCCAGCAGCTCAAAATTTATCTTTACAATTTCAAGTCCGTTAAAGACTTGCGAAGTCGAAACGAAGAGATTCGCAATAGGGTAGGTTTGAAAGATGACCTTATCACAAAAATTTATAAGGGCGTGCTTCGATGGTTTGGCGTGCCTAAACCATCGAAGCACGCCCTTATAAATTTTTGCTTTGCTTCGATGGTTTGGGCACGTTGAGCGAATAAGTGAAGACCGAATGGCGAAGAAAATATATATCGCGAAAGTTACTATTAAAAGGTGTCGAGGTAGACCGAGACTGACTTTCGATGACCATGTGAGTAAATTGCTCGAAAACGGCAGGGTCAAGAGTACTCGGATGCCTAGACGTGCTGTATGAAGAAGATAATGAACCTGAAAGAAGTAAAAGAGGTATGTTAAGATCGTGACAATTGGCGATCTGTTCTCTGGCTACCCTGGGATTGTGCGTGAAGATCACTAAGTTAGTTCCCAGCAGCTCAAAATTTATCTTTACGATTGCAAGTCCGTTAAAGTCTGGCGTCGTAAGACGATTCTGCTGAATAAATATAAATATAGTTTAAATTGTAATATAGTAATAGTTACGTTTTTACCGTGTGGTAACGGTGTAAGAATATTGCCATTCCCTTTCTTCCCGTGGGTGTCGTAAGAGGCGACTACGGGAAGCAGCCTTGATTATCGTTTTGGCAACCGATAGATGGCGGGATAACCATCTCTAACAATATCAGACTAAAAATCAGACCAAAGATGGGCAGCAGCGTCTGAGGTGCGAGTGGTCTTATACTGCGATCGCCAATCCGCTTGCCAAGCGTGGCGATTACGGCAAATCCTCCCTATGGGAGAGGCCTATGTCCTGCAGTGGACGTAGACCTCTCCCATAGGGCCGTTATGTATGTATGTATAGTAATAGTTCACATGTCACAATTAGTTTTTGGATAATACTAATACCATATAAGTTCCCATGGGTGCCAACATCTAAACAAGGCACGTAAGATACAAACTTATTGCAAGTCAAAGGTCACCGAAGTTTGTGCTTAAGCAACAACAAACCCAATAATTCCGAGCCGATCCGAAATTACAATAAATCTGATGCAGTCGATGCAACCTACCGCGGAATGAACCTCGTGACCTTAACGATTTTATCTTTATCAAGAGCGATAAACTAAAATATGTTTTGTGAAATACGTACACTGCGGCTTAAGTTACTTGTTACGTACTTACGCATTTATATGACGTAGTTTTAAGAGACGATTTGAGTTTTATAAACGCTTGCATAGATAAATAAAAAAATAAATAAATACACACATAATAACATACATATATAGTGAACCCAAAGTAAGCAGCTAAAGCACTTGTATTATGGAATCAGGAACAACGAAAAGCATCACAAACCCGAGACAACGTATAATAAGTGGTCTTCACAGACCCGACCGGGATTCGAACCCCGAGACCTTAAAGCTAGCGACACCATGAAAACCAGTGTGTACGCCACTCGACTATAAAGGTCGTTAAAGGCAATAGAAGACTAAAGCTTTCTCCTTCAATAGATAACACGACTAATAGCAACGTAAGAGGTACGATCCCATTGTTCTATTCGTCTCTAAAACCCTAGCTTACTTAAATAAACCGATGACGGACAAAAGCGTAATGCAAGCTTGACTATGATTGATTAACTTTTCAGCCCAGGGAAGAGATAAGATCTATAGGGAGCAAATAAGGTCTTTAGAAAAAAATATTTTCACACTATTCCCAATATTGAGGCAGACAGATCTAGACGATTAAGTGCTTTCGAACCACCTTTCACCGCAGACATTTTTTGTTAGACGTATTTTTTGTAACGTAAACCTAAGCCTGTATAAATCTTATAGAAGTTTTAAAAAAAATTATTGGAGATTGAAGTCGGGTCTCTTGATTCAAATTACGATGTGACCACCGACCACTCGGCTATCGTGACATCAATCGAACAAACGCTTATCCTCACTTGTGGACAACTAATATCCGAAAAGAAGGTGATAAATAGATTAGATAAGTCTTTATCACTAAAGATAACATTTTTTATTGAAAGGTTCTAAGTATTAATTTAGTTATGATAGCCGAGTGGTTAGGTGATCGGAAATCGAGTCACGAAACTGGAGTTCGATCCCCAAGGCTCGCACCAATGGGTGTTTTCAAAACTTATGTACGATTTATATCGTTGGCTTGGACATAAAAACGGCGACGGGTTCACCACCAGTCACGTTGTCCAAAAATGTCTTCGGTGAGGGGTGGGTCGAAAAGACTTAATTGTCGAGACCGCTGCCTACCCCTGTATTGGGGACTGCGTGAAGATCTTATTATTTATTTCATCAAAAGTTTATCTTAGTATTATTTTTGTGTAATAAACCTAATGTTACAAAAATAAGATTGTCAAATAAAGGTCCAAAAAGAATATACATACCTTCTGAATAAATAATCGCCCTGTAACTTAACACAAACTTTAAACAACAAAGCAGCAAAGTAAAAAAAGAGGTCAGTGTTTACCTCACAATCAATTTTCGAAATGGACCATTATGTTCCATTGCTTTGTATTATTCATATTTCTTTCTGCAATAAAGCAGAGTGCAATAATTTTCAATGTAAAAAGGTTCACTTTTGCACGTTACACATTTGTAAATAAAAATACATTCTTGATGCTGAAAACAATGGGAGCCGAGAGCGATTTCGTAATTTTAAACATTGCCCATTCACTGATGCAATGAGGTGTGTTCCATGTTCCATAACAATTTGTATGAGTACATTATTCTTAAAATAAAGGCCAGGTCAAGAGTACCCTAAATCGAAGAGAATTTATGAAGGGAATAATGAAAGTGGACGAAGCGAAACTAGTATGTAAGAATCGTAGCAAGTGGAAAGAAGTGGACTCTGCCTTCCCCTACGGGAAAGAGGCGTGAATATATGATGGAATTATTCTTACAGGATTTCGTATTTCTAGTAATCTCTATTTCCGATCAGTTTAAAATGATTGTCAAAAATCTCTTACATCTTTAAATTTATTTACAACTGTAATAAATAAATTTATAATAATATGTATGTAATTTTTCATAAAGTTTTCAGGTAGTCATTGATCGTGTCACCAATTACCATACTGCCCCTCCCCTTGTTTCCCATGTCATCGTTCTACTGTACCATAACGTAGAAATAAATTATTATAATTGTTAATATTAAATTGTTAAAAAAGCTTCACGCCACTCCCAATAATGGGGAAAACAGAGGTCAAGACAATTAAGTAGTTTCGACGCACCTTCCACCCGAGATGTTTTTGGGACAACGAGAGAGGTTGTGAGCCTGTCGCCGTCCTTATGTCCAAGTCATCGATATAAAGTACGAAAATAGAACGTACAAATTTTTGAAAAACACCCGTTGGTACACTTGCCTATCATCTGGGCACTGTCTATTGACTCAAATTTTGAACACCAATTTACTCGGCTATTGTGACTGTTTAACAATATACACATTTATTTAACCCATATGGGTTTCTTCCTCCCATAACCTTCATTCCTGTTGTAACATAAGCTAAGGGAGCTTACAGGGTCTTCATTGGCCAGTGGCTATCGACTTTTGGCGAGATAACCGTCTTGAACTTAAACATTCTGCAGATCGATGACAATCAGCAGCGTCTATAGAGTCTGGTATTGCGGTCGCCAATCCGCTTGCCAAGCGTAGCGAGTGCTGCAGTGAACTTTGACAGATGGGTTTATCTATATTATGTATGGTTTATAGATTTTTATCGCATTTGTTTGAACATAACGCTGTTGCATTCGCTAACAAAAGGTTTCTACGCTACTGCATTTATTCATAATATTCGAGAACAATATGTCTTTTTGAATATTGCCTTGTTTACAATAATTTTACGTATTCAGCGGTTTCAAATAATAACACTGATTCATATTCTTTTGAAATGCATGCATCATAAAACTTATCAACATATCTAATTCACTTGTAATATCTGTCCGTCGAACTGTTTACATTTGTTAATTAAGTAGTAAGTAGCTTTATTTTTACTGTTCAAAGTTACCATAATATTATACATTACATTTTTCTATTCTAATTGCAATAAAGTTTTAATGTACAAATCACTTATCTTTTTTGTAAAAAGATATCATCACGCTATTCCCAATACTGTGGTAGATAGAGGTCCTGTCACCGAAATAAAATTTTTGGGACAACGAGAGGTTGTGAGCCTGTCGCCGTCCTTATGTCCAAGCCATCGATATAAAGTACGAAAATAGAACGTACAAATTTTTGAAAAACACCCGTTGGTACACTTGCCTATCATCTGGGCACTGTCTATTGACTCAAATTTTGAACACCAATTTACTCGGCTATTGTGACTGTTTAACAATATACACATTTATTTAACCCATATGGGTTTCTTCCTCCCATAACCTTCATTCCTGTTGTAACATAAGAGGCAGCTAAGGGAGCTTACAGGGTCTTCATTGGCCAGTGGCTATCGACTTTTGGCGAGATAACCGTCTTGAACTTAAACATTCTGCAGATCGATGACAATCAGCAGCGTCTATATAGTCTGGTATTGCGGTCGCCAATCCGCTTGCCATGCGTAGCGAGTGCTGCAGTGAACTTTGACAGATGGGTTTATCTATATTATGTATGGTTTATAGATTTTTATCGCATTTGTTTGAACATAACGCTGTTGCATTCGCTAACAAAAGGTTTCTACGCTACTGCATTTATTCATAATATTCGAGAACAATATGTCTTTTTGAATATTGCTTTGTTTACAATAATTTTACGTATTCAGCGGTTTCAAATAATAACACTGATTCTGATTCTTTTGAAATGCATGCATGATGAAACTTATCAACATATCTAATTCACTTGTAATATCTGTCCGTCGAACTGTTTACATTTGTTAATTAAAGTACTGTATGCTTATTTCATCCGGTATGTGATGCTGGTCAAAGGCAGAGTTTTTATGTTTAACAGAGTAGCTTTATTTTTACTGTTCAAAGTTGCCATAATATTATACATTACATTTTTCTATTCTAATTGCAATAAAGTTTTAATGTACAAATCACTTATCTTTTTTGTAAAAAGATATCATCACGCTATTCCCAATACTGTGGTAGATAGAGGTCCTTTCACTGAAAATTTTTTTTTGGGTCAACGTGACATGTGTTAAGCTTCATGTCGTCTGTATGTTCATGCCTACCATATAAATCGTACATGAGTTTATAAAAAAGTACTTCGTACCACGTATTTGGGTATCTTCACTCGTATTCCACTTCGTATTCACCCAACCACTCGGCTACAGTGACTCTTTATGTTAAACAAAATAGCCTACTCCAAAGTAGTACCATATTGTGTATATTTTTTCTAACTACAACAAATTTCTATCGTACACACACATATCCATTTTGTCATTATAAATATTCACACTACACTACTTGACTAGCTCCATGACATCTCCATATCGAAATAGGTTAGTAGGTCACTCGATAGTCACTCGTCACTAAACTAGATAGTCAATCAGCTGGTAACAGACAATGACATCATCGACTATAGACAGTACACCTTCGAACAACTCATTTGTTCTAAACCAGCGGACTATTCTAAAACCCACGCCCATATTATTTTTACATAGAAAAAATCATATCTTCAACAAATAACCTCAAATAAAAATACAATTATTCATACTGAACCATAATCATCATAATCTCGTAATATATTACTCTGTTTTTGATTTTATCATATATCTTCTCGCCACAAGTCCAATCACCCAACCACTTGGCTATCGTAACTTTTTCTGGCTTTGGCTTTCTTCTACGATTTAGGTTTAGTACATATTATACCTATAGTACATATTGTACCGGCGTAACCTCCGTACAGCTTTAAAAATTTATAGTGTACTTTTGACAAGTTATTCGCGTTTTCCACTTCAATGAAAGTATTTTCGGAAATATTTTTATAGTGAGATATTGCATGCTGTTAAGACAACACTGTCGATAAACATCTGTCTTCCGTGCATGTTAACGAAGCCTCAAAATACCAGTATTACGTGTACCACGATATTTGTGAAACGTGCATGTTGTACCATATGTTATATGTGTGTTTGGAACTTTAAGGGATAGTGAGGGACACCTCATTGTATATGGCATCCGCAACTGTTGTTTTGTGCATTAAAAGTTACATCGCAAAATTCAAAGCTTATGTTTTTAATAAAATAATGTAATTTTTTTATTGAAGTATATTTTCTATTTTATAAAATATAAATTTTATAAACTAAATAATATATTTTGAATTCATGGGTTAAGTCTTCAACGTAGAAATGTAGTTGCGTTTTTGGTACCATGCCACGAAGAGAAAGGCTCTACGGTTATTGTAGTTTTTAGTTAATAATTATTGTAAATATTAACGTAATTTTGTTTCTGTCAAGAAAGAGAAAAGAAAAAAATAATAAGACTTAAATAACAATAAAAACATCACAAAATTATGTATCTATTCCAGATAAATATCCCAAATTCCATATTCCGGTATTATTTTGAACTTTAGAGTTAATTCGAATAAACATAATACTACTAATATAATAATAATACTACGAATAAAATTGGCAAAAAATTATAAAAAATGCTGCAAAACATTTCAACTACAGATTTTTAGTATGTTATGCGCTTTAATTTGCGCAATGCAAATGTCACAACTAAGTCGCATTCGTAATAAATAAATTTTAATGTGAACATGTGCTTGAGAATTCTTATCTGCCACGAGTCGCGCAAACGCAGTGTTGCTTGTGTAAAATTAAGATATTTCCATTTCAGAATTTATTTAAACCAAGACGTAACCAGTTACCTAATCTCAATAGGGATAGCTGTCGGCGTTGTCCAGATCTAGCGCAAAGCCGTGATATTATCTTGATGCGTACACGCAACGGCGGCCATTTTTGTAGTTCATGCGGTACAGAATGAAAGATTACATGGTCGTTATGTAGTAAATTGTTCGATATGACCCAAAACATGTTTCAACGTGTTAACAAGTGTATTTAGCTCGGTCTATTCTATCGCTTGACGTTGTAGCTGTATGTTGCTTATTGTTTTGTGGTTAGCAAAAATTGATCTTTGATTTTCGTATTAAAACTATATCTGCATGTTAATCGATCCTTCATTCTATGTTTACGCTTTTTTTGTTAAACTGTACGAACGTTTATGATGAAATTTGGTGTTTAGACATGTAGCTTGAGTACGTGGGATAAGCATAACATACCTTCTATCCCGAAATTTGAGGCAAAAAAGCAGCTTGTTGATGAAATATTATGTTACAGAAATGATGCCGAAGTTAGAAAGATATTAAATGAAATATGTTATGGGACGGATTGAGTATGAAAAAATAATTTATTTAAAATAACAAATAATGTTACCGCTATATAAAAATTCATAGCATAAGTCATTTTACAAGTACGAAACATTATAAATATGGCGAAGAGATGAATTACGACCCGAGGCGTCAAACTCCGATACCCGTTACACATCTACACTTTAGCTAATCGCATCAAGTCTCGTAGTCAACATACATTTCTGCGCTTGCATCACTTGCTGGCCACTCCAACTGAAGATTAGCGATACTGGACAGGAACTGTACGATTTTATCGTAACTCAAGTAAAACTAGACGTGTCGCGGTAAGGTTTTGTTGATAGTCTAATAATGATGGCGAGTAATGTAGAAATTGTATAACATGAAATGTAAATCTTGATATATTTTATTTATACTCTACCTTCTTATTACGTTGACGTAAACAGTATAGAAAATAAACATGTTAACAACTTTCTAAAATATTTGAAGCACCATCGCGATACGACATAATTAACTGAACTTTACAAAAAATATACATTTAAAAACTTACAAAATAATTCTATACAAACTAAATTTTAATTGTCTTTTTGTAAAGACAAAGTTACAACATTTAAAAAATTTAAAAGAACGGTGTTAATAGTTAAAGTTAAATGAACGGTACGGTAAAAATATCGAAAAGCTGTCTGTTTCTTCCGGCTAATCTCCGTGAAAGTCACATTAAAATCTGTCCAATGTTAAAAGGAGAAAGACAATTTTTATTATAGAAAAATGATCAGGGTACCGGGTGATAAACCGCGAGGATAGCTACGAGGCGCAACTAGTCAACGATGAAAGTGAATTGCATTCTGCAAACACCATTATTTATGGATCGAGCATCCTGAGGCGAGAGATGTTTAACGAAAACAATGAACATTGTAAATGAGAAATGGTTAGTCGATAATAGCTTCAGAGGAAAGCAACATGTTGATAATATCATTATCTAGTCCCAAATAAAGCTCCGGTGAAAAATGCGAGTCGAATGGATCAAAAACTTATGTCTACTCACAACAGTTTGTAATATTAATCTTCTTACCATAACATACTTTAATATTTTCTTTTGGAAGTGTAAAAGTTTATGTGAACCGGTTACCTGCACTCACTAGACGAAACGCAGAAGTCTGTTAGACTTCTACTTCACGCCGGTATTCTGTGAGGTCGTGGTACTTCCCCTGTCGAGCCGGCCCATTCATGCAACAACAAAAGCTGATGCGTGGCTCTCCCGCTGTTAAAACTGACTTAATCAAAATAGACTATGGTGGACAGAGATCAAGACAATTAAGTTTTTTCGACGTACTTTTCACTAATACCTATATGAGTGACAAGTGATGAGGCTCATCGTCGTTATTTTATATTTCTAAATGAATAGCATTGATATTAACCTAGAAAATGAAAATTTATAAACTAATATACAAGAAAAACATATTGGTATTTTTATACAACCTAGAGACAGCTAAAGTCACTATAGCCGAGTGGTTGGGTGATCGGAAATCGGTTACGAGTCAAGAGCCTCGAATTCGATCCTCAGGTGGCAGTCTCGTACCAATACCAATGGGTTTTTAAAAAACTTGTACGAATTATAACGTTGGCTTGGACATAAAGACGGCGACGGGCTCCCCACCTGTCACGTTGTCTCAAAAATATCTTTGGTGGAAAGTGGGTCAAAGGGTCTTAATTGTCTACACTAGACCTCTGTCTACCCTTGTATGTGGAATTGCGTGTAGATATTTGAAGATATGTGACTAAAGACAGCTAATAAGTAAATTTGGAAAGAAAAACGATTTCGTTCGCAAAATAAGTTACAAGTACAAGGAAAATATAAAAATATTACTCTATTCTGGAAACCTTATCTTTTGAGGCCGCGTTAGCAATGAAGCAATATCGGTGCTTATCTATAAAAAAATATAACTTTACAAATTAAATAACTTTACCTGTTGGTCGATGATGTTGTAATAAAAAAAAAAACATTACAATTATATGTTTCGTAGCTTCAAATTACAGAAGAAATGGGAATGGTTTTAGGGATTTTGTAACTAAAAAGGAATTATTTAGAAATTATTTTAAAATAATATCAATACTGTTAATATTAACCTTTCCAATTAAGTTTCAACGCTTATTTGTGTTAACTTTTTTCGACCATAGTTGAATGGCGAGACCGAAGTTTCTCATTGGCATTGGCATTCGCACCCGATGGCATTGTTTCTCAGCTTTGAGGCTGTTTGTGCTTCATTCAGAATTAATCTATTTCATAAATAAATATATAAAAGGAACAACATCACATGTATTTCTCTTGCGTTTTGAAATCAGAAATAACGAAGGTACCACAAATACCCAGACCCGAGACAATACTGAAAAAGTGGTTTGATACATCGACCGGGAATCGAACCTGAGCCCTCAAAACTGGCGACCTATTGAAAACCGGTGTGTAAGCCACTCGTCTACGGGGGTCGTCATAAATCAAAATGTAATAATTTTATGTTTGTTAAATACACAATTACTTGGATATTTTCGATGTGCTGGCATTATTTGCACTTAAAACCAACTAATACATTAGCCAATATGTCACGGAATGCCAAACTAAAACAGATACATGAAAATGATAACAAAAGCACAAACGTGACTATTTAGTAGACTGGAGGGCTTGGTTTGGATTGAATTAAAATTTAACATTTAAGAGGCTATTTTGAAATTAATGCATTTTTATATCGTTTCCTTTCACAAATGTCGTGCAATGCCGTGCCTTTAAGACATCAATTTCTTGATTATTAAGTGCGGCTATGTCATACAAAGTCACAACCAGAAATCGAAATTAAAATACATACATAAATAGATTCAACATCATACATAGATTAATAGAGACAACATCACATACAAAGCCCTGATCAGAAACAAGGAAGATACCACAAACCTACATTGACCCGGAATTTAACCCAGGACCACAGACCTGGCGATCCTTTTAAGCCGGTGTGTACGCCATTCGTTCAGAGAGATCGTCACATAGGTACATTGCTCTGATCCCTAAGTATTTAGTTGAAGTACTTGTGTTAGAAATCAGAAACAGGAAGGTACCACAAACACCCAACCATATCGAAGAAATATCAATTTTTGATTGGTGTAATATAATTTTTGTTATAATAACTTTTTTCGTTATTATTTATAACACTTTATTCAGGAAAAACAAAATTATGTTTACGTTGACAATATTTATCCACTGAAAACTACAATAATCTTATAGCCCTACTCTTTTCGGTATGATACCAAGAATAATTTTTGTTACTTTATTGCAATAGTCACGTCCGATTAGATTATATCGATTCGATAATTTCAAAAGCATCGCTCGCATGATGTTTTATTACTTACGGAATCAATTCGAAGGACACGGTTGACCAATAAGTCACTAATATCTATATAGTAATGGTTACAGTTATCGATAAACATAGATAAATACTAGCTTATCTAAACTTATCGTACGATCGTCGCTCCGGATGACTCTTTGGCGCCAGAAACTTTATTGTATCCTTTCCTTATGAATCATAAAATAAACAATGTAATCCATATGTTTCAATCTGATAAACTGTCGCGTAATTGCTTTGTTATGTACATTGTATCTACCGCCGTTGTGTCTAATACGCTTCTTTTGTTAAAAAAATATCTTCACGCCATTGCCAATATGGGGTAGACAGAGGTCTAGAGAATTTAAGTCCTTTCGACCCATCTTCCACCGAAAATATGGGGGTCAACGTGACTGGTGATTATCCTGTTATCATCTTTATTTAAATTAAAAGATAGAAATAAGAAGAATATAAGAAGAATATAAGAATATAAGAAGAAGATAGAAATCTAAATTAAAAGATAGACCAACTGGACCAATTATCGTCAAATTAAACTCCACTTTGAAAAAGAAAATATATTAAAAGCAACAAGAACCTACAACAAAATAATTCCGATAAACGGCTGAGCACGCATAGTATAAAAATGGGTGGACCTGCAAAGCAAATATTTATCACCGAATCTTTAACATCAGCAACTAGGAGGCTTCACTTCTTAGCGAGGATGTTTGCAAAGAATCACAATTTTGAAAGCTGCTGGACCTCGTACGGCAAGGTATATCTAAAACAAAATAGTAACGCGTCTATTCTGCGAATAAGTTGCGAGCAAGATATAGAAAATCTGAAAAGAAATACGTGACTAGTTAAGTTACCTTTTGTAATATTATTCTTCTGCTATCTTAATGCATGCATAAACTCATTAGTTAATTTGACCTAAATTTAAGCTTAAGCGATGTTCTTAGAAATCTATTGGTACCACATAAACTCCTTTACCTGTCCGGGCGTTACAAAATGTCAATATTAGTATTTATAACTATGAACATTGTACCATATTTTATAAACTCACACTCTACAAAACTCATATCATTACTCATACTCATCAAATACATTTACACACAAATTACTGCAACTGATTCACCTAGAATTATGACTAAATCTTTGATTGAACTATTGGACATCACTATTATATTACAAACGATACTTTTAGCAATTACCAAGGTCAGATTATTACGTAAATATATCCCTCCTGAAATAAGTTTTTATAAAATTCAATGATATTACAAATACTATTCAAAATGATATCGATTCCTATAACGTAGCTGAAACAAATGTATGTAATGCTGAAGATTGCCTTTCCTTCTATTTGGCGCTATTAAACCCTTAAATATTTTTCTACAAAATATACGAAGTATTAAATGTAATTTAGATGGACTTTTACCAATTCTCATCAGAACTGGTATATCATGGGACTGCATAGTGTTAACAGAATGTTGGTTACCAACCACATATATTATACCAGCATTAGATGGCTATAATCATTGTGCCACCACCAATAACAATACACAAAATGAAGGTGTAGTTGTGTATTATAAGCAAAATTTATTAATATCAGTGGTGGAACCCCAAATCCTGGAAGCAATTGTTTATTAATTAAACTTAATAATAATACTGTGGCGTTCTCTATCTACCGTCCTCCAGGATACAGAAATATAAACAACTTTTGCAATCCCTAAACAATTTATTATCTTCGTACTCATCGATACAAAACATAATAGTTATGGGTGATATTAATATAGACATAACTCAAAGTAGAACTGACTCGAACAGTTCATCATATCTTGATATGCTGGCTTTTCATGGGATTCTTCCCGTATATACTCTTCAACACATAACCGGACTTGTTTGGACCACGTCCTATTAAAAACTAAGTTAGTTGCTCGCAGTCTTATAATCCAGACATCCCTCACGGACCACTACAGTATTGCTCTTTCTCTCGAAACTAGTTCTAAAATCAAACCTGACATGATCTCAAAGCGCATAAATTATGAAAATGTTAGTACAGAACTTAAAAATATAAATCTTTCTCCTCTATACAAGATTGAAGATGTAAATAAAGCTGCTGAATTCTTAACTAATTTACTTCACTCAGTTGTAAAAAAAGCACTACATTTGTTAAAATTTCAAGGCGTAAAAGATTTTAAAGCCATGGATTACTCCTGGAATTCTAAAATGTCTTCGAAATCGTGATAATCTCTATAAAAACATAAAAGGAACCTTATAATCAAATCTTAAAAATCACTTACAAGAGGTACCGTAATTTTGCACAACAATGTTAAAAAGTTAAAAAGAAACTATGATAAACTCCAAGTACAAAACGCAAATAAAGACAATAAAAAATTATGGAAAACTTTAAAAGAAATCACAAGTACTACTAAAACAAATCAATCTCCTTCCGTATTGTTATCTGCAAATGACCCGCAGGTATCTGTAAATAATATTAATCGTTACTTTGCTGACATTGGTAAAATATTAGCAGAAAATATAAATAAGGTAGACTCCATAAATGTACTCCATTGTTCTGATTCTTCCTGCTATTCTTTTGCTTTGATGCCGACAGACTGTGAAGAAGTAATGGCAATAATAGCAGACTTAAAGAGTGATTGCGCTGTTGGTCTGGACATGATTTCTAGTAACACCTTGAAGACGAACAAAGCAGTTTTAACACCTCCTATAACATTCATCTGCAATCTGTCTCTTAGCACTGGTGTATTCCCTACATTGTACAAAAAGTCTCGAATTCACCCAATTTATAAAAATGGAAACAGAGATTGCGTAAATAACTATCGACCAATCTCTGTTTAACCGTCACTCTCAAAAATCTTAGAACGCATTATTAACAAAAGATTAATAAATTACTTGGAACAAAATAAATTACTATCGCAAGCACAGTTTGAATTCAGATCAAAATGTCCACTTCTGATGCAGTATTGCAACTCACTAATCACGTAGTAAACAATTTTGAATTAAAAAAGAAAACTATCGGAATATTTTTGGACTTAACCAAGGCATTCGACACGGTATCCCATTCTATGTTAATAAAGAAACTCGAACGTCTTGGAATCAGGGGCCTACAACTAAAATTATTCCAAAGTTATTTAAAAGACCGTACCCAGTGCGTACAAATAGATCAAGTTATTAGTGAGGAGGTTTCGGTGTTACTGGGAGTTCCACAAGGGAGCATTCTTGGGCCCACACTATTTCTTGTGTACATCAATGACTTATGTCAAATCGATCTAACAGATGGGAAATTAATTGCTTTCGCCGATGACACATCATTACTGTTTAGTGGAGATTCATGGGAAGAAGCCTTCAAAAATGCACAGAATGGCATGACTTCTGTCCTAATTTAGTTAAATGAAAACTCATTAACATTAAACGTCGACAAAACTAAGTATATTGCCTTCTCTATCAAATCAACGGAAAAGCCGGATCCCTCCTTAATATAATATCCCATTATTGCTCTTTTTAACTGAAAGAACCTGTTATTGTCCAAAAATTCAGAACACGTCGGCAATTAAGTATCTTGGCGTAATGATTGACAAAATTTAAACTTTCAAGACCACATTGATTTGCTGGCTACTAGAACGCAGCTTATGGTAATATTTAAATATATCCGACATATTGCAGATAGAAAGGTACTAAAATTGATCTATTTAGTACTCTGCCAATCACAGCTAACATATTGCATCACTTCTTGGGGTGGTGCAGCCAAAACACACCTGCTAAGACTTGAAAGAGCACAGCGAGCAATTCTAAAGCTAAGTTTATCCTTGCCTTTTTTTTTTTTTTATTCCACAACCGATCTGTACAAAATGGGAAGTGTTGACGGTGCGCCAACTCTATATACTATGCACTGTGGTAAAGAAACATTCTATAATAAAATTTGAACCTGATAAATTTCGCAACCTGCGTCGTAGTTATAAAGTTTGTACTAGTTCCACAGTTAAAACAAGTATAGCCAAAATTTTTCCCATATCAAAGTTGTCATCTTTATAATAAGGTAAATAGAGTTCTGTCAATATATTCACTGACCAAATTTAATTGTAAATCTGTTATGACGAAATAGCTACAAACTTTGGACTATAACTGCACAGAAAACTTGCTTAAATAGTATAAACCTAGTAACATACGTTATCCCTTAGTCTGTAATGCCACACGCATCCATTCACACATAATCACACACACACACACACACACACACTCACAACAGATGATTGCAACGGTACTGTAAAAGTTAAAAAAAAAACTGTATTCATGGGGTGAGGCCCTGGTGATCTGTAATTCAGGCATTCCCGTGCCTACTTCAGACACTAATATTGTACCCGTATAGTTCTAAATTTAATTATAGTTATAAGGCAGATTGTCTGTAATATGTGAGGAGAAATAAACGCATTATTATTATTATTATTATTATTATTTAAAACCTACGATATAAATCGTACATAAATGTTTGAAAAAACCCACTAGTACAAGCCTACCACCTGGCGCTCGAACTCCGACCTGTCTTGATCTCTTAACTGGAATTCCGACCACCCAACCTTATTTATATTTGAAGACTGATCCGACAAATATGATTCCCAAAGTCTTCTTAAATAAATAAATAAATAAATATCTTTACGCAATTCCCAATACAGGCGTATACAGAGGTCAAGTTTAGACAATTAAGTTCCTTCAATATTTCACCGAAGATATTTTTGGGACAACGTGGCAGGTAGTGAGCCCGTCGTCGTCTTTATGTCCAAGCCAACGATGTGATTCATACATAAGTTTTTCATAAACCCATTGGTACCAGCCTCCCCTGGGGATCGAACTCGGGTCTCTCGACTTGAAATTCCGACCACCCAACCACTCGGCTATCGTGAATTTCAAAGTCTTCTTGCTGAAAATATAAATACGGAAATAAAACCTTTAGTTTTTTGTTACGTTTTGTTTAAAAATGTTAGTCTCGCTATATTTTAATTTCAAAATAACATCAGTAAATCATTAACATGATATATAGGTGTCATGCCATTTTAAAAATACCTCTTATTACAAAAGTATAAAGTTTAAAGTAAAAGAAAATATTTTAAAGGAAGAATAATAATCAGCCTCCGGACTTTAACTGAGCATTGTGCACTGTAAGCTTGATATAGAACTGTAGTCAATAACACACACGGATAAGGTTTATAACGGCATACATTTTTATACTAGTTTTGTAATGTATGTTTTGTTAAGACATTCCTTGCCGTAAATAGTATAAGTTTAACATATCGAGAGACCGGCGCTTGTTCAGTTTGCGTATATATACTTTATTTATATGCGTAGCGGTTTAACTGCAAATATTAAAAGAGAAACGGAATCCTAGAAAAGAACAGTTCGAAGTCTGTTTGTGAATGAGAATTGAAAATCTTACGGAACCTTGCTGTTTGTTTGGCTATCGTGAAATGTTTTTGTACGTGACTACGTATGCGCTTATGTGCTTATAATATTATAATTTACATATTTCTTATAAGAAAATGAATCATTATTATGTAAATTAAGGAAAAATAAAAATACATATCTTCACGCATTTCCCAACACAGGGGTAGACATAGGTCTTAGTCTAGACAATTAAGTCCCTTTGACCGAACTTCCACCGAAGATATTTTCCGGAAAACGTGACAGATGAGCCCGTCGCCGTATTTATGTCCAAGCCAACGATATATTTCGTACATAAGTTTTTTGAAAAACGGCTCTTACGACACTCGGGTGAAGAAAGGGTGGCATATTCTAATGCCGTTACCACCACGTTCCTATTGAGAATATGCGTGAAGATAAAAAAAAGCCTTGCTATATTTCATATAGACAATTTTGACGCCAACGGATTCACGGTCGAAGGCTAACAATTAATTTAAGAAAAAAAATGAAAGTGAGAAAAATTCCGAGCTTGGTTATAAATAACCCAGACGCTCGGATACTCAATAATTAACATACTTCTTAATGATAATAATCTGAATATTCATAATATTCGATATTTTCGTTCCGTCACTAATTAGTGGCGCCTTGCAAATTAGATATTCTCTGCTTTTAAACATTTTTCATGTCAAAAAAATGATATCGTAATTAACGTCACGGGTTAAATGTCAATATGCTGTAAGGTTATGTTAATGCTCCCAAATAATAAATAGTTCGGTTTGACTTATTGGTGAATGAAGTTGATAACGACATTTTTATTGTATTAAAATATCGTTGTCACGAATAAAAGTCACGATAGCCGAGTGATTGGATTATCTGAATTCCAGTCGCGAAACCCGAGTTCGATCTCCAGGTGGCAGCCTCGTACCAATGGGGTTTTCAAAACTCGGTTACTAGACTCCATAGACTAAGTAACTCGTTTTTAGGGCGGTGTATACGTTTCTACAACAAAGTCCCGGTAAATGTGCAAAGCCTGTCTATTAACAGGTTTAAGAAATTTATTAAAGAAAAGCTTTATTGGAAGGGTTATTATAATATAAATGATAATGAGATGATAAGGTGATCGCTCCCAAGCTATTTCTAGAAAATATCACATCACATTTGTATAATGCATTATATTGTTAAAATATTGACCAAAAAAGACGATTCGCCTGTTTCTTTTCCGTTAGAGGAACCTCATTACGAAACGGTGGTAGATTAAAAATGACTATCGATAAACGAATGTATGTTCTTATGTCGATGAATAAATGATTTGATTTGATTTGAAAGCCTACGTACGATTCATATCGTTGGCTTAGACATAAAGAAGGCGGTTCGGCGGCCTCACCACCTGTCACATTGTCCCAAAATATCTTCGGTGGAAGCTGGGTAGAAGGGACTTAATTGTCTAGACGAGACCTCTGTTTATCCCTTTATTGGGAATGGCGTGAATATATAGAATATTTAGGTATTATAGTTAACATTTATATATACAAAATACGTAACAAGGACAGGGATGATAATAATTTCCTTATTTTTGTATTATTTTTATATTTAAGGCCTGTAAAAGTCAACTGCAGGACACTGGCCTCTACCGTAAAGACAGGCGCATTAAAAAAAAAAAAATTCTATCTATAATTGCTAATAACTAGTTTTTAAAACGAAATAGGCCAAAGTCTTCCCAAAGAAAGCACCTCAGAACCTGATAAAAAGTATCAGGAAACGAGAAATAATCAGGTAAAGAAAACAGGCCATAACGCCCTGTGTGAAGTATTAATAATAAATATAATTTAGCATGAAAATACAACTGTTATCGGAATAATATAATTTGACGCTCATGTACAATCGACGATCGCCTCCTTTAAAATTTATATATATATAAAAATGTTAAAAGGTTTGTTCCTTCGCATCCGCTGTCTAACCATTGATCACATCTTTTTAAACCCAAAGCTACCAGGCATATAAAAATACACACAATAATAGATGGGAACTAATGGACTACGTTACCTTATCAGTGTTGGCGCCATGGATTGACGCGAAGGGGTAATTGCTGGATCGTGACTCCAAGGAACAAACCTTAGCATTACATACTTGAGATTGATTCACACATATTAATTAACACTGTGTTTTTCTTGTCAAAGTTGCCTGCTTGTGCAAAGCTTTTTTCTTCTTATATGTTTCTTTTTAATAAGATATTTGTCGATGGCCATGTACTATAGGAAAATAGGCCTTGCTGTATAAAAAAAAATATTATCACGCTTTTCCCAATACAGAGGTAGATAGAGGTCTACACAATTAGTTCCTTTCGTTTTGGGACCACGTGACACGTGGGTTGAGGCTGTCGTCGTCTTTATGTTGATACCAACGAATAAATCGTTTATAAGTTTGTGAAAAAACTTAATGGTACAATTTTACGATGGTACAATTTTTCATGGTGGACGAACCTGGTTGGTGTCTTCACTTGAATTTCGATCAACCAGCCACTCGACTTTGACTAATATACTTACAACTTATTACAAATGTCATTCTAAGTAATCAAATAACGTTGAATTTGTAAACTACAAATAAATCGTACCTTTATTACAAAACATACAATATTGTATGCAGAAATAGATCTCTTCCGTGAGCAGGATATGACAATCACTGGTATGCTTAATTTTGGTTTGTTATTCTTCGATATCTAGTATACCAAATACACCACAGATTACATCTGTGACAGGACTTATTCACAGTCGCCTTTAACGACAACCACGGAAAGAGAGACGTCGTAACTAACGTCAGGAATATATGACAACTTGTCAGATATGCAAAACTTGTCACCGTAAAATGAAATAAAATTGTTTACAAAGACAATATTTTATTTTAAACTTTACTGCAGCCCAAAAAAGCATAATTAGATAATTACGATGCGTGAAGTCTAACGCGGAATATATTTAAACCGATCATAAAACAAGTGAGAACGATTAATGTGTTTATAGCGCACGCCGTGGCGCCGTCTTTGTAAATAAAAAATATTATTTTAACTTCCGTTAGAAGGCTCAGAATGTGACGTCATACAGATTCTCTATTAAAATATGTAAACACTGACCTTAATAAACGTAAATAAAAGCAAATAGGGTAATAATTTCAGAGGACTGGCTGCTACGGGTTTATGTCGAAAAACAAATAATTAAGAATAAATTCAATTGCAATCTTGGTCATGGAATTTTAAAACGCGTCGAATTGAAGTGGAAACGAACGAGTTTATATAGGTTAAGTAGTGAGAGGTGCATTGTAGGTAGTCGCTTACGTCAGCCTGATCTGTCTGTTGGAACTTATACTCGTAACATCGATTTATAGCACATAATAGTAAGTTTATTTGCGAAACAAAAGGCAATATTGACATTAGACATTTAAAAAAAAATATTATCACGCTAGTCCCAAGAATGGGGGAAGACAATTAAGTCCATTGAGCCCACCTTTCACCGAAGAATCACCGAAGAATGATATGAATCGTACACAAGTTATGAGTAAACCCATCGGTACGAACTCCACACCTGACGATGGAAATCGGGTCCACCTAATTATAATATATTATGACTATAATATATTAAACTACATATTAATATAGGTCTATTCTTTTTGTTTCTCGATCCAAGAGCGCTATGGCTGTAGAACATCTAAGAGAATTCCTTCGTGATCGAAAGGTTTAAAACCTTATATCTTTAAAGTTTATAATCTTTATCGAATATATTCCGATTACTCTCGCTGCTGTGTGAGATGTGACTTTGTGACTGTGTACTTAAGTACTGTGTACGTAAAGACAAATAAAAAAACTTACGACGATATTCTCTACTACTAACTCTACTAACTTATTCAAATATGAGTATAAACAAATCGCACTGAATATGCAACGCGGAAAACACCCGCATTAGGAAACGTTTCACGCGTAGTAGCTTTGTGTTTATTTGCATCAGGCAACATTTGTTATTGTTTTTTATTGGCAGCCTTTAATTAAAAAATAAAAACGAAACTTTTTTAGTGTGATGTTGTTGAAATTCGATTTTAAAAATAAGTTTCTAGAAAATGTGAATAATAAATCAGCCAGTTAAATAATATGGTTATTGCTAACATATATTTAGTTACTATAAAATGTAATATAAAACATAAAGAGTTTGACAGTGTTCTATAATAAATGATGAATAGTAATGTAACATTGGTATTTTTTTAAATAATCCTAATTAGCTTTTTACTTTCCAGGTAAGCATCACCACAGAATATTAAACAAGAATGAAGGCGGTTTCGTAAGTATTAAAAGTGCTATACCATCAGTAAAATAAGTTGGTTTCAGCATATTTCTAAGCCTAGTCGAAGTTTTAGCGTTCAAGCGAACGATGAAAATAGTACATGAGTTTTTTTAAACTCATTAGCTCGAGCCTTTCTCCGGAAAATTAAACCTTGAGACTCCTGGTTCGAATCCCGATCACCCAACTCTGCTATGGTGACTATTAGATATATAATACTAATTTTTTTGCTTTAAATAGGGCCATGTGGATTTTAAATACGACATACATTATTGACTTGGTCACAGAAAGCGATAGATAGGTCACTATGTATGTATTTCTCACTTTGGTGAAATGTAGATTCGAGTCAGGATAGCCGATTGTAGATTGTAGGCTCGTAATAAAGACGGCGACAGTCTCGCCACCTGTCACGTTGTCCTAAAAATTACTTCTTTGAAAAGTGACTCGAAATGACTAGACGTCTGTCTACCCCTGTGTTTGTTATAGCGTGGGTTGAAAGATCTAAAATGTCCTCTGACCGTGAACTTTTTTTATCTTGAGTTATTCCCTTAACTTAAAGCGACAGTAAGTCAGGACATCGTGTAATAACCTTCACTATTTACTTTAGAATCAACTCGTAAAATGATGTAGACATATTCGCGTTATCTTTTGTTATCTTAAAACTCAAGTAACCGATATTTTGTATTTCTTTATTTACACTTTTGTGGTGTAACTTCTATATCCTAGGGATAAAGTTTAGATTGCAATGACGGACATTGAATGCGGCGTTTCACTTGACATGGACGTCATGTCTAGTGTATTTACTATAGATAACATAATTATTTTGTTTATTAGTTCACGTTTGGATACGTTTCGGAGTTCCTTAAAAAGTAAGACTAAGAAATAACTTAACGAAAAAGAAACTTACGTCTGCTTACATTAAAGTTTATTATAAATAAAGTATCCACGGAAGATCATCGTCGTGGTGTCAGTCATCCCTTTAATCTGAATGGAGACCTATTGGTACTTTTTAATAATTTTTTTTCTGTATTTGACCGAACGGTGAAGGAAATATAGCAAGAAAGTTAACATTCAAAGGGGTCTAGGTAGGGCGAGATTAACTTTTTAAGACTATGAGAGCAAATTGCTCGAAGAGGGGAGAGTCAAGAGTACTCGGATACCTAGAAGTTCGTGTGTGAAGAGAGTGATGAATTTGAAAGAAGCGAATGAGGTATGTAAATATCACAATCTTTGACAATTGGCGTTCTCTCTGGCTACCCCGTTTGGGGACTATGCTCCAAGGTGCGTTACTATTAAAATGGATTAAGTATTAGCTGTTTTAATTAAATTTCAAATTTAAATATTCTTTTGTTTTTTATAGTTTTTATATTTTTTTTAATTTGTTTTTATTTTTATTTATTTTTATAGCTGGTACTAATAAAAATAATTTTTGTTATTTCTTTCCTTATTTATTTAAAGAGCATTGTTTAGAGAAAGTTCAAGGTGGGAAATCACTAACTTGGAAAGTTTCCTGTAAAACAATAAGTAACTGAGAGATATAACACCATTGTTCTGACAAGCAACTGGGTCTAGACTACGCGGAAATATCTTTGTGGCTCTCTGAATGTGTACTTGCGATATCTTTATTAGGTATTAAGAAATAACGATTATTTAACTTGAGAATTTTTGTGTTCAAATGTAGTATTTTTCGTATAGTATCGGTGTAATAACTTTCTTCAAGTTTCGCTCCAGATGACCTTACGAAATTATTAAAATTGATTACTATAAACATTGTCATCTTTAAGCGAACTTTAAGTCACGATAGCCGAGTGCTTGAGTGGTCGGAATTTGGAATCAAATTACCCGAGTTCGATCCCCAGGTGGCAGTACCAATGAGTTTTTCAAAAACTTATGTACTAATTTCATCGTTGGCTTGGACATAAAGGCGGCGACGGGCTCACCACCTGTCACGTTGTCCCGAAAATATCTTCGGTGGAAGGTGGGTCAAAGGGACTTAATTGTCTAGACTTGACCTCTGTCTACCCCTGTATTGGGAATTGCGTGAAGATATTTTATTATATTTTATATTTTTCAAAAAACTTACGTACGAAATATATCGTTGGCCCAAGCCAACGCCCGCTTAGGTGGTGAGCTCGCCGCCGTCTTTATGTCCAAAAATAAAGACGGCGGCGGGCTCACCACCTATCACGTTGTCCCGAAAATATCTTCGGTGGAAGGTGGGTCGAAGGGATTTAATTGTCTAGACTAGACCTCTGTCTACCTCTGTATTGGGAATTGTGTGAAGATATTATGGAGCGGTGTCGAGACAAATAGGGAGCAGAGCAATGTATGTTCTGTCGTCCCTATCTATTTATTTATTTAATGCGTATTTAATTATTTAAAATACATATTAAAAACTTATAAAGATAAAAGAGGTCACAAGAAATAACCTTTATGTTACTGATGTCTATCACTGCAAATAATAACATGAATAGGCTGCCGAATAAAATAAACTGGCATTACCTATCTATGGTGGGATAAAGCTGTAGGAAAGATATTCTTCAATTAACCTTTGCACACATAGAAATTGCCTTATAAGCATACTAATGTATCTGAAGTGATAAAATGCCCATACATAAATCTCGGCGAGCGAGTCTTTTAACACAATTCGTGACTGTAATGACGTCTCCAACGGAGACCGATAATTTATTGTATGCCGTTCGGTCTAATTGTGGATTACCGGAGACTAAATAAATCTATTAGTGATGTTCTAATAGTTCTCTAATAAATTTTGAATATCTTAAGTCACAAATACGTCGTTTATATCTTTTATTGACGGGTGTAATCATGGACTCCCGATATGGGGCCGTAAATTAAGTACATCTTCTGTTATCTATTTCCTTCTTCCTGTGTGTCCTTTCCATTAAAAAAAATAAACATAATATAAAATGAACATACTTTTAAAAAATAGAAATAATATATTTTCACGTCATTCCCATTAGCGGGGTAGACAGTGGTCTAAACAATTAAGTCCTTTCGACCCACCTTTCACCGAATACATTTTAAGAGACAACGTGACAGGCGGAGATTCTGTCGCCGTCTTCATGTCCAAACCAACGTTATAAATCGTAATTCAGTTCCAAAAAAACGGATTGGTATGAACCAATCACCTGGGAATCGAACTCAGGGTCTCTTGACTCGAATTTTGATCACACAAACACTCCGCTATCGTGACGTGAATTCTACGTATATTATGTTTTCTTAAGTCTACATATTTTAAAAGCGTACAGTTAAGTGAAATAAAAAAATTAAAACATTAACCTCGAATTGAGATTCCGTTTTTTACGAATAGCCATGACCCCAAGATGTTCCTTCATACGGTACGTTTGAATAGATTATAATAAAGATTTAACGGTCCTCGGAGATATACGACCTTGACTAACAGTGTCTTTGCGAATCGCATTGAAACAACATCCTCTAAAGCTTATTAAAAATTACTAAAGATATGATAACTACATATAAAATACCACGAAGAACTAGCAACTATCACATAATGGATTTTATTTAACTAATCGGATATTTGAGGAATCGCTAATACTGTAACACCTGAAGCAGCATATTAATCCCTGGAGAGACCTTCAATGCTGCAAGGTCCTGTCCTCTCATATACGATACATATACTATACACATAGTATATGTATGGTATATGTTTAGAAAAAAGAAATAATCGGTGGCCCACATTCCAATTCACTTTTCTTTCTCTCATTTCCTTTCATTTACCAATTTCTTTCCCAAAGAGACCCTTGTAGCCCTCTCAAAAATTTTAATTCATAATCCAAAATCATGTAAAACAACAATGTATTCTGCCCGAAACTGCTACTAGGAAAAATAATAGATTATTAAAGTAGTATATAAAAAACATGTTTCACCACCATAAAATTCCATTATGTCACGGAAACATCTAGGATAGATTTTGCTAATAACTTAATATGAGAAAACAATGTTAGAAGCTGTACACAGATTACTATAGAAAGTTGAACAGCCCACCGTAATAAATCCAATGGCTCATATCGATTGCTTTCTTTCTGTCGGCACGTCATGTTATCTCGACACGAATCAATTAAGCATCGATATCGGAAACGAACTCGCAATCATTCGCACCGGACTACTCGCATCGATTCTCTTTTCACATTCACTTTGGAACTGTAAAAAATAATGGCTAAGTTATTTATTTTTTTGATGACATAAATTGACACGAATATAATGGAGTCGGAAACTGAAATCGCTTTATTTCGTTCATTTCGTGAATTTGAAACAAACGCAAATTATAGTAAGGTACCTACAGTCACTGCTCTTAACACACACAGTCATATAGCACTCAAAGTTTATGCTCTTTATGGACTTACACACGCGGCAAATATTAACCTAATGGCTTCTGTGATACAAGACGAGCAAATGCAATATTTGTACAAACATTGGTGACATACACACAGACATGGTTGTCTCGCCAATGTTTGTCAAGTTTAAACGAACTGTATTTTAATCGCTAGTGTTAAAGTATTTGTTGTGTGATATTGGTGAAAGCTATTTTATTTGCCGTTTTTGGTCTGTTATGTATATATGTACCTACGGTAATTTAAAAAAAAACATAAATTTTGTTTAACTATTTCTTATGTGCCTATATATTGGTGTAGTCAGGTTTATTTTTGATGTATATTATCTCAAGCGCAGATAATTGTTTGTATTGACTTAGTATGTTGCGTGAAACTTGAAATTTCCACCTGAAGTTACAATATACTGATATAGACAGAGACAACATCGCAATATTGCTCTGATCCTAAAGTAAGTAATTGTGGAATTGAAACAACGAAGGTACCACAGACACTCAGACTCGAGACAATGTAGAAAAAGTGTTTTCTTCTTTGACCAACCGGAATTCAAACCCTGGACCTTTAACCTAGCGACACTTTGAAACCCGGTGCGTACGCCACTCGTCCACGGAGGTCGTCTTACATTACACTATGCTCTTACTAGCTTATCGTTAAAATTCGACATAAACAAACTTGGAGCGGTGTCGAGACAAAACATACACGCAGCAGAGGTCATGGGTGCGTCTCGGACGTAACGCGTCTAATCCCACTTCGATCGTTATGTTTTTTGTCTTCACGAATATTTCCCATGCTGAGGTAGACAGAGGTTCAGACAGTTAAGTCATTTCGACCCATTTTTCCTAGAAGCGTATTTGGGACATGTCAGGCGGTGAGGT
Source organism: Sericinus montela (assembly GCA_029286605.1). Taxonomy (NCBI): domain Eukaryota; kingdom Metazoa; phylum Arthropoda; class Insecta; order Lepidoptera; family Papilionidae; genus Sericinus; species Sericinus montela. Next base: position 244,761 of record JAGSMR010000046.1, read on the forward strand.
ACAATACACTTACACATATATAATTATTTGCATATATAAATATTCATTTATACATCCATGATTTGAACACAAACATTCATATCCATCACTCAAATGTTTTCTTCTAGCGGGATTCGAACCCATAACCCTTAGCTTCGAATACAACGTCACTACTAACAAGTCTATCGGTTCCTCAGCGACCGTTATTGTATAATTTATACGATGTATCGATACAACAAACGCATTCAATATTTATATTCGATATCTCCACCGACCACGCCCGCTGCGATGCGTCCGATGACATTTAAAACGTTTTCGATATCATCCGCGCCTCTATTTTCGCACAGACATGCCCCGATCTGATACCATTGCGCATGTATAGGTATCGGATAGAGTTTAAGCGGGTTCATATCTCTTTGTGCGGCAGTCAGCGTTAAGAGTTTCCTGGTGAAAGCATACGCTTGACAAATAGTTACTGCCTGTAAGGATATTGGCAGAGGACTGAGATAAAATCTGAGATTCTCTGGAGATGCGTATTAGCTAAACCGATATGTTAAATAAATGATTGGTTTAAATAATGAACTGATATGGGCGGAATAGAAACCGGCGACCTCCCTGAGTTTCTATATCTTAACAATAAAACTTAGATGACTTCTTAAATGATTGTGCCCTAAATAGGCTTCGGTGAAAGGTTGCTAGAAAGAACATAATTGTTAAGAACTGTCTACCCCTGAATTGGGGAAATACGTGAAAATAACTAAGAAATTTAGAGTCGTCTAGTTTTAGAGTCACGATAGCCGAGTGTTTGGGTGGTCGGAATTTCGAGTCAAGAGTCCCGAGTTCGATCCCCAGATGGCAGACTCGTACCAATGAGTTTTTTTTTTTTTAAAAACTTATATACGAATTTATCGTTGACTTTGACATTGAGACGGCGGAATAGGATCTTCTGTTGCCAATTGCCCTCTTCCATTATAATATCATTCGGTAATCATGGATTTTTTGATGCTATATTTCCATTAAGAAATTATTTTGGAGCTCTATGGAACTAGACTTGTGGAATGTGTAAATTCAAGTGACTATTTCACTTCACCATGTTATTTCGTTAAGTACAATACAGTGTAAGCAGAATCCGTACGAATACAATAAGCCCGGCCTTTCTTAGGTCAAGTAAGGAAATTGGATTATTGTTTCTGTCGTAAAACATTTATGACTACTTTTTCAATTAAGTTTTGTACCTATATATCTTCACGCAATTTTCCCATAGTGGGATAGGCCGAGGTCTTTTTAACTCACTTTTCACTTGATACAACGTGATAGGTGCCTATTTATATTTTTTGTAATTACTTTCTATATTATTTCATACTTCATTACGGTGATCACTGCAGCCTTCTTATTTGGTCTTCAATTATTTATTTGATTTCGTAACTTAGGATTAACCCAAATCTTATAGCGTATATCGACGAAACATTATGCAAAAAATTTAATTGAATTTAGAAAAAACTATACATTGTTATCTATTATATTATAGATCTATCGTTATATATTATAGTTATATTTTTATCTATTATAAGTCTCGTAAGACACAGTATGTTTTGTATAACTTAGTCAGAGATGAAAGTAATAACGCATCGGCCCAATGGAGCAAGCCTCATGTTAAATATACCTGAAAAGCCAAAGACGTTAGCCTCGTATAGGTATAAAATAATGATTTCTTGTATTTATGCGAATGCGTATACACCTAAATTTGCGGAATACATCTAAATTACTACACATTTTAAATAAAACGAATTTCGGATTTTATCGCGTTTTTAATTAGTCACGATAGCCGAGTTGTTGGGTGGTCGGAATTTCGAGTCGAGAGACCCGAGTTCGATCCTCAGGTGGCAGTACCAATGAGTTTTTCAAAAACTTATGTACGAATTTCATCGTTGGCTTGGACATAAAGGCGGCGACGGGCTCACCACCTGTCACGTTGTCCCGAAAATATCTTCGGTGGAAGGTGGGTCAAAGGGACTTAATTGTCTAGACTTGACCTCTGTCTACCCCTGTATTGGGAATTGCGTGAAGATATTTTATTTTATATATATTTTTTTAATTAGTTTTTACAAACTATTTTTATTTCCCGACGTTTCGGATGCTATTAAGCAGCAGTGGTCACGGGAGGGCGGGGTTACCGAAAATCGTTTTATTTAAAATATATACACCATGTTTTAAATTATAATAATTTTCTATCAACTTCAAATGTTGATAGGTATCTTTCGGAACTAATCTTGCATATTTCATATACCAGTAGTTGTAACGCGTGTTTGTAACTTGCTCCATTATGCCAGTTCTTGTGTATATTGTTTCCAGGTAAGAAGTAATGAAGATTCTTGTTACACGTTTATACTTGCCTTAGATCTGTCGCTTGTTTCTAAATATTTTTTTCCTTTAACTATTATTGAAGCATTTTTTGATATTGACTAATGTAAATACTGACACTTTAACAAACCTGTTAATGAAAAAGATTATCAACTAAAAAGGTCCAGTAGCTAAATCTGTAAGTATCGTTATTTTGTTTTATTCAAATTAGGTATTGCGAAAAGTTACAGTTTAGTTATTACATAAAAATACGTAAACGTAATATTATATATAATATCTGTCTTACTTGGAAAACTAACGGCATCAGAAAACCATATCGATATGAACAAAAAGTAAATCAGACTGACGACAAATCTTTATGGTCTGTGGAATAAGCAGTTTTAACGGAGCTCAACGACACAAACCATCCATCATCGTGGCTTTAACAGAATCGGCATTGGCCTGAGCACTCATTTTCGAGTGCAAACCTTACGGCACCGAGTCACGAAAGTGAAAGAGTCATTACGAAGATTTATTGAGTGGCCACATTCGAACTGCTTTGACATGCGCCACAGTAGATAGAAAGCTTTTCGTTGAGGTCCGCTGAAGCAAAACAGAAGCTAGATATGAAAATACTAAATTTAAAAAACGTTTATAGATACTAAAATTTTTGAATGTATTTAAGAAAGGACTTTTTACTATAAGATCACCTTTTGTGCTACTTTATACTAAAATACAATTTACATTTTTATTTTTTGCTGTGGCATTAAGAGTATAATATAACATATAATCTTTAATATAGCAACAAGTGTGGATTTTGTTGTAGATATTTTGGGGTGTTCTTGTAACTTATTAGATTTGTATGTTTTGTTTTCGTTAATGCAAACGTTTCCTCAACTATCGTTTCTATTAATTAAGTAAATAACTGTAAACGTATGTTGAGCAAATATGGAATAATATACGAGACCATTAAATAAATAAATTAGAATCAGTATTACATTAATATTCCTAACTAAATACTCAACAAAATACTAAATGTTTTTTGTTTCTTTGTGGTGGAGATAATAAAATAAATTTTACGATTGAAAACGCTCCGTAGTACACGCTGCTAGTGTCAATGGACAATAATATCGGTTTGATCAGTCATTTATATTAACTTCTCAAATTCCTCCATATTGGTAGCTCCAAGGAAGCAACGCACTCAGGTCTCGCCGCCGTTTATGGCACTCCCTGCATTTACACAGCCATCGTGTTTGGTGTATAACGTTACTTAATAGCTACTTAACGTCTAGGTCGAGGGAATAAAAAATGAAATACGGGAGCGCAGTTTACACTTTACAAGCGCAGCAGGTTTCAAACGCAATTGATTCTTGAGGGTCACTTTGTTGAACGCCGGTGTGGACTACCTCAGGAATATTTTGTAGTCTAATGTTTTATACAGCTGTCTGTACTGTTTCAGTCTAGTTTTAAAACACGTTTCGTTGACTCCTTTTAAAATTTACGTATATTTAAATAAGATTAATCCTCCAAAATTCGTTGAAATATGATATTTATTTTCCTGTGCACTAGCCGTAGTCGTCTTTAAATAGTGTTCGTCTTTATGGATGTTACTCACACATAGAAGTCATTTATAGAAGATTAACTTCACTGTCACTCAATATTTAAACGATTTCAGTATTAAAATATACCTACAAGTGTAATGTATGAAATCCTAGATGTACCTTTGAGTTTGATAATAAAAATATTGCTACTAAATGATAAAATTTACAAAAGAAACTGCCCAGATACCTACGTATAATATAAGAATGAGAGGGAAGATATATAGAATACGAAGAAAGAATACTACTATTCTTTCTTCGTATTCTTCCCTCTCATTCTATACAGCCTTTTAAAAGTCCACGGCTAAACATCCTATTCAAATAATTGCCACAAAGAACGATCCTTTTCTACATGCAGTATTGTGCAGCTCGTCACTCCATCTCTGTGGAAGTCTTCCCACAAACGTGTGCCTGCGCGAGATTGTCATTCGAGACAACCTTTTTTCACCACCGGTTATCAGTTCTACGAACATTGTAACCGGCGCTTTGCCACTCCAAGACTAAAACAAACAACTATGACTACTTCAAAGAGATTGATACTTTCCTCACCTGTATTAATTTGTCACAAGAAACTTGCCTCACAGTGTCCGTAACCAATATATTCAATTCAAACCACAAGATTGACCATTAATATTTATTTAGCAGTCTATCAATATTAATTTCCGTTATACTAGCACCTGTTGTAACAAATTGTATGCAGGAATCTACGTTGTACGATAAACCAGCCCGGGTTCACATTAATTAGGACTAACCGTTGGAGTACCTATATGGCGACTTCATGTATGGAGGCTCCGGTTTATAGCCGGAGTACTGCTGTATCATTACCAGTCTCGTTACTGTTGAATGTTTATTAGCTTTCTTGTCATGTACCGGACAGCAGCTGTTAATTACATCTATATATTTATGTGTATTCGTTTATTTTTCAATTTGTTTCACTACGTTATCATCTTTGAGTGTCTTATTACAATAATTACTCTGGGAATCAACTTCCTTATGTTGTTTGATTTTCTTAAATAGACTTAAAGATGCTTCAGAAATAATTATAAGAATTGATAAGTCTTCTGGAGTTGATGGTACTAATTTATACTTTAAATTTTGCAACTTTCGCTATCAATTCAGTTATGTTAATAAAAAAAAATAAAAAAAATCTTCACGTAATTCCAGCAATACAGGGGTAGACAGAGGTCTAGTTTAGACAATTAAGTCCCTTCGACCCACCTTCCACCGAAGATATTTTCGGGACAACGTGACAGGTGGTGAGCCCGTCGCCGTCTTTCTTTCCAAGCCAACGATATTCGTACATAAGTTTTTAAAAAAACCCATTGGTACCTGGAGATCAAACTCGGGTCTCTCGACTCGATATTCCGACCACCCAACCACTCGGCTATCGTGACTTTTAGTTATGTTAATGATATAATTTTTAGGAGTTATTTATGTGTTAATTTATAACGCCATGCTTAAACCTCCGTGATAACGGAGGACATCGTCTCAGATTCATAAACCTCTCAAAAAACCAGAGTACTCTCAGTGGAGAATTTACAGGCACGATTTATTTGTAATTAGAATATAGTTTTACAATTTACGTACCCTTGTAATTTACTTAAGTCAATTGATTTAATATTATTGATAAATTTATTGAGCAAGTTTCAACTTAAATTTAAATAATTATCTACCTAATTCTTGTTATAAATTCAGTTTTGATTTATCGTTGATTAATGTGCAAAAATATTACAAAGTTGATGTTATTTCAATATATTATGAGTATTCGCTACACCTACATTTATAATTGAGGCGTTATTCCAATGGCGATTAACTCTAATGTACTTTAAATATTTGTCACCTTTTTTAACATTTGCCAGTCGTGGATATAAACAAAGACGGGTTGTTTTAAGAATTGAAATCAAAACAAAATAAAACAACATAAGCTGATTAAAAAAAGAGTTTTCTTCCTAACAGACACTGTCTGTGAAAGGGTACTTGTTTACTTTAGGCGCGCCGATGCTAGAAGCTGCTTTTGTAGCCTTCATCTTACTAAGAAATGGTGTTTGCATAAATAAGCAGTATTTAGTCGACTTAAATCAGATATCCTGCATGTAGGCGTAAGTTAAAATAAGTAAATATTGGATTACGTTATCAGTATATACATATAAGCGGATAGTCCCTAAAAATAAAAATAAATATCTTCACCCAATTCTCAATACAGGGGTAGACAGGGGTCTAGTCTAGACAATTAAGTCCCTTCGACCCACCTTCCACCGAAGATATTTTCGGGACAACGTGACAGGTGGTGAGCCTGTCGCCGTCTTTCTTTCCAAGCCAACGATATTCGTACATAAGTTTTTAAAAAAACCCATTGGTACCTGGAGATCAAACTCGGGTCTCTCGACTCGATATTCCGACCACCCAACCACTCGGCTATCGTGACTTTTAGTTATGTTAATGATATAATTTTTAGGAGTTATTTATGTGTTAATTTATAACGCCATGCTTAAACCTCCGTGATAACGGAGGACATCGTCTCAGATTCATAAACCTCTCAAAAACCAGAGTACTCTCAGTGGAGAATTTACAGGCACGATTTATTTGTAATTAGAATATAGTTTTACAATTTACGTACCCTTGTAATTTACTTAAGTCAATTGATTTAATATTATTGATAAATTTATTGAGCAAGTTTCAACTTAAATTTAAATAATTATCTACCTAATTCTTGTTATAAATTCAGTTTTGATTTATCGTTGATTAATGTGCAAAAATATTACAAAGTTGATGTTATTTCAATATATTATGAGTATTCGCTACACCTACATTTATAATTGAGGCGTTATTCCAATGGCGATTAACTCTAATGTACTTTAAATATTTGTCACCTTTTTTAACATTTGCCAGTCGTGGATATAAACAAAGACGGGTTGTTTTAAGAATTGAAATCAAAACAAAATAAAACAACATAAGCTGATTAAAAAAAGAGTTTTCTTCCTAACAGACACTGTCTGTGAAAGGGTACTTGTTTACTTTAGGCGCGCCGATGCTAGAAGCTGCTTTTGTAGCCTTCATCTTACTAAGAAATGGTGTTTGCATAAATAAGCAGTATTTAGTCGACTTAAATCAGATATCCTGCATGTAGGCGTAAGTTAAAATAAGTAAATATTGGATTACGTTATCAGTATATACATATAAGCGGATAGTCACTAAAAATAAAAATAAATATCTTCACGCAATTCCCAATACAGGGGTAGACTAGACAATTGAGTCTCTTTTTGTTCCACCTTCCCCCGTGACAGGTATTTAATTCATTATCTTAATTTTAATAGCCGATTGCTTTCTATTTTAGTGTTCCTTGCATTATGGAATTCCATTTTATAGGATAATGTTGAGATTTTAATGTTTTCAGTTCACATTTTATTTTATAAATTAAAATCCAAGTCACAATAGCCGAGTGGTTGGGTCATCGGAATTTCGAGTCAATAGACCCTAGTTCGATCCCCAGTTGGTAGGCTTGTACCAATGGGTTTTTCAAAAACTTATGTACGAATATCGTTGGCTTGGACATAAAGACGGCGACGGGCTCACTACCTGTCACGGCGTCCCGAAAATATCTTTGGTGGAAGGTGGGTCAAAGGGACTTAATTGTCTAAACTCGAGCCCTGTGTACCCCTGTATTGGGAAGTGCGTGAAGATAAAATCCAAAAAACATACTGGGGTGTCCTTTATTTATTTACTATACAAATGATACTACAGTAAAAATTATACTATTTTTGTAGCAAAAATGAAGATAGAAAGTGTCTGGACCTATAAAAGAGTTAAAATAAATTAATGAAAATTATAATTATTCGTTTATTTATTTAATACTTGAGGAGTGATTTAAAAGATGAACTGAAAGTAAAGGAATGCAGTATATTTTAATACTTTATAACATCCTGAAACTTCCTTCCAACTTTTGTTTTGTTTCTGTCTATTTATATGTAAACCACCGCCTTCTTATTATACTCTAGTTCCTGTCAATCCAAAGGTTGCCTGGAAGAGATCACTTTTAGTGATAAGACCGTCCATTGTACTGTTGTCTATCTTTGTTTTCTTTGTGTGATTTTTATGTGTGGATTGTACACCAAACAAGTTATATTTAAAAAAAAACAATTAAATATCTTCACGCAATTCCCAATACAGGGGTAGACAGAAGTCGAGTCTAGACAATTAAGTCCCTTCGACCCACATTCCACCGATGATATTTTCGGTACAACGTGACTGGTGGTAAGCCTGTCGCCGTCTTTATGTCCAAGCCAACGATAGAATTTAGAAGTTATATTTAATTTATTTAATTTAATAAACATTTTACATAATATTTTCAATTCGTATAGGGGATACCTGAATCTTTCATACAACTCTCATCTTTAAAAACGTGTACTCAGAATTACAGTCCGATGGATATTCCATTGTATTTGTTTTAAAGCATGAAGTCATCAACTACATCATAAAAAGGATTATGAAGTATTGTTTAGCTCACATACAACTCCCATTTTTATATAGCAAATAATTTAAATAATAAAATTGTATTTTAATACATGTATCTTTCATTTCAGTGTTTTGATTTAAAATCTGCCAGATGTCTGATATGGATCATTTAGACGCAGATATCAGATAGGTTTACATATTTTACGCATTAAATGTTTCCCAAAAGACCACAACAACTACAACAATGTACAGTCAAAATTAAATAAGTGGATATTGGAAAATTAAACATACTAATATGTTTAGTAGTGTGCGCGAGACTGTACACGCGTCTAAGTTAACCGTTCTTTGATAAACTTTGCTTGCAGCGATAAGTATGTAGGTGCATCAAGATTTACGATTCATGTCGTCGACTCCACAGTTTTCCGAGTCTCCTCCATTAACCAGTGTGAGAACATCCTGTATCAATTAGACATATTAAATTTCTTTTAGACAATTTGTTTTGAATAGGAATGGTGAAATGGAATGTACACATTTAATTAACACTAGAAGTGTTTTATATATTCTGTAGCATCATTATGATTGTTTTATAGTCTCTAATTTAGTTGAGAATTCTTCAAACTAAACTTAAATAGCACGTCTCAAAAAATTGCCATGCCAATTGTCAATAATTGCCATGCTCGTGGGACAGTCAGCGCTAATATACCCCAAACCGGTATTATTCATTAGTCTTCTTTTTATTCTCGCTAGTCCTCCTCAAAGAGCATATCTAACTACATATTTCATAGGTTATTATGTGATTAGTGTTTTACATTTGTAATATGATTTTTACAGCTTTGTCATTCAACTTATGCTTGATACTTGTACTTAATTCAAAGATAACATTAGCATATTCTAAGCTGTCGCATTCAGTGTTAATATTTTTCCGGACAAAATATTTAACTCCGGTAGAACTTTAAATATATAGAACATAATAGACCTAACCAACATAAAAGTACTACATATACATTTCTGATAAGAATACAAATCAAAATTAACCAGAATCGATACTCGTAATATTTTGACGGTAATGCTGAGTTACTTAAACTAAATCCATGAAAGCTTTACATTTACATTCATGTTTCTAATCCAAATCTAATCGTAAGGCAAATTATTTGTTTAATGTAAAGTTATCCAATCTTAAACTTATTGCTATCAGTGAATGGTTCGATACAAGGTTTTTTAGAAAATTTTAATCCTTTGAAGTTATACTACATTTCAAAGAACGTTAACAAATTATAAAAATTAAAAAAAAATCAAAAAGGTGTATATCCACAGTTACAGTATTAGTTTTTGTGATATTAGTCAACCACTAAAAATAAATTTCGTTAATGACTTCCGTGACTCTTGGAAAGTCCTCCGCCAAAGATTGCTTAAAAATGCAATCGACATTTTAAAAACTCAATTTAAATATGACGGAGCTATGAACTAACAAACATAAAAAAGAACATACAAACAAATTGTAAACCTTCGTCTTTTAAAGTCGGTTAAAATTTCAACAACCTATCAACATTTTAAGTCATTGAATACTTTTTGACATCAAATGCTGAATTTCACGAAAGCTGAGTCGAAAGAGTCACGATAGCCGAGTTGTTGGGTGGTTGGAATTTCGAGTCGAGAGACCCGAGTTCGATCCCCAGGTGGCAGTACCAATGAGTTTTTCAAAAAACTTATGTACGAATTTCATCGTTGGCTTGGACATAAAGGCGGCGACGGGCTCACCACCTGTCTCGTTGTCCCGAAAATATCTTCGGTGGAAGGTGGGTCAAAGGGACTTAATTGTCTAGACTTGACCCCTGTCTACCCCTGTATTGGGAATTGCGTGAAGATATTATTATTTTATTATATATAAATGCTGAATTTTTAAATCATCCATTCTATTAGTTGCGATCAAATACTAATTATGTCATATAATACTACTGCTAATACACGTTCTGCATCGAAATATGCAATTTTCAGAATCTAATTTGCACCTACCTGACCTACCCAACGCCTACGTCACCATTAGTTATTATTGATTTCGAACTAGTGCATATAAATTTGATTCTATGATATGATCCGTAATATCCAAGGCAGCGTCAATATCATAAGATTTATTTGAAGATTAGATTAGTATTTTTTTTAATTAAAATTTATTGTTGAACACTTGTACACAATTCACTTTATTTTAATCAGTCAGAAATAAAGTAAATTGTGTACAAGTGTTCAACAATTAATCAACAATCGCAAGTAAATTATTTTGTTTTAGTTTGAAGAAAATCGACTATCGCGCAAAAAGTTACTTTCGAGCGCTTTCTAGAAATTGTTTCGAAATCCTACAACATAAAAAAATCTATAAAAGTAATCCGTAGCATAGATTCGTAAAATTTCAAATTTTTATTATTTTGTGAACAGTAAAACTCAGATTATTACTATTTTTTGAGTTCCGATATCAGTTTATGTATACATTCGACGGCCTCCGGGAAAGAGAGGCGTTCACAGCGGTTTTCAAAGTGTCGCCAGCTTTTAGGTGCTCGGTTCGATTCGCAGACTAACAGACAAAATGTAGAAAATACTTTTTCTACAAGCTGCTGGTTCTGGGCGTCTGTGGTAGCTTCTGTTTCTGATTCCTTAACACAAGTACTCAAACTACTTACTTTGGGATCAGAGCAATGTACGTGACGTTGTCGCGTATTTATTATACTGCAAATATTATAATCAAATCATGTTAATTGTTTTGGAAATGTAACATATAATACGATGTTCAATTTGCAATAAACTTTTACCCATGGAGAAACTACTCTCTATTGCTCCGTTAGGCCCAATCCCACAATCTATAATATACGCAGCTCCAGCTTTCCAGGTCAACGGTGGCTCTTAACTTGGATTGATGGCTAGATAAATGTGTTTTGTTGAACTTAATACTTTCTAGTTTGTTTCCAAACTAAGTCTGCATATTTTTAAGTGTTTGCTTTTTACATGAACATGCAAATTAAACATTTTTTTAAACCAAATTATGAGTTGTAGATTACATGTTATTAAATAATGTTATTAAATAATGTTATAAAATGTAATTTTTTATTCCATCTTATGTATAAAAGAATATCTTCGCGCCTTTCCTAATATTGGCGTAGACCGAGGTCTTATTAATTAAGTCCTTTCGACCTTTCTTTCACCGAATAATTTTTTTAGGATAACGGGACAGTTGGCCGTCTTTATGCCCATGCCAATGATACCAATAGTACATAACATTTCAAAAGGTCCATTAATACGAGGCAATCTGGGGATCGATATGTCTTGATTCGAATTCCGATCACCCGGCTAGTGTGACTATTATATATATTCAGATAAAACAACTAGAACTAAATTACTCACATTAAAAGATAATATAGCAATTACTGCACAGGAATATTTTTTACGATTTGGCTTATTACAACTTTTTGGATTATTTGCTTACACAATTAAAAGCAAATAACCCAAAAGTTTAAATAGATAATTTCGTAGGTACAAATTAATCATACAACGATGAAAGCACCGCTAACTGCGATAAAGGATGATCAAATATTATTCAACTTTGTAGACAGGCCTCGGTATAAAGTTTATAGAGATAACGTCCGCTTTGGTGCACCGATTACAGGAAACTTATTTCCATCAATCAACGTGACAACGCTAAAGACTTGTAATAAACGATGCCACTGCATGATAGCGACTAGATGTTTCCTTTGCAGGGCTGATTTAAATTTCATTGCAGTTTTCTATTTAAGCATTGATACATTTTTGAGATTAGACATAAATTATTGCTTAGAAAGAGAATAGTGAAACATAATATACTATATTATCATGAACCTTTTGTATTTTTTTATTGATCGCCGTAGTTGATATATTTCTCATTTTTCCATAGTTTGTACGTGATTTGAAATCAAAGCTCTCGTAACGTGTTCGAAGTTCTCGTAACTTCAAACATGACTCTGACTGCCCCTGTGTTTCGAAATGCGTGAAGATACTGATCTTCACGCATTTCAAAATACAGGGGCAGTCAGAGGTCTAGACAAACTAGTCCTTTAATACCACATTTCACCGGAGCAACTTTATGACATAAATCGTACATACATTTTGAAGAAATTCCTTGGTACGAGCCCCTCTCTATCTCGACCCTCGGCTGTCGTGACTTCGACTCGTACTTCTTAGTTAGAAATATGTTTATAATAATGTTATATGAAAGTTAAAAATATTCTAAAACGTAATACTTTATACTGCCTTATTCGAGTATCTCTTTACATCGAAATTCAAGCTCATAGTGATTAATTATAACCGTAAAATAAACTCTACAGGGATCAAAGAGCTACTGAGCACAACTTCTGATTTATATCGCTTATAATAGTAATTACCTTTAGCTATGCGTGCATTACAAAAATATTTCATGCGCTGATAATATATTCAAATTTAATTACCCATATATGTCAGAAGGCGAGTTAATCTTAAGGAATTGCAGTCGGGACTGGCTTGATAATGTAATACGACGTTTATAGGTAATTACTAGAAATCTGAAGGTGTGGCATTTGATACAACATTGCTCTGCGTTTGGTGGATAACAAAACTTAAATAAATTGTTCTTTTGTATTATTTGGTATATAATAATATAAAATGAAATGATAAATAAATATTAAATTATAAATAAATAAGTATCTTCACGTATATTTCCAACGTGTGGTAGATAGATGTTTAGACAAGATAGGTGTGGGCCCATCGTCACCTAAGTGTACAACGGCGTAATACATTTACATACATCTCCGTGGAGAGGCGTACACACCTGTTATCGTGGTGTCGCCGGCTCTGAAGTCCCGGGGTCGATCCCCGGTTGGGTCAATGTAAAAAAACACATTTTCTACATTTTTATGGGTCTGGGTGTTTGTGGTGCCTTCATTGTTTCTGATTCCATAACACAAGTGCTTTGGCTATTTTTCTATCTATCTACATATCCTAATAAAAACTCACTATTAACAAATTTAGTGTAAAAGTATTTGCAAAATCATTAACTTAGTTTTCTCCAATTGCTATCATATGATTTTTCTTAAGTTAGATGGATTTGTCGCTGTTGCTTTAAAACAGGCATTTAAACTGCGCTGGAGAGCTTCAGAGGCTGACACAGATACTAAGTAAAACATAAATATTTTAGTCAAGATGTATCCATTATTGTACAGAAGACATTTATTGTAAAACATATAAATGGTTATTATTATAATAACAAAAACGGAATGAATATAAAATATTGATTAGCAGAAAAGTTTTTTGTTATATCGTGGTGAGACTGATGTGTCCTATTTCCTGTCCTATCAACGTAAATGTAAACACTTAAACAGCACACGTGGCATAAAATAAACATATATTCCATATATTCTGTATTCTCAGTTAATATTCGTAATAGAACTTATACCATAGAAGGAAAGTTGTCGGCGCAAAGAGAAAACAATCCATAAATGAATATTGATTTAATATGTGATTACAACTTACCTATAGGATCAACTTAAGTATAATATTCATAGACGTAATAAATATTAGCAAACATTAAAGTCAGGTAATAGAAACTAAAGAATAAATAAAAATAATATCTTCACTTCATTCCCAATACAGGGGTAGACAGAGGACTAGACTATTAAGCCCTATCAAACCACCTTTCACCGGAGACTATTTTGGCATAACGTGACTTTATGTACAAGCCAACAATATAAATCGTACATAATTTTTTGAAAAAACTCATTGGTACGAACGAGCTTACCATCTCTTGACTCCAAATTCAAACACTCAACCTTTCGGCAACTAATCAAGTACACCACCTCACGATTTCCCAAGATAAGCTGCGGCGAAATGTGGGTCGTAAGGACTAATAGTAGACATCTAGCCACCCCGTATTAAGAAATGCGTGAAGAAAATAAAGCATCAATATCAGATAAAAGTGTTGAAGAAAGCTGAAGGTATTTGTCAAACTCAAACGTGCACATTTGTCATCACGATGTGCAATTTCATTAAACTGATACTGCGGGAGCAATCTTTCACTTTAATGGATTGATAATTCGCATACACATGACACTTCTATTATCGTGAGCGCCGGTACACATTATGCAATGCTTCTAGATTTATTTTAAAGAGGAATTATAAATAAAACAGCAGAAACAGACTGTTCTATATTACACTCATTGACTGAGTGCGTTCATAATTTAATAGATCGATTTAGATGGTAATCTCTCGAATGCGAGAACTTTATGGCATACTGCACATTTGTGTTTGAAATATGTATTGAATTATTATATTATACGATGAGGTTCAGTTTCAACAGTTCAATTATTTATGGACGGCAAAATTTTTCTTCATCAAAACGAATACTGTGTATGTATACATGAATGAATATTAATCTATAATCATAAATATACATAGATAGGTACTCACATAAATTGCTGTTATCCCAGTGTAAGTAGCTTAAGCACTTGTGTTATGGAATCGAAAACAACGAAGGTACCGTAAAGAAGAAGGTTTTCTACATTGACCGATCCGGGAATCGAACTCAGGACTTCAGAGCTGGCGACACTGTAAAAGCAAGTGTGTAAGCCACTCGTCCAGAAAGGTCGTCGATTACATTATTATTTTGTTGTCTCTTTCTTGATAATTTTGCCTCCAAATATTGTATACATAGACATATACATAGACATTTATAGACATAAATAGGTGTAGATACTATTTACGTAGGTATATTTTAACGAGGGGCAAAGTCGATTCGGAAATTATAAATCGAGAGAAACTTGTTCTACGAATCAATTCGTTGGTCCGCGAAGTTAATTGGTACAAAGTGATATCACTTGAGTTTGTTTGTACACCTAATTGATTCTATTGACACAGTGTTACCGACGGAGATAGGATGTCAATGAGCTCATATACGTACACGAAGGGCAATGTAAAAGTTAACTGTAGATAACGTAGTTTTTTTTAAAGCGATTTTGCCTTCGTGGCAGAAGTTCCGAGAGATGGTACACATACGAGTGTAATACATTACACGTGCATGTGTGTGAAGATGATATTGCACAAAATCGCTATCATAAAGTAGAGAGTCAAAGACAATATATACTTTCATATATTTCCCTTGCATCCCTTAAGTCCCCCTTAAGTCAATGCGAACCAGTTTTTTTTAGAGTCCAGTGTCGCAGAGTCTCTGCGGTCGCTCATCGTAGAGTCTACTCGCTTGATAATGCTTTGTTTTTAGGCGAAACACGTGTCGCGTTTTCGGTGGTGGTATATGTTACCCGGTTTGAGTGTAGTGGTGGTGGTACATACAGTGGAATTAGTGCACGCATCTGTGGGAGGGAGGGTGGTGCTCTTCTTCTCTTCGGACCAGGTAACATATACCTTTTTATATTTGCATGCGGAGTGTTGCGAAGTAACTTTTTCAATAACAACTTTACAATGAATTTCCGCAAAGTGACGCCTGAGTCAATTAACTAGTTTTTTTAAGTAAAAACTTATTTAAATGTGTCCTTTTTTAAATATGACTTGCTGTGACGTCTTACTGGATTTAAATTAAATTACACTCAGATAGTTTATTAATTTAACACTTAGGATGTTTTTAGTCCCAAAATATTTAACATTTTTTGGGACAGAAATTAATGGCCAAGATTTTGTGCAGGTAACATTCCTAGTCTATCTGTATAGTTGTTTCCATTGAGAAGTTAGGACATTGTTTTTGACAACCTCCGGGGTCTTTATTTATCTATGTATTTGTTTATATACCCAAAAATAGTTATTAAAAACATTATTTTTGAGCTGATGATACTGATGATACCATGCGAATCTTAATCACCTTGGTTTTCCGAACACGGCCTCCTTTTTAGCAAATGAGTCAAAAACATGTACTTAATATAGGTACTATTTATGTACAGTGCAGAGTGACCAATGTTTCAATTAATATTTTATCGCAACCTGGGCCATAAAATAAAACGGGAACGTTTCATTCTACGTTGATATTAGGCAGTTAAATCATTGACGGCCAGACAGACTCCGGACTGGGGCATTACGGAATAAGGACGTCCGGCATTAACTGGATCTTTAATAGGATAACACCTTTTACTTCCATATTTGTCATGTTATTTTAGATTACCCATACGTGCAAGTCATGTAATACATTTAATACGCGTTTACCCAACTATAAATAGAAAAACTCTGATCCCAAAGTAACTATGTAAAGCACTAGGATTGTTTATATTATAACTATTATATATCTTCACACACAGTCCCTGACGGAGTAGCCAGAGAGAACAGATCGCCAAGTGTCACGATCCTTATACACCTCATTCGCTTCTTTCATTTCTTCTTTATACATAATCTTCTTTATACATGCACGTCTAGGTATCCGAGTACTCTTGACCCTCCCCTCTTCGAGCAATTTGCTCACATGGTCTTCGAAAGTTAGTCTTGGCCTACCTCGACCCCTTTTACTATTAACTTTCGCACTATTCATTATCTTCACAATTCGGTCTTCGCGCATTCGCTTAACGTGCCCAAACCATCGAAGCACGCCCTTATCAATTTTAGTGATAAGGTCATCTTTCAGATCTAACATATTGCGAATCGTTTCGTTTCGCTTTCGGTCGGTCAAGGTAACGCCGCACGTTTTACGAAGAGATAGCATCACCACTGCATTCAACTTGCTTTTATGCTTCCTCTGGCATACCTAGGTTTCGCTGGCATATAAGAAAGTCGGTACCAGCACCGCGTTATGTATCACAAGGCGTGCATTTTGTGTTAACTTATATTACATAATTAATTTAACTAGTGTTATGGAATCGGAAATAACGAAGGTACTACAAACACAGACCCGACACAAGGTAGAAAATGCAATTTTCTAAATCGACCCCTCCTTAAATCGAATAGCATGTATAGTATATGTGTGACAGTAGCTTATAACACGCATAGACTATAGACAAAGGAGTCTTTACACAGGAACTAAATAAACAAGGCTCTGTGCAGCTGTCGGTCGTCAAACAAGTGCATAACTTTACACTAACCTGTGACAACGGATACACTCAGCTACAGGCGTTATCTTCCTGGGCATTAGAAAACAATTGTGAGATAATTATTGGCTTTACTTCTTTATTTTATCTACGAGGTCTTAAATTCTGTCAAGATTTCGAATCATTTCCTTTTTTTTTTTTGTAAATAAATTATATTAAAAAAGTAGACTCTTTGGCTATGTTAGCATGAATGCATGGTGCAGTTTTTGAAAGGCCACGTAAGAAATCACATAATGACAACAGGTTTGAATAAAATCCTTTATTTGTATAAAAAGGAAATAATCAATTATTTTGTATTGGTTAATTCAAATAAAGAAAATATCTTCACGCAATTCCCAATGCAGAGGTACGCAGTGGTCTAGGCAATTAAGTCCTTTCGGCTTCTATGTTGACCTAATACATTTTTGGGACTATATTAAAGGTGGAGAATCTGGTCGCTGTTTTTATGTTCAACTCAAGAATATAAATCGTACTCAAGTTGTGGAAAAACCCTTTGGTATTTGGCCACTCGATCGGATCGAACTCCGGTCTTTTGACTCCAATTCCGATCACCCCACCACTCGGCTATCGTGACTGACGTGTTCATAAAATGTGTCAGTCTGTATTTAATGATTATAAGTCAATGTTTTGTAACTCCTGATAATTAATAAAAGGAGCATAAAAACAGTACGTCTTCTTAATTACTCTTGTAAAATTTTGTTATTTCACTGAAACTATACTAATTACACCCTTAAATATTACCATGGAGGTATACTTATGTATTATCCATAAAGTATTCAATGTAAGCGTCCAGTGAGACAATAATCCTCAACGTGGGCAGAAAGTGGCGCTAAAATCCAGGATCACACTGTTGCATAAACAATGCGAATACGAATCATAATGCGAATGCACATTCGTAAAATTTTGAATCTTATTCCGTTGTATTATGGTTCAAAAGGTTTCTCATCTAATTGTGGAGGTACGAAAGATGTGGAACAAATTGATGTGGTAATAATAAGAATTATAATTCATGCCTTTGTGATAGTTAATTGACTCAGGCGTTACTTTGCTGAAATTCATTGCAAAGTTGTTATTGAAAAAATTACTTCGCAACCCTCCGCATGCAAATATAAAAAAAAATATAAAAAGGTATATGTTACCTGGTCCGAAGAGAAGAAGAGCACCACCCTCCCTCCCACATCCCTCATTGTAAAGACAATTAAAATTCTAAGCATATAATTGCAATAAAATCGTGAAACAGGGAATAAATACATATTCCATATGTAACGATTTTATTACAATTAATTGTAATTAATTGTGCACGTATATGTTTTTATATCTGCAGTTATTCTACAGTTATCTACAGTTATATTTGCAGTTAATGAAAATTTCAAATTCTAATATTATAAAATAATATTATTATCTGCAATCAATAAAAAGTTGAAATTCAATTTGAATGTATACGAACTTTTCCTGTGGAGCCAGCACCATTTGATTTACTGTAGTCCAAATATTCCATTAAAACTAATTTATAAAAATAATTGCTGAATGAATGAAGCCACAAGTAGTTGGTTGACTGGCATTTGATTTACGAGACCAGAGTTCGATCCCCAGGCGTAAAGGACAGTACCATTGATTTTTTGGTTGTTTTGATTCCTAATAAGCTCCGGTGAAATATAAGTCGATAGGAAATTATTGGAAAATGTGTGAAGGTAAATAAATATACATCTGCGTTTAAAATAAAACGATTTTCGGATTTTATCGCATTTTTTAATTAGTTTTTACAAACTATTTTTATTTTCCGACGTTTCGAATGCTTTACAGCATCCGTGGTCACGGGGGACTGCACGGGCGTAAATACAAGAAATCATTACACTTCTGCGTGTTTTATTCAAAGTAATCGTTTTTAATGCATTCATGAGTGAAATTATTTTAAATTTTTAATTGAAACAACAGAACAAACTGATTTTATGGTAGTTTCATATATTTATATAATTTAAAATAAATAAATAAATATCTTCACTCAATTCCCAATACAGGACAGAGGTCGGTAGGTAGTCTAGACAGTTAAGTCCCTTACCCACCTTCCACCGAAGATATTTTCGGGACAACGTGACAGGTGGTGAGCCCGTCGCCGTCTTTATGTCCAAGCCAACGATATATTTCGGTCACAAGTTTTTGAAAGATCCTTTGGTCTCGAAATCGTGTCTCTTGACTCGCAATTCCGGCTCACACTCAACTCGAAAACCACCCAACCACTCGGCTATCGTGACTTTTTTATTGTCTTTTGTGTTGTATTTTTTTACATTATTTAAAATTGTCATTAAAGTATTCCTTAAAATTATAGTAACATTTTAAATTCTCTCACACTTCTTGGTATTCTTTTAAATTCCATCCATTTATCTACAATTGAGCTGTTAACAAGTGTTCATAAATGATATGAAGGCATTGTAGCAATGAATGCACTGTCGCAATACAATCGAGTCGATTTTATTCACAGCACGTACAGTATAGAAATAATCTGCGTACTTCCACATATTATTCGACCATTAGCTTCAAGAACGTGTATATATTATTCCCTCGCTTTGTAATAATATATTTTTTTAAACAACATTCCTTTACATTAACTTATGAAATATATTTAGACTTATACCGCACGCGCCTATTTTATTCATTTATGTTAAATTATATTAAAACGCATTTAGACGCTAATAGATATATCTATAGATAAATGCCATTTTATCGCTTATTGCTATTCTAGTGTGCTTTATATGTTTAAATCCAATAACTTGATTGGTCCCATTTGTAGCTTTTACGCTTATATAAGAATATGTGATTTAAGTAAATATGATTTAAGTAAGACTAGCTGGTAGAGAGAGACCTACGAAGCTAATGTTTGCGGGTTCGAATTCTGCTAAGAGCAAACATTTGTGTGATGATTGTGTTTCTTCTCGAGTCATGGATGTTTATTACATATATATTAGTAAGTATTTTATACAATTGGCTTTGACACTAAGACTTCGACAAGCTCACCTCCGTGGTCACGTTGTCACAAATAGGCTTTGGGTACTGATGGGTCGAAAGGACTTAATTTCGCGACATCTCTCTACCCCTGTAATGAAAAATGAGTGAACACATGAAAAAATGAAAAATTGATCATGTGTGTTAACAACCTGCAAAATTTCAAAAGGCCCACTTTTTATTTGGATATTAAGAATAACTCTTTTTGACTTTTTTAGACTTTTATTTTCAATATCTTAATGCCATTCACAATACAGGGGTAGACATTTTTTGGGACAGCGTGACAGGTGATGAGCTTTTCGCAGTCTTTATGTCCAAGCCAACGATGTAAATCGTACATAAGATTTTGAATCAAAACCATTACTACAGGCCTACCACTTGGAGATCGAACTCTGGTCTTCACTCTTCATCATGACTTTATTTTCGATAGTTTACATTGTCCGTGTGATACTGGGATTAACTTCGATCTGGATATGGTATGTGACAGTAAAACTAAAGCCCGCTACTATTTTGTCTTGATTATCTATGCCTGGCATACTTGATATAATAATTCAAAGTTTGTATCTTTACTGATGACACATGTTACCCATTAACATGTCACATTCAGTTCATGGATATATCCTTGTACAGACAGCACGCATTTGCGTATACAACATGAGTGTGCGCGGAATTGTGCATAATGTTATCCTTATCTCCGATGGATCTAGAGATACTGAATGCATGAATGCTCAATACACTGTATATATTTTTTAAATGTCACAAAGTGTGTATTTACTGTTGTCATAATAAATTACAAAAAAAAATATGGATTGTAAATTGCAAAAATACATTTGCCAGATGTAAATCGTAAAGAGCTTTTGCGGAACAAAGTTTTGTTTTATTTATTTGACGACAGCCGAGGACGAGTGGCGTGCACACCGGTTTTCAGTGTCGCGGGTTAGATTCCCGATCTGGACAATGTGTAGAGAAACACTTTACTATTGTTTTATGGGTCTGGTTGTAATTTTTTTTAACTACGTATTATGTAAGTACCCTGGGTGAAGAAGCTTCGCTAGGCTCGCTTCTCGGCTCTCGCTTCTTCAAAAAGGCACTTTAAAAAATAAATTACTTAAGTTTTTAACATCTTCATAAATTATTAATTTAATAACAAAGATTTCAGAATAACTTATATGCTTTGAAATCAATAAAAAGTATATTTTATTTGTAATAATTTTTTTATCAAATTACACTTGTAATCTAGAACAATTCCTATAAACATGTACAAATAAAACATATTGTACAATCGTCAGGGCACAGACCTAAATACCAATATGTAAGTATATATGCAAGATAAGCTCGTTTAAAGTAATAGGTAAGGTGCAATGTATAAAATACACATAAGATATAAATGAATATGTATGTACATACAATGGCTATTTAATATTAATGACCTCGCTAGCTGCTTTACGTTGTTCAGTTAGTATGCCTTGTAATAACTTTCACACCTGCTTCTCAAAGAGCTCCAAGTTAGACTTGATAAACAGCCAGCGCCATTGTGACGGCGGCCAATTTACAAAACGTTGTTAGGCTGAAGTTAAGCCTTATGTCATTATAAAACTCTCTTGCAAGAGTTATACTCATGTAAATCTTAAGCCACTAATACAAAGTTACGGAAATTCTTATCTCTATGTTTTATTTAACAAATTGTATTTATTATAAGAAATTATACAATAGCCTAATTTAGGTTGCGGTCTGCGAAACATAACGTCGCAGGTTCGGGCCCGCCGTTCGACTATTGTCTTTAACCACTCCAGATACAAGCATTACAACTTAGTTAAAGCGGTTAACATGAATACTAGTAATGTTATATAACATTGCTTGTAATCCTTTAAAAAAAATTAATACCTATGAATATAGTCACGACATTAGTACCGACGTCTCTGGTGGAACAATTTAGGCTAATTGACTTGCTTATATCAACAATTGTAGATTTTTAAATATGAAGCGTATCTAATTTTGTATTAGACCCCGTTTCCAAATACATAACCATGTGATTTTATATAAAAAACAACTAAGGCAAAAAAACCGAGAAACAAAATGTTGAAAGAAGTTCAAATGTTGAAAGGACATCTGGAAAAAAAATACTACGTTAAAAAGAGACTAGACATTAAGAGACATTCAAACATCAAAAACTAGGATAGACATGAGGTCACATTAGGCACATAAATTGTGGACGCAATTAACAAGCGCCATAATCAGACTAAGTGAGGATATAAAACGTGTGAAATCATGAAGACAAATTGGTCGCTTAAAGCCGGACGAATGAATTAAAGAGCAAGTTTCGTAACAAAAATATTTAGCTCACGATCAGTCGTTATTACGGGACCACACATGTGCTGCATAAATCTATATATAACTTCTGGTTTTCCCATACATTGATATTATAACGCCTATTAATTCCCATTCGGCACGATCGGACACACCTTTAACTCTCATCATATAATCGTTTTTAAATATTTTTATTTTTGGTGTTTTTTTTATCATCAATCAGCTGACTGATATTAAAGAATTTGGGTAGATGTGAGTGATTTGTTTTTACCCTCACAATTTGCTATAACTGGAGTACAGATTGATTATTTAGTCTTTTCACGTTTCAATGGAGCTTATTCAGGTTTTCCGTAATAACATCACACAATGTCTTACTGTACAAACCAATTTATCTATGTAAGTATATTGATATAAATGTCATTATAAACATTCATGATTCCATCATGTGAATCATCACTGATTGCTCCTAACGGACTCAAAGCCGCAATTTTTAGCTTCGAAGGGACATCACCGACTGTGCTATCGGATCGTTTAATGTGTAATTATTTCATAGTGATAATATAAGCTCCTATGAGGTGATTACCTATCAGTTCTATTTTCGAGAAAATGGTGTCATGTCCCCTCGCACAGTAAAATACCTGGAGAATATTTTATTTACAAGTGATGGTAAAGCGTTTTTCTTTACGTCTTTCTTCATGTATATACCTTTTTCAATTGAACTTGTATACCATCGTATCCACCGATAAATAAATTGACTTCTAACTCTAATAGAACAAAAGAGAGACGATGATTATTTAATTTTAGCTGATAGAAATATTTTCACAGCATTCCGCATTACAAATAAGTTCAGTTCCTGTATTCCAGTCTACGAGCTGACGCTTATTCTAAAAAACTACAAGGAATGGGCATTTTCGAACTCAAAAACTAATTTATTACTTCTAGTCACGATAGCCGAGTTGTTGGGTGGTCGGAATTTCGAGTCGAGAGACCCGAGTTCGATCCCCAGGTGGCAGTACCAATGAGTTTTTCAAAAATTTATGTACGAATTTCATCGTTGGCTTGGACATAAAGGCGGCGACGGGCTCACCACCTGTCACGTTGTCCCGAAAATATCTTCGGTGGAAGGTGGGTCAAAGGGACTTAATTGTCTAGACTTGACCTCTGTCTACCCCTGTATTGGGAATTGCGTGAAGATATTTCTTTCTTTCTTTATCTATAATTGTTTATGCAAGTCATGTTAGAAAGGTGAAAAATTATTAACTTAATATCTCTTATAGCTACATATGAATTAAGCATTTATTCTACTGTACCGAATCGTAAATTTATAAAGAAAAAATTATGAATGTGCTTATTAAATTAAATAATAATCGTAATATATTTCTCCATTATCAAATTACTGCCAACGCTAATAACATTAAAAGCCTTAAGATTTCCGCTAGCGGTTACAGAATCACGTTTTGTAAAATGAAATGGTGTCTAATTATTAAATTGTATGAATCGGTGAAAGTATAGATCGGATAATAAAAACTAATGGAACGTCCATTAAAAGTCGAATTTTCAACATCGCTGACCATGACACGAAGCCATAAAAACTTTTGTTTGATAACAAAAAAAAGCTTTTATTGTAAACCGCGCTTTTCGCAGACGTCTTTTGAATCTAACTTAATTATCTGTTAGAAAAAAAAACTGTAATAACTAAAATGAACCTTGGTGCATAGTGATTTGATTTAAAATGGTACTGTTAACAAATTTATAAAAAAGTAACTTTGTTTCGCTTGCAAAATCAAATTGGTTGCTAAAATTTTGACAAGCATTTACTTGTTAATATTGGCATAGAAACATTTTAAAAGTTTATGGTGTTTTTTTTCGGAACTGACCGTTATCTTTTATTAATCAATTAGATTTGATTTGAAAGTCTATGGGCTTTATTAGCCTTGATGCTATATTTAAACTACTTTTTTGGAGGACTGAATACTTATCTTCACACACAGTCTCTGATGGGGTAGCCAGAGAGAGCAGATCGGCAAGAGTCACAATCCTTACATATCTCTTCATACATGCACGTCCACTCTTCGAGCAATTTGCTCACATGATCTTCAAAAGGTCTCGGCCTACATCGTCCCATTTTAATATTAACTTTCGCGCTATATATTTTCATTGCATTTCGATCTTCACTCATTCTGAATACTTGGTAATGTCTTTTTAATTCGAACGGCTCCATATTTGAGAAACTCAACAAAAATTTTATTGAATAAAAAATAATCATTAAAGTTTGCAAAAATATCGCGTATTATATCGTAGCCAACAAAAAAACGTTCGAACGAACTGGTAACCTACTTATTTCAAAGTAGGTTAAACGCTTTTGCTATAGGTGCCATTTTGTTCAAATGTTGATTATGGTGGGTTGGTAGACTGCAATCGCTACGAGGAAAGAAAGTATCAGAATTATTTTGTCTGAATCGTAATATCGTTATAAAATTTGTTGTCCCAAAACATATACTGATTTAAATAATACTGACGCCTTGATAGCCTAGTCTCTAATTAACTACCTGAAGCTAAAGGTTGCGGATTCGAATCCCTCTAGAGGCTAATATTTGTGCAATAATGAATGTTAGGCCTGACTCATAGAAACATCTATATGTATTTTATCTAATATATGGTATCGTTCGTTTAGACACTAAAACTATAAACTCACCACCCATCACGTTGTCCCAAATAAGCTTATGTAAATTGGGACTATACCACTCGCTATCTAGACCTCAGCCTACATAATTATTAACAATTGCGTCAAGATGAAACACTGCAAGACCAGACCAGCATTGAATAACTGGACCAACTTTGAAACCGGCACGGCCCTCGTGTCGTGAGAGATGGCTTGTAGTGAAGAGGGTCGCATCACGAAACAACGCTGTCGATCAAACAATGCCAGTCTGATACAAGTCAATCGTGAGGTTGAATTCGTTAGGTGACGACAAGACGACATGCACGTAGCGCGAAAACAAATAACTGTAGCTTATCGTCTCACCTGAGCTAAGTATGTGTACAGGATTTAGAGATGAGACGGCCAAGGAGTGTATTTCCCATATACAAACTAAACCTCTTCAAGGTGCGAGTGCACAGGCTTCTCATGAGTAAACTCGCTCCATAATAGACTTCATCTATGCCTTCAGGCTCGATGTAGGTCAAGAGTTAACCCATTTATCAAATAAAAAAAAACCTTATCAATAAAAGGAACTGGAAGAGTGGCTCACAGCGTTTCATGGCTCAGTTCTCGAGGTCGATTACCGGTCTGGTCAATATAGAAAACACTTTTTCTATATTTTCTCGGGTCTGAATGTTTGTGGTACCTTCGCTGTTTTTTATTTCGTAATAAAAGTGCTTGAGGTGCTTACTTTGGGATGAGAGCGGTGTATGTGAGATACATATATAGGGACAACAATATATATGTATCTATGTAATGAACACGACCGTACTTCGAAGGTTCCGAGTGTTACGAAAAAATAAGAACTGGTGGAAGATATTTCGCAGTTTTTTTTTTTGAGATGAAGCTTACTAAGCTTTTTTCAATAACCAATACCCGTGTCTAGCCAAATAAAATGGTACTTTCGCGGGATTAACCGCAACGCAGATTTTCAGCCAGTACCTAGTATTTTCTTTTTTAATTTGTTTTTTTTTTGGGTAATAAAAGACTAACATAAAACAATGTTTTTTTATTCTAATCCTGATTGCGTTTCTTTATCGATACTGCTCAATTTCAAAACCATTAATTTTAAAAACAATAAAAATGTCGATATTTTTACTTTTTTTTTCTAACCAACTTCGTTATAATGGTTCCCCACAGTCAATAAAGCTTTGATTTACTGCCAGTTATCAGACGGTCGCTTAGAAAACAAATTGCTTACGATACGAGAAAATAGTACTAATATTGGATTTTAATAAATTGTACAGTTATATAAATATTAGAATGTTTTGCTGAGGAAATGAGAAAATGGTGATTCTATCGTCTAATTCTACCGACCGCGGCGAGGTTTATTTATGTAATTGATTAGTTAAGGATACATTTTTGTTTACGTTTAGTATTAAATTAATCGTATGAATAGGCCATTATAGAATCGAAAGATGTTATAAAGTTGCTGTTATGGTATTTACATCTATAATAAGTTATAAGTTATTTTAATTCACGACCCGATAACCTAGTTGGTAGTGACCCTACCTACGGGTTCAAATCCCGCTAGGGACAAATATTTGTGTGATGAATATGAATGTTTATACTCATATCATGCATGTTTATATTTATCTATGTAAATATATATGTATGTTGTATCGACTTGGAAATTAAGACGGCGATATTCTCACCATCTGCCACGTTGTCCCAAATAAGTCTAAAAGACTTAATTGTTAAGATCCCAATCAATAAATAAATGGATGGGACTCTTCTCAGTACTGCGAAAAATTTGTGAAGATAAATAGCATATATACGTTTAATTTATTGACGACCATCGTTGCTGAGTGGCGTACACACCGGTTTTCATGGTGTCGCGAGCTCTGATGTTCCGGGATAGATTCCCGAACGGGTCAATTTAGAAACCACTTTTGGATTGCCCCATCGTTATTTCTGATTCCATAATACAAGCGCTTAAGCTGCTCACTTTGGCTCAGAGCAATGTATGTGATGTTTAAAAAAATATATACAAACATTACACCGGATTCTTTTGCCAGGCATATCGTCAATTTACACGGTGCAAGCATAGCGGATAACGCATTGCAATGTCGATTACCATATAAAGAGCGCTGCTACGGCGCCGGCGCGGACACGAGGCGCCACCTGGTGACTCACGCCCGAAACCAGATGACACTGGATACACCCGGGCAGCATTAATTAACAGCTCATTATTTTAATTCGTAGATACCGCTTAATGTCTTAAATGTTTTTGTATTGGACTACACAAATTCTCAATGGGAGATCGAATTTCTTTCGATTTAAACTTTCGATCAGTATCTAATACTACTAAACTAACGAGAAATTTAATAGTCCACTGACACGGAAGGGTTTCAAACCCTCTGTTGTCCGTGACAACGCTCAACCTCCTTTGCCTACGAGACACCGTCCTACACAAAGCCGTTTAAGTTTTTAATCTCCCTTTTTAGTTACACCTCTTAGGGACATTGGCGTCATCTGCCAGAGTCTCAGGAGATCTCCATTTATTTATCAACAGAGACTAGATAGACAACAATAGACAGTGAATTTTAATTGAATTATTTTTACAGCATATGTGAAGGCACACACTAATACGGATACCAACGTTTGTGTGTCATCTTGAAGTTTCTCTGTCCTAATAAAATTGGTTCGGAAACATTTTAGGATTTTAATCCCTATACGTTTTCAAATTGGCAATCGGTAGGGGAAACATACATACAAACATAACGGGTAAATAGTCCACTGCAACATAAGATTCTCCTGCATGGGAGAATTTACCATAACCGCCACCGCTTGGGATGATATCGGCTTACGCCACGCTTCTCAAGCGGATTGCCGAACACACTACCAGATATATGCACTTTAGAGTTACTTTAGTACACGATAGCCGAGTGGTTGGGTGGTCGGAATTTCGAGTCAATAGACCCGAATTCGATCCCCAGTTGGTAGGCTCGTACCAATGGGTTTTTCAAAAAACTTATGTACGAATATCGTTGGCTTGGACGTAAGGACGGCGACGGGCTCACCACCTGTCACGTTGTCCCGAAAATATCTTCGGTGGAAGGTGGGTCGAAGGGACTTAATTGTTTAGACTCGACCTCTGTCTACCCCTGTATTGGGAATTGCGTGAAGATATTTTATTTTTTTTTACTTACTTTAGTAGTATTGTCGCCAGGGTACAAATTTACCACCCCATTCTTCCCGTGGGCGTCCTAAGAGGCGTCTACAAGCTCTGAAAACAGCATAGCCAGTGATATGTCACAGTATAACCATTCCAAAAAATACCAGACCCAAACACATCAGACTGGTAACGGGCAGCAGTTTCAACGCTTTAAGTTTCTGGTACAAAAAAGATGATTACACATTATAGGAAATTCTTCTTAAAGGTCAGGTTTTTTCCAGCAGTGGAATTTTACAAACCGTAAATATTGTGCTGTAGTCATATGAGATTTGTATATTTAAAACACGAAGATATGCGAATTAGGATAGAGAAACATCAAAAGCGAAGCAAATCCTTAAAATTATAGTTGTTGAAAACAATTACACAACATTACATCATGTCCTCGTCATAATATGACAATAGTGATCAACCTTGGGCCCACGCCCCGCTCTGAATCCAAACAATCAATGCGCGCGGAAATGGTAATTTTTATGTGTCGGAACGATACGTTATTTAAAGCATCACCCTCTGTTACGAGCGTAGCGGAAAATTATGAAAAGTGAAAGAAAAATTGACATTTATATTAACTCAATAAGATGTATTAATTATGCGTTAAAAATAATAATATTAACAACATCGGTTTTGTAAGAAAGAAGCTATACAATGAACATCGTACAATTTACAGCACACAGTTAATAATTTACCACCATCTAAAATGTTAAAGAATGTAGTTTCCAATAAAAATTAGTTTTAGAAAATACGTTAATTTTGATTTTTCACCTGGGACAACTAGGTAAAAGTTAATACTCCCTTTTACAAATTCTTTACAAATACCTAAGACCTAACTTATTGCTAACTTAAGGTCCATTAAAAGATCTCTGCAGGACATAAGCCTCTACGATGAGAAGCAACCGATGAATTTACGGAATGCTAAAAGTTTAAAATTATACGTTCTAGGAATCTCTGAGGTTTATACGTAAGCCTTTGAACGGCTATTTTTTGATGCCAGTTTAAACTAGGAATTTTCTTCTGTGTTTCCTAACACAAGTATTCAAACAATTTAATATTACTTACCATTAGTTAATTTATTTAGCATATACATTTAACATTTTGCCTCAACAGCGCCGGCACTAGTCACGAAAACGCTTTCTCTTAACAAAATATGCACAGTATCAACGACATCTAAAAGTCATGAATGAGTCGATCTAGTGGGCGATATATAATAATGTACCTAGAGACTCTTGCTTTCGATGCACGTATTTGGAGATTCCGCCAGTTATGATACCAATCTGTCTGAAGCTTGTGCCTTTATTTGAAACGCTCTACCAACTTTCTAATGTTTATAATTTCTGTTATCTTTTTGCTTTACTTATGGCATTCATTAGATATTTCTTTTAAGTAAATAAATAAATAAATATCTTTACTCAAATCCCAATACAGGGGTAGACAGAGCTCTAGTCTAGACAATTAATTGTCTAGACTAGAACTCTGTCCCTTTGTCCCACCTTTCGCCGAAGATATTTTCGGGAATATTGCTTATGTTAATAATTTAAAAAGATTCGAGGAAGATTCCTTAATACTTTTACTTTTCCTAGACTCTTCCGAATGGGGATAGAACTTGAGCCTCTTAATTTAAATTCAAATTACCCAACCAGTTGGCTGTGATGACTTCTCATATATAGTACATATAAAATGGAAATGTGATTATGAAAAAACTTTGATATGAAAAAGTATTATTATACATAGTTCGCGGTGGTCCGCGCCTAAGGCCAACGACTTCAGATTGATAGATAGCAGAACAACTTGTACGTACGTAAATGTAGACTATAGTAACATGTACATGATTTATTGAGCTACATCAATAATAACAGAAAGGAAAGTCTAAAAGTTAATTATAGCCTATTAGATATGTTCTAATAAATATATTATAAATGCTACTGTACTGTAACGATTCATCGAAGCATGAAAATCCATTCGCTTTAAATAATAATAGACTATAAAAACATATTTTTTATAGTTGTCTATTAACAAAGTTGTACAATTTTGATTGTTATTGTGTAGGTTTTATTGCTTTCTATCTGGAATATTCTTACTTACCTTTCACCATGTTCTTGAATATTATTAATTGCTTTTGTTTTATTCAGCTACGGTGGCTTAAAGGCCGGAAATAGTCTTGATTTCATTGTTAACTTCATCCGATGGTCGAAGAAAAGACCAGTAAATTAAATTTTAGTGTTGATGTGTTTGGAATTTACGATGAAGTCCCTGAATTAAAACATGCTAATAGACCAGTTTTTTTTCTTAACTAGTTTTTTTTCATATGTATTACCAATATTTACTTCATTACTATGATGAAAACAGCTGGAGGAATAACTGACAACCGTTGGGAAAGAAGTGGCAACCTATATTCAAACGCAGTCTTGGACGATGACCCAAAAAGAAAGAGTGACAATATGCACAATGGTGCGAGAGATCGTTACAGTCAGGTGGCTCAGGACAATTGCTTTTGGAATTTTTTATGGAACGCCTATGTTAAACAGTGAACGGGCCGGAATGACGATGATAATAACATTATTTTTCAAATGATGGCTTAAAAATAAATCGTTTTATTGAACTAAATATTGAAAAAAAACTTTTGTGTCTTTAGTTTTGTGTAATAAATAAATAAATGAATATCTTCAGCCATTCCCAATACACAGAGAAAGAGGTCTAGTCTAGAAAACTAATTCCCTTCGACCCTACCTTCCACCGAAGATATTTTAGGACAACGTGACAGTGGTGAGCCCGTCGCCGTCTTTTATATGCAAGCCATCGTTATGAAACCCATGGGTACGAGACTGCCATCTGGGGATCGAACTCGGGTCTCTCGACTCGAACTTGATCACCTAACCACTCGGCTATCGTGACTTTTTGTGTAATAGCTTAATTATAGTCGTAATATTTGCTCTTCTTATGTCTGATCTGTTATTTACCCTATTGCAAATAGGGCATATGTAATGACTAATATCTGATATTATTAGTCACACACTTTGTGACTCGTGCGATTTTCGGATTGCAAAACCACGGTAGCATTTTTTTTTTTTTTTTTGGTTATGCAGCGCCTCAGACGTGGGTGTCAATTTATTAATCGAATTGCGTGAAGTCAAATGTATTTTACCCAGTTTTATTGGGTGGCCACAGTTACTACACATTTTCGCAGACAGGTATCGACAACATTTAAATTGGTAACTTACTCCAATGAGAACTGCTGTAGCTGTTACGTTGTACTAGCTCTAAGCTTAAATGTAAATTTTGACAAGAATTTCAAAACTTCTATTAAAAATGCTTTTGTTTTTCGTATTTTTTAAAAACATTTTCAAGTACATTGAAGCTATAGATACAATAATAGAACGTTTATTTCAGTAATGTAAACCTTAACGGAATTCAGATAACTCTTTTTGGGTAATAAATAGTAATAATAGGTGATAGTATAGTAATAATAGGTACTTGTGACTCGTTCTTCCATTAGGTTAGTAAAATCCTAGGTGGTATATAAGAACAAGAGAAAAGTATACAAAAAAGACATATTTTAAGATAACCCAAAATAATTTAAGATATTTTATCCTCAGTATAACTGCTCTTTTGTATTCAATTCAAAGGAACTTGCTACAACCAAAACCGTATGTCTATTGAATGATTTTGAGGTCAAAACTGTCTCGTAGTAACAAAATATTTCGTTGATATCTTAAATGTGAATGAATATTCTTCATTATCTCTTAGAACAAGATTTATTGCTTTAATCTACGTAATAGCTAATTAAATCTTAGAAAATGAGGCTATCTTAACTTTAAGAATAAGCCGTTACAGCATAACAGAGTTCTTGTCACATAAAGTTAGTGATAATGAAGTATCGCGTATCAAAAATATATGAATAAATACATATGTAGATAGGGACAATACCACATAAATTGCCAATGTAAGGTGCTAAAGTACTTGTGGTATAGGAATTGGAAATAACGAAGGCACCACAAATACCCAGACCCGAGAACATGTAGAAAAAGTGGTTTTTCTACATTCACCCGACCGGGAATCGAACCCGGGACCTCGAGATGGCACCTTGAAAACCGGTGTTTTCGCCACTCGTCCACGGAGGTCGTCAGTCATATTATTACAAAACTACGCTATTGTGTAAAAAGTGCTAAAAGCTTGCTTATGTAAAAGTAATTTTAAATCAGGAGAGTAACAAGCAATAGTATATATTTATGTATAGACAAAACACACAGAAACAGACACTTTCTATGTAAGTCATCCAACAAATCTCGTTACTAAGAAATATTTATCTTATTTACCCAGCTGGTATACCTGCATACATCCGATGACTTGTTTAGACAAGAGTTTAACGGGAGACGAGCCGTGATCCCTCACTCGCTCTTTTGTTTTTCTGACTCAGTCCCTTTCGGTCGTGTTTAACTTGTTCCAACTTGTTCCACCATTACGTTTTAATTTGAACCAACTACGTGACTTTGGTAGAGAACACGGTATTGACATTGATGGTATCAGATGATATTTACTTTCCAGTCTATGTCCCACTTTGGTAGGTCACAAAATAAATCAAAGTTGTAATTAGAAAAAAAATATCTTCACGTCATTCGAAATACACGGTTAGACAGAGGTCAAGACAATTAAGTCGTTTCGATTCATCTTACACCGAAGGTATTTTTAGAACCCATGTTGGGTTCGATTCCCGAAAGGGCTCAATGTAGAAAACCAATTTTCTATACTTTCTCCGGTCTGGGTGTTTGTAATAGCTTCTTTTTAGCTGATTCCATAACACTATTTTGGGGACAGAGCAATGTGTGTAATTTTTTCTATTTTTTTTAATTCATATTTGTATGATATTTCACATAAACAGATGAACCGTTTTTTTTTTTTATTTAAATTATTTTTTTTAGGAATCTAGTTCTGATTTTTAGTGAAAATTTTTTGTTTCACTTACACTGTAACTTAAGTATATAGTTAGCCCTCTCGTACAAATTCTAACGTACTTGTATTCGTAACTTACTCAGGCATACGCTGTTGCGGTCACTAAACAGCAGTCAAGTTCACAGACCGTCATTCTATGTTTGAATCTAGCTTATCATCGAACCATTACTTTTTAATCGTCTGTAAATGTTGACCGTAAACGCAAAAGCTTCGTGGGTATCAACAAAAATTATTTATTTTTCATACTATCACAAAAATTTACTAATTAATTACTTTCTCATAAATATTTAAATTCTTACCTGAATCTGAACTTACTTAAAATTACTACAACATAATTTATGAGAATTACCTTATCTTTTACTGTCGACTGAATCTCCAGTATGGGGGCGGGGGCCAGGTGAAATGAAACAAGTTATGTAGAAACGTTGGAAAATATAGAAAAGCTGGTAGTTTCGCTAATTAATATCGTGGCATTAATTGCGGCGTTCCTTCGCCGGTTCTAATAGCGGTTGTGTGTGCAGTTCTAGTCGTAATTGTACCTTTTCTAGAAAAAATATTGTTAGAAACAATTCTAAGAAAAATTATTAAAAAAATCAATCCTACACAGTACTCTTATCCGTAATATTTCTTTAAATACATAATCTTTTAACCTCTTTGTTGATGTTTGGTTCCTTAAAATATATAAATAAATATCTTCACATCATTCCCAATATAGGGGTAGACAGTGGTCTCGTCTAGACAAAGAAGTCCCTTCGACCCACCTTCCACCGAAGATATTTTCGGGACAACATGACAGGTGCTGAGCCCGTCGCCGTCTTTATGTCCAAGCCAACAATATAATTCGTACATAGTTTTTTGAAAAATCGGGTCTCTTCAAATTCCGACCACCCAACCATTCGGCTATCGTGACTATTTGACTTTGGTTTCTTCATTGGATTTTTTTGGTTGTTTCATAAAATCTATTATTTTCGTCATAAAATACGTGAACTAGGTAGTTTATACTCGGTTTTTATGGTGTCACTCGCAGCTCTGTAGTTCCGGATTCGATTCCAATGCAGATAAACACTTTTTCTGCTTTATCTCAGATCTGGGTGTTTGTTGTACCTTAATTGTTTCCGTTTCTATAACGCATGTGCTTTTGGTACTTACTTACTTTGGCATCAGAGCAATTTATGTCATGTTGTCTCTATTATTTATTTATATAAATTCAAATTACAGTTTAAGATTCTTATGAAATCACAATATTTCCTTCTTTCCACATATGCTTTCATACAAACGTGACCTGATAACTAAAGGATCGTCGAATGCATGTTTTATATACGAATTTGTAT
This sequence comes from Sericinus montela, assembly GCA_029286605.1. NCBI lineage: Eukaryota > Metazoa > Arthropoda > Insecta > Lepidoptera > Papilionidae > Sericinus > Sericinus montela. The sequence goes on from JAGSMR010000046.1 coordinate 279,659, forward strand.
CTATCACTCCAATATTTCGATGACATTGAAATGTTTGATGTTGTTAGACCCAATTTATTTGTAAAGACAGTACAGTGAAATCATAAACATCTTTAAAGTCAACATGAACACGCGCCGCAGCACTATAACCGTCTGCATCCAGCCTTTAAACTGGTTTCAACGCTAAATATAGAGTTGTAACCGACTTTTCTGTTCTTTTAATTTTTTTTTATGAATATTCAGACGATCGATTCACTTTGCATGATTAATATTTAAACTGATTATCATTCTTTTTTTGTTCTAGGTAACAATTTCACTTCTATCTGCATTATATACGTAAGTTTTATGTTTAAGCTAATGTTTTGAAATACAATGATTCTTATTCTTAATATTATAACTATGATAGGCTCGCTACCTGTCACGTTGTCTCAGAGAGACTTTGGTGGAAAATGGTTCGAAAGGTCGCCATTGTCTAGACAGAGGTTTACCCCAGTAGAGGAAATTTGTACATGAAGATAAAAAATTTAGTATTATTACTTTTGATTCCATATTTTTTACAAAAAAACGCGTAATCTTAAATAATCCAGTTTCCAATAGTCAGAGAGTTAGGCATATGACAGGTGATGAGTTCGGCAACGATACAATTCGAACATAAATTAAAAAAATAATTGCTTCGCGTTTTTCCCGAAGGCCTTCCCCCTGATGATCAAACTCAAATCTCCTCATTCGAAATCCGATCATCCAGCCACTGGGCTGCTCTACAACTACTATCTAAACTGTACTGTACTGGGAATAAAAGCTTTTTTCCATGTCAGAGAAAAAGTTAATTTAAAAACAAAGTGTTTTGTACGAGGCGCAAGGACCAGGCTCTGATTAGTTGATACTTATTTAGTATTAACTTAATACTGTTTACTAGAATAAATACACTTCAGTCTATTTACTTATACATTACTTACTATAAGATCCGATAAACTAATTAGTAGTGAAGACCCGCTCCTCAAAGTTAAGGGTTTATAGGCATATTCGAATCCCGCAAGGGGTGTGATAAATATGAAAGTTAGTACTCCAGTCATGAATTTTTATATTTCTATATGGATATTTTTTTTTGTTTTTTCACGATAAAAAAAGTCACGATAGCCGAGTGGTTGAGTGGGTCGGAATTTCGAGTCAAGAGAGACCCGAGTTTGATCCCCAGGTGACAGGCTTCTACCAATGGGTTTTGTCAAAAACTTTTGTACGAATTATATTGTTGGCTTGGACATAAAGACGACGACGGGCTCACTACCAATCACGTTGTCTTGAAAATATCTTCGGTGGACGGTGGGTCAAAACGACTTATTTGTCTAGACCTCTATCTACCCCTGTATTGGGAATGACGTGAAGATATTTTTTTTAAATGTATTATGTAACTATACACTAATTAGTTTGTAAACTAAGTCGGCGATAGGGACACTACCTATAAAGTCGTCCCAAATAAGCTTCGTTGAACATTGGGTCGAAACGACGACATTGTCTACACCTCTGTGCACCCCAGTATTGGTTATGGCATGAAGATATTTTAATAGATATTATATCGTCCGTTGTGTTGTACTAGAGAAAGGTGGCCAAACCCAGGGAGAATATTTTAATAAAAGATATGAAAGACTTTTTACAGCGTCATCGGGGGAAGTTATTATCGCAAATTGAGGATACGTTTATTGCTATAATCGAGTGAATTTTACATAGTCAGCCGTGAACTAGCGGTTTTTGCCGCCATATTACCAGTGCCATAATGCATAATGACGCGGTAGGCTTTAATGTCGTCCTGGCCGTTATAATAATCATAGATTTCAGAGTTTTTTTTTTAAATTCAAATTAATCTTATCTATTGCAAAACCTTGATTGGTATGTGATGAGACAAGTAACTATAGCGAGCATAGGTTCTGGTAGAGGCTGGGTTAATTGAATAGTTTTATTATTTATTACACTATATAGTCTGCGTTATATACGCGTATCTTTAAAAGTGATTGATACCTAAGAGAATTATTACATTCAATAGTACGACCAAGTGTAACTTCATGAGAAATCATTATATATAATGCAGCAATTATGTTTATTTTAGCTTTTAACATGCAATTAAAATTCATTTCAATTCAATTGTTGTTCTTAAACTTTTTTAAATATATATTTTGTGAAGGTAGTTGGGTGTGTATCGCATTTCAACTGATAGCGCACGTACCGACTTGGCTATGACAAAAATGACGCTGTGTAAACACTAAGTAATTGATTACTCTGAATTTCTATGGTCAAGCAGTTGAAGATGACATAAATTTGTTCATCTATGAGAACACAAAATATCATATTAATGATAATTAAAAAAGACAAAAAAGATCGCTCAGCGATAGGCAAATATTCCAAAAAGGCTGCGATGAAAGGTGGGTCTAAAGGACGTAATTGTATAGACCTCTATCTTCTCCATTGTTGGGAAAATGCGTGAATAGATTATATTGTAACAGTTGGTAAATCCTCCTTACGTTAGTAGCCTATGTATTTAACAGGCCGTTAACTAAAGTAAAAAAACAGGTAATTGAAAATTGCCTGTTTTTTTTAAATACAGACCTTTATTCACGTTATAATATTCCAATCAATTATCTGAACGTGTCACAAGGCAAAAATATAAAGAAAAATTATACTTTAAAATAAACACAGACTATTTAGGCAATCGATATTGAAACCGATTTTTAAAAAAATATGTGATTTTAAAAACACATTTTTAAAACATTAACCATAAGTAATACTTTTGGGGCTTCATACTGTTCGAAGATGGTTGCCATACGCCCATTCGTGTAATCAATATGTAGATTACACACGTAATCCAAAACCTTAATGTTCGTAATTTGTTCACAATTTTGTCATACACAACGCTTTAAGTTGAGTGAGGCACGAATGGGAGATTATTTTCTTAATGATACTCATAAGCAACATTTTTTATTGTGATTGTTTTTTCACACAACTCCAAAGCGGCCTGTATCAAGTTTACGTATTTGCCACCAACAACGTTTCATGAAAAAAAAACATTAAAACAATAAAAAGGTCTGAGATAAAGTTAACGATAGGGTACATTATAAGCTTTAAATCGTTGTTACTAAAGTATGGCATACAACATTGCTCGATGCGTACACACGGCATATATTAGCGAATTCATTTACGGATACTTTCCAACATTCATATGTGCGCAATTGAATTTTAAGTTTATATTTAATGTGATTGGAGTGACGAAGCTAACAGTTCACATGATGATAATACAACCAGTATAATAACTTTATAAATGTATTATTACATTTATAAATAAAAAAAAAAGTATGTTACCATCAGCTGGCACTATACCATCTTGAAAAAAAAATATCTTATAAATCTGCGGTTCGTCCTAACAATTAACTAAGACTATCCAATCATCCTACCTACTTATTCTTTATCAATTATCGAGTGTTGGTAGTGAATATGGACAATGAGCTTTCATTATACCATCTTAAAGTAAAGCAACTTATAAATCTGCGGTTTGTCCTGTCAATTAGGTATAGAAGGCTACCTAATCACCCTGCTTATCCTTTTCCAATTATCTGTAGTGTAGTATTTTCATGTCCCTTAAAACATTTAAAGCAATGCCCGCCTACAAAAGAAAAAGTGCAATGTCTTAAAAAGAAGTCTGTTTCATGCGTCGTTACTTCTAAAGACACACTGAAGGAAAGTCCGGATCTTTATATTTTTTTAACATGGAGTATTTCTTCATTGCTTAGGATAAATTCACACAAATAAACAATGATAATTAGACCATATACACTTACTTTACTATTTTCAATACTGAAAGAGATATATGTATATCTCTTTCAATATATATATATATATATATATATATATATATATATATATATATATATATATATATATATATATATATATATATATATATATATATATATATATATATATATATATATATATATATATATATATATTTATGGTTATTTATCGATGTAAATACAAACGTATCTAAGTATAATGTTAACTTTTGCTTAAACAATAAGACGGCGACAGGAAATTGCGTGAAGATATAAAAAAATAACAGACAAAAACACACGGAGGCTGCATTTTATATGACTAGAGGGGATCGACACCGGAATGCATTTACCGTGGTGCTGTCGCAACATAGCGAGTGTTGCTGGTAGCCGTGTCCTTAATAAATCCGAGTTATTCAATTCGACGGGCACGAGCGATGAATGGCTATGCGCTGCGGTCACCAGGCACCGCAATCTCACTCTGTGATGTTACATACTCGCTCAACACGGCAAATCAAAGCAAATATTCATCCGCATATGTTACATACTACATCCATCGACAATAATTTGTTTAATCTACGACCGTTTCTTAACGAGGTTCTTCGGACAGAGAAGAAACAGGCGTAACATACTACAATCCATCGATTGTCATTTGTTTATTAAACGACCGTTTTCATGAGGTTCCGGTAACGGAGAAGAAACAGGAGAAAGAAATTCTGTAGGTATCTTACTTTATTGTCATTTATAACGCCAGACGGATGTTTGTTAGTCGTTTATTTGTTACATCTCTGTGGACGAGTAGCTTACACACTGGTTTTCAGGTTGTCGCCAGCTCTGAGGTACCGGGTTCGGTTCCCAGCCGGGTCAATATAGAAAACACTTCTTAATTAAATCTGGTGGTGGAAGGTGGGTCAAAAGGGACTTAATTGTCTAGACTTGACCTCTGTCTACCCCTGTACTGGGAATTGCGTGAAGATTTTTTTTTTATTTTTTTTTTAATTAAATCTGGTTGTTTGTGGTACCTTCTTTGTTTCTGATTCTATAACACAAGTACTAAGATACTTAACTTGAGATCAGAGTAATGTATGCGATGATGTCCCATTTATGTATGTATTTATTTATTTATTGACCGATGAGAAAATATCAGAGGAAGTTCTCAAGTCAACGTGTATTTTTTGTGTATTTCATATATATGTATCTTCACGCCATTCCTAATAGGGGAGACAGAGGTTTTAGTCGAGACAATTAAGTCTCTTCGACCCACTTTCCGCCGAAGATATTTTAGGAGGAAGTGACAGGTGGTGAGCCCGTCGCCGTCTTTATCTCTAAGCCAACGATATGAATCGTACATAAGTTTTGAAAAAAAAAACCTATTGCTACGAGCTTGCCACCTGGGGATCGAATTCGGGTCTTTCGACTCTAGGTCATCGTGACTTTATGCATTCCAATTTGGCATTTCTTTTTTTTAATAAATCAGCTTTCCCGTTGACTACGAAATGATTATTAATATTAAGAATTAGTAAATCAACTAAGGCTTGAAATAATATTATTTACTAATATCAAACGGATTTAATTGGCGTTTGTTTTACAACACCCGTGTTCGAACACTCAGGGTTAAAATGTTTCACTGCCGTAGTATCAATAACACTTTCTTTCATTAAAATGTATACAGTTAGTATTTTTTGTTACTTTTTTTCTTTGTGTCATTACCGCTAATGTTTTTATATTATCAACGATCTAACACGAATAGCCTTCGTGTAACTTAAACCTCTATAAGTAATTACCAAGTGATGTTAGATTTTTTTGTTCTAATTTGAAATCTATTTCTATTACGTTAAGGTCTCAGTTTTAATTCGACGGTGCTGTTAAAAGCTTCATATTGTAGCTGTTTAATTACATACGTACATAACTCACGCTTGTTATCCATCAGAGGTAAGCAAAGATACCTAAGTATCAACGGATAGTATCATTATCGCTGTTTTTTAATCAGAAATGTTTACGGTATCAGATTGTGACAGCTGTATGTTAGTTGAGATTCATGAGCCTATGTAGTTCATGAGACTAGGCCCACATAACACGATAGCAAAAAAATAAATAACTTCACGTCGTACCCAATACATGGGTAGGCAGAAGTCTAGACATTTAAGTCCTTTCTACCCATTTTCCACCGAAGATGTTCTTTGGGACCATAGCTTATCAGAAAATTAGTGACATAGAAGTTTCGTTTTTTTAAAAAAAATTAAAATTGTCATGTACTGCATTCCACAATGTGGACAAATATGCCGAGGAAGGCTAAAATAACGATAGCGTGACGAGCTAGACGCATTCTATGACCATTGTTTAGAAAACGCGAAAGATCGAGTGGTTTGGAAGCATATGGGGGGACCTTTCCCCAGCAGTGGGGCAGTATAGTTTAAAAAAGAAGTTTAGTGCTTTCATTCCACATTGCAATATAAACTTTGATCACCCAGTGGACATTACTAGGGTTGTCAGAAATTAAAATAAATATCTTCACGCCATTCCATAAATAATTGACAAAATATGTCGAAGATGTGTGTATCCGCCGACCCACACTGGAGCAGAGTGGTGGATGTTCTCCCACTTTATTATTTAAAGAACATTAGTGAGAAGGTATTTTCCCAGCATTGGGTGATTACCCACTGCTGGGAAAAGGCTGTGTACATGATGTTGTTATATTGTTGATTAACAATATAACAACATCATGTACACAGCTTTTGCGTAGCGAACAGATTAAGATTAAATACGTCTTCTATAATCTAAACAAGGATTAAAATAAATCTCTTTATAGATTCAGGATTATGTAAACGAACTAATCCAGTCTTACGCCAATATTAATTCCTTCGTTATTTGTGCAAGCCTCTTAATAAGATTAAATATGTCATAACTTACACTGAAGGTAATTAAATACTTTGCTAACGAGTTTCACGAACGTGGCGTTTGACGTGACGATGAAGTTTTTATATTAAGCATTGGGTTTTTGTATTGGGAATACTCTGAATTTTTCCTGATTTCACTAGATAAATTAATTTTTTTTGATATATTCAAGCTGTGCCAATTAACATTAACAGTATTTCTATTAACCACTAAACTGCAACGCTTGTTATGACAATAGTCAAATTGCGGGCCCGAATTACGCTATTGCGCTTTTTTTTCTTTACCTACAAGAGTTAATATTGATAACAATATTTGAATATAGTTATTATTTCTATCCAGTAACTATAGAATTCCACTAATTATTACTTAATCGACTTTCGACATGGCAAAGCACGCACACACTGGAGGCTTTTCCCGTTGCGTTTATAGGCCCTGATCGTATTTAGATGAGATTAGCAGAATATTTATGTGAAGTAGGAACATTTTTAGTGAGGAGATGAGGTTTTATTTTCAGCTGTGGACTCTTGATGGGCTGTGAAGAAGAAAGGAACATATCCAGCTAGATATTTTCGTAACATTTTAAGAAAGGAGAAAAAGATAGAGTTCTTCCTCTCCTTCCTTTCTTGCTCCCTATTACTTCCTTACACACATACATAACGACCTTTGAAAAAGAAGTGCTTTAGGTATCTGCTGTAGGGAGGATTTGCTATGACAGCCATTCTTGGCACGCGGAATGGTTATCGCAGTACCAGACGCTCGCATCTTTTACCACCGGCTGAGCTCTTCGCTTTTACAACAAGCAAAAGTATACAGAACCAGAAAATTAACTAAATAAACTAATTTAAGTCACGACAGCCGTGTGGTTGGGTGGTCGGAATTTCGACTTAAGAGACCCGAGTTCGATCGCCAGGTGGCAGGCTCGTACCAATGGGTTTTTCAAAAACTGTGTGTATGAAATCTGTGCTGACGTTCATATTTAATATCATCGCAAATCCATAATCACATCTCCAAACTCTCTCGAAGCGTCACTAATTAATTTTAAGTATAAAAACTGGCATTACATCTAACTACCTCCTCTCATTTTACTAAAATAACAATTAGCGGCACTTAATCAAATCGTAATTAAGAAATAATAATTATCAGACGCAAATATAAATGCTATTCTTGTATTACCTAATAGGGTGACAAGGCTTTGATTATTGATTTCTATTTATTACCTACTGTCACTTACACAAGTACACGATTTTGAATCTTTTGACAACGACACAAAGTTCATAAACAATTGAGCGTGCACTTTCATTTGCACGTAAGTGTACCTTATAATTATTAACACCCTCCTTACTTGCATATCGAGGTGACATGATCTGCGTCCTCAATATTAATCCGCTTCGCAGTTATGCTGGTTTGTACACTGCTTTCTGTGTTTTCGATGTTCCTTATACTGTAATAGCATAAATTGTAATCTTTATTGATTTCAATATTAGTTTTCAATATCATCTTCAATTCTAGTTTTGTCTTTTAATCGCTTAACATACTGCAGATGTAATTATTTACAAAAACGGTGATAACTACCAAATATAATTAGCTATACTAATATTATAAATAGTCTCAGATATCAGAGATAATATATTAAAAATATATTAAAAATATAAGTCCAAAAGCCATAATTGTCTAGTGGTTGAGTTATCGCGAATCGACTTCAATCACTAGGAAGAAGGAACCAATGAGTTTTTCCGAAACATATGTATTGGCTGGTATGTTGCTCCATATAAATTCCGGTGAAATTTGGAAACCACTAAATTGTTTAGATCCCTGACTACCTCAATACAGTGCTTAATGGTTACAAAAATGTAAATGTTAAGATCCAACAGTAGCTTCCATTCGAACTTCTTGCACTAAACCGATGATGGGCATGATGAATAAGAGTAACCTTAATTATAAAAATAATAAATATCTTCACGCAATTCCCAATACAGGGGTAGACAGAGGTCTAGTCTAGACAATTAAGTCCCTTCGACCCACTTTCCACCGAAGATATTTTCGGGACAACGTGACAGGTGGTGAGCCTGTCGCCGTCTTTATGTCCAAGCCAACGATGTAACTCGTACGTAGGTTTTAGAAAAACCCGTTGGCCTGCCATCTGGGGATCGAACTCTGGTCTCTTGACTCGAAATTCCTCTCTCGGCTATCGTGACTTATAATTGTCATTATTTGCTAATTCAATTCCCTTAATTTGTTATTCCTTAAATTTTGCACGATTTTTTTTAAACCTAGCGCCCTTTACAATTATTTTAAGACCTAGTAGACAAATATACTCCGAACTAATTATATAATTGAGACAGCAACATTCGACCGGTTAACAAATCATTACAGTTTGTTTTGGAACAAAATGGACGGTCATAAATAAAGTGAACTAATGCCGGTTTGCGGGTAATTGACACTCGCTGTCGGCATTTGAAATAACAATGGAATTAACTGTTCCACTTGCAACGGTACGTAGGTGTGAAATTAACTTGATGTTACCATTTACCACCGTAATAGTGGAAGAGCATATTCTTTAAAGCTTACTTTCATACTTTTTTTAAACTTCAAATATTTCAAGAGAAAATGTCACGGTAGCCGAGTGGTTGGGTGGTCGGAATTTCTAGTTAAGAGACTCGAGTTCGATTCCCAGGTGGCATGCTCGTACCGATGGGTTTTTCAAAAAATATGTACGAATTATATCGTTGGCTTCGACATAAAGATGGCGACGAGCTCACCACCTGTCACGTTGTCCCGAAAATATTTTCGGTGGAAGGAGGGTCAAAGAGACTTAATTGTATAGACTTCTGTCAACATTTGTATTGGGATTGATTCGCGTGAAGATATTTTCCACATCCACAGATTCACGGGTACAGAATCTCTTCAAGATTAAACAAGATTACTTTTTAGAATGAAACAATAAAACAAAAGCTAATTTACTATGCAGAAAGATTATTTATAAATAACACAGTCTCTATAGAATTACGTGGCAATGTAATAACTTTTTTCTGTTTTTTTTTTCTATTGACATGTTAACACATACTTATATTGCTTATAATATGTAAGAAAGTTAAAAACAATGATATGTCATTAATTAACTAATCCATAAAATTTAATGAACAAATCGTAACATAGGATCAATGCATTTCATAAGCCCTTAAAAATGTTTTAAATAGTTTGTAGCAATTAACATTCACATTCAAAGTGACCAAAAATATCATCGGACATTATAACTGATGTAACATCCAATTTGCCATACAAAATTAGCTCTTAAGTGCTAGTGTTCACAGACTTCTGTTTCAATTAATGTGACACTTTTAATTTATATGTAGATACCTTATAAATTCAATCATCCGAAATATTTTAATTGATTTTTTTGTTTCTCGGATTAATTATACCGAGGGCATTAACTTTACTTATAAGCTTGTTTTTCACTTGTCAGTAAATATTTAAAAAAAAAACCTTAGTTTGATTAGTAGTTGTTAAAATATGGACTACATTAAATCATTTATCGAATATTTATAGAAAGAGGTTTATACAATTAAGTCCTTTCGACCAAAATTCCTGCGATAATTTGGGACATTGTGATTGAGAGAGGTGAAGTCACCTTCTTAGTGTCCAAACTAATGGTAAAATATATTTAGCTGTATATATTATATAATATTAAATAATATGTACATAGACATATAAACATACATATGTTTAATATACCTACATATTGACATCCATGACTCGAGTACAACCATTCATATTCGTCACACCAATATTTGCGTCTAGCGGGTTAGAACTCGCAATCCACAGTCTCGAAGCCATTGCCAACTAAGCGACCAGATCCTCTTAAAATATAATTTAAAAGTGTGAAATCTTTCATTTCATGTAAGTCATCATAGTCGAGTGGATGGGTGGTCGGAATTCGAGTCAAGAGGCCCGAGTCCGATCCCCGGTGGCAGGCTCGTACCAATAGGTTTTTTCAATAAACTTATGTACGAATTATATCGTTGGCTTGGACATTAAGGCGGTTACGGGCTCACTACCGGTCCGTTGTCCCAAAATATCCTCGGTGGATGGTGGATCGAAACGACTTAGTTGTCTAAACCTCTGTCTACCCCTGTATTGGGAAAGGCGTGAAGATTATTTCTTATTATTTTTTATTTCATTTCATGTATATTAAAACGCATGGTATGTTGTATTTCCGAACAGGTTAAAACGTTGCAATATTAATTTCACTGATCCATCGAGTACAGAAATAAACAGCAATCATTTACTCGCCCAATGACGCTGAAAGCATTACACGACGCTAATGAAAACGATTGATCAAAAATTCTCGTACGAAAAATTGTTCAATCAACCGAATAGGTGTAAAGTCCCTTTATTTTATTAAACAAATGCCTTGTTCTTTTTTTCAAATCGCAAATGCGCCGTCTTTTTAGTTTTTAAAAGCTGAGTTGAAAAATATGCATGCATACATACAGCCTATTAAAGTCGACAACTGGATATAGGATATTCTCGTACAGTGTATTTGCTACAATAGCTATGCTTGGCAAGCAGATTGGCGATCACTGTACTAGCTTTCCAACTTATGTTTCCATCTACACCTTTCAACCGATATCACTAGGTTTTTTTTTTATTAATATGTCATAACAAAAATCTGTAAATCCCTGAGCCGAGTTGCCATGCCTTCGAAGCTAAGAGTTACTAGGTCGAATTCAGCTACGGGTAAACATTTGTGTGATAAATTAAATGTTTGTACTGCAGTCATGATGGTTTTTATATATTTATAAACATTTATCTACTGAATTATGTCGGAAATATATGAATTATGTCGGAAATATATACGGATGTCCTGAAAAAAGGCCAGGTCAAGAGTACCCTGAATCGAAGAGAATGTATGAAGGTATGAATAATGAAAGTGGACGAAGCGAAACAAGTATGTAAGGATCGTAGCAAGTGGAAAGAAGTGGTCTCTGCCTACCCCTACGGGAAAGAGGCGTGATTATATGTATGTATGTATGTAATTATTTATGTATATTTAAATATATTGTACCGTGAGAATGATGGCGATATACTCCCCACCTGGCACATGCTCCCAAATAAGTTACATTGAAAAGTTGGTCGAAAGGGCATTGTCTACCTCTGCCTACTCCATTATGGAAAATTGGGTCATGATATACATCATATATATTTAAAAAAAATCTATTATATCTCTTGAGCCCTTTCAGTTATACTTTCTTAAAAATGTCTATTTTGTTCTTAATTTGATCCAATGATAAAACATTTTTGTTCAACTTAGATTGGTTCAAAGCTCTAATTAACTTGAAAATTGTAACCGTTACGGAGAATAATCACCAAGAACTGAACGGATGCCCTTATTTCTTGCCTCTTCCTCGCGACCCAGAAATACACATTGATAATATCGATTACACTAATTGGGCTTGTTAAGACCCTGCTCTTTAAGGGAAAGGCAGTAAAACATGTTTTCTATAGTTATTAAATACGTAGTGACATATGTCTATTCTTGAAGAAATATCACGATAGTGGTTGGGTGGTAAGAGATCCGATTTCGAACCCCAGGCTCGAAAGAATAAGTTTTTAAAACTTATCTTCACGCAATTCCCAATACAGGGGTAGACAGAGGTCAAGTCTAGACAATTAAGTCCCTTTGACCAACCTTCCACCGAAGATATTTTCGGGACAACGTGACAGGTGGTGAGCCCGTCGCCGCCTTTTATGTCCAAGCCAACGATGAAATTCGTACATAAGTTTTTGAAAAACTCATTGGTACTGTCACCTGGGGATCGAACTCGGGTCTCTCGTCTCTCGACTCGAAATTCCGACCACCCAACAACTCGGCTATCGTGACCTCGTTTAAAACTTATGTACGAATTATATCGTTGTCTTGAACATTAAGACGGCGACAGGCTCATCGCATGTACCAAATATATCTTCGGTGGAAGGTGGGTCGAAACTTCTTAATTGTCTAGACCTTTTAGAATATGGTGATAGTATTGGGTATGGCGTGAAGATATATTTTTTTTTTCAATCGGTATAACTCACTAAAAAATACCAAACCAAAATTTTACCGGTATTCGGCAACATCGGTATATGCCAAAGCCTTGCAAGAGAGGTCTGTATTCTGCAGTGGACTTTAACATGCCGTTATGTATGTATGTATTAACTTTCAATTAACGTTTTTGGCGACCTCCGTGGATGAGTGGCATACGGTTTTCATGGTATTATTGCAGACCCGGTTTCGATTCCCCGACGGCTCAAAAATCCGAGAAAATGAAAACATTTTCAAGGGTTGAGTGTTTGTTGTACCTTCATTGTTTCTGATTCCATAACATACATGTTTAAGCTGCTTACTTTGGGATCAGAGCAATGTATGTGATGTTGCCCTATCTATGTACCTATGTTTGTATTTATATTCTCACCCACACTTTTACGTTTTTTCTGTAGTTCTTGAAAAGTATTTAACAATTTGCTTCGAATTAAAGATTTGTTAACCGACGTACTTGAAATTTATTTTATGGCTCTTTTTATCACCTGACCACGTGAAAGGGCTTTTAAGGTAGTTTATTTTAAAACCACATTATTGTTTGCTTTTGATCACAAATTCCACAAAGTACTCAAATGCTTAAATCTTTATCTATTTTAGAATAGTTTAAAATGGTGTTTTGAGGGTTCCGTGTAAAAAACGTATAAAATTCCGTATAAAAAATGGAACCCCAATGTACTCACTCTAGTGTGTATGTTGTTTAATATACATCACACACCTTATTTCTTCAGAATCGTTTAGATGAAAAAGAAATATTTTGTAATACCACGTAAACATGACTTTGATGTTCTAATCACGGACGTATTTTTTTCTATTTCGGTCGCTTATTATGTGGGATTAATTAAATATTAAAGAAAATGTTTTATTTTTTTATGCGACTGGGATGAAAATCAGCTGACCAACAGCTGCTGTGTAGTATAGGAGGAAGTGTATGCCACCCCTTTCTCTTACCGTTAGTGACGTAAGGCAGTCAGGTGGCAGTAGATAGATGAGTGAATGACGGTTTCGAAAAATTCGGCCAGCGGTAGATAAGATGCGAGGTATTTAATACTGCTATTGCCAATCCGCGTGCCAAGCGTAGCAAAGGCCAACTCTCCCTTACGGGACAAAATATTAAAAATAAAAATCGAAAAAAAAGTTTTCGCTGTTTCTAGAAACAGTACGGAACTCTTTCCGCCTGATTTCGGTCTTTTAACTGTAAACACGTAAACTTTGTCACAAGGTTTTTAGGTTTATATGTAAAAAAACATTGGCACGATTTGTGTTACCCCGTTTTTATTATCTTTCTTGTGAGTTTTATATTATACAGATAAGTAAATAAGGTAATTAATTAACGTGAATTAGATTCTTTTTCTTTATCTGGTGAAAGAGAGAATTTTTCTATATTATGGCCAAGCGAGTTGGTGATCATATTAATTGACGCCTGAGTGTCTGTGTATGTATGTGTGTTTGTGTTTGAGTTTGTGCGCGAGTGAGAACGAAACGAGGAAATGCTTGCGCAATTCTCCTTAAACCATGCCTTTAACCAATAATTATCTTGCTACTTGTCTCACTTGACACAAAAAACAAAATCCGTTGTTTTGCAAAGGTTTTGTTTGATCACGCAAAATCAGGCATTGTTTATTTAAAAACTGCTTTTAAATAAAAAAAAAACTTTCGTACTCGACCAAAAAGTGAACGAAGTAAATATTGAATACCCACGATTTTGGTTTCTTGGTGGAACTTCATCGTTAAATCAATTCAAATTCGCTTTTATTAACGGCGCAATTTAATGATGTTTTCTTTAGATCCCTGACCGATTTTGTCCTTACGACATTAACAACGGTTTACCTGTTTTAGTATTCAATAATATTCATATATAACCCATATTTAATATTTGAACGAGTTTTCTCAAAAATACCTCTAAAAATAATTGTTGTTAAAATTGCTGCAGTATACCGAATACATATACCGACCGTGTCAGTTATTATTTTAAATTAAGTACCTTCACACCATTTCCAAATACCGAGGTAGGCAGAGTTTTTGACAATGAAGTTCTTCCGACCCATCTTTCACTGAATACTATGTGGGACAACATGACAGGTGGTGAGCCTTTAGCCGTTTTTTTGTCCAAGCCATTCGTGCAATATATTTTCCGTCCAATAAAGATATTTTAAATTTTCCATTAATATATCATTAAATATCTGGAATGTTTATATCAACCATGTTAAAGAAATATATTCTCGATATTCCTAATACACCAGTATTGATGGAGCTCAGACAAATCCTTTCGACCCATCTTTCACTGAATACTATGTGGGACAACATGACAGGTGGTGAGCCTTTAGCCGTTTTTTTGTCCAAGCCATTCGTGCAATATATTTTCCGTCCAATAAAGATATTTTAAATTTTCCATTAATATATCATTAAATATCTGGAATGTTTATATCAACCATGTTAAAGAAATAAATAATACAACAATAATACAATATATTTCTAAAGCATGTAACAACCGCGCGTGCTAATAAAGTGTGTCTGCTTTTTTTTTTCTCAAGAGACAGTCTCCGGTGAAAGGGCTGGATCTATATCAAAATAATATGATGCTGGAAAAACATCCCGTACGTGTTATAGAAGCAAGTAATGGCTGACTTCAAGTAGACTATGTTTATGCTGGGCTTTGTGTGCTCGTGACACACTTGCGTGTTAGTCCGCAATTTTTTTTTGTCTTGCAAACTATTCTTGTTTGTTTTTATTCATTACTCTTTTGCCAATATTGAGGCAGATAGAAAGATAGAGAGTGATAAATTCTCACGAGAATCAAGTACGACACTTGCGACAGATTATAATAATAATAAAAAGTTTAATGTACTTTAATATTATGAAAACTTTGCATGCATACTAATGGCCTGTAAAAGTTCACTGAAGGACATAGGCCTATCCTGCGAGGGAGGTTGGCCATAATGGTCACGCAAGCCAATGATATTTTGAAGGCCTTACTCTTAGTCGCCTCTTATGAAAACCACGAGACGGAAAGCTTAAGGTATATGTATACTGTTCTTCTATTGTTAAAGAAATAAATAATACAACAATAATACAATATATTTCTAAAGCATGTAACAACCGCGCGTGCTAATAAAGTGTGTCTGCTTTTTTTTCTCAAGAGACAGTCTCCGGTGAAAGGGCTGGATCTATATCAAGAGTAATATGATGCTGGAAAAACATCCCGTACGTGTTATAGAAGCAAGTAATGGCTGACTTCAAGTAGACTATGTTTATGCTGGGCTTTGTGTGCTCGTGACACACTTGCGTGTTAGTCCGCAATTTTTTTTTGTCTTGCAAACTATTCTTGTTTGTTTTTATTCATTACTCTTTTGCCAATATTGAGGCAGATAGAAAGATAGAGAGTGATAAATTCTCACGAGAATCAAGTACGACACTTGCGACAGATTATAATAATAATAAAAAGTTTAATGTACTTTAATATTATGAAAACTTTGCATGCATACTAATGGCCTGTAAAGTTCACTGAAGGACATAGGCCTATCCTGCGAGGAGGGTTGGCCATAATGGTCACGCAAGCCAATGATATTTTGAAGGCCTTACTCTTAGTCGCCTCTTATGAAAACCACGAGACGGAAAGCTTAAGGTATATGTATACTGTTCTTCTATTGTTAAAGAAATATATTATCGATATTCCTAATACACCAGTATTGATGGAGCTCAGACAAATCCTTTCGACCCATCTTTCACTGAATACTATGTGGGACAACATGACAGGTGGTGAGCCTTTAGCCGTTTTTTTGTCCAAGCCATTCGTGCAATATATTTTCCGTCCAATAAAGATATTTTAAATTTTCCATTAATATATCATTAAATATCTGAATGTTTATATCAACCATGTTAAAGAAATATATTCTCGATATTCCTAATACACCAGTATTGATGGAGCTCAGACAAATCCTTTCGACCCATCTTTCACTGAATACTATGTGGGACAACATGACAGGTGGTGAGCCTTTAGCCGTTTTTTTGTCCAAGCCATTCGTGCAATATATTTTCCGTCCAATAAAGATATTTTAAATTTTCCATTAATATATCATTAAATATCTGAATGTTTATATCAACCATGTTAAAGAAATATATTCTCGATATTCCTAATACACCAGTATTGATGGAGCTCAGACAAATCCTTTCGACCCATCTTTCACTGAATACTATGTGGGACAACATGACAGGTGGTGAGCCTTTAGCCGTTTTTTTGTCCAAGCCATTCGTGCAATATATTTTCCGTCCAATAAAGATATTTTAAATTTTCCATTAATATATCATTAAATATCTGGCATGTTTATATCAACCATGTTAAAGAAATAAATAATACAACAATAATACAATATATTTCTAAAGCATGTAACAACCGCGCGTGCTAATAAAGTGTGTCTGCTTTTTTTTTCTCAAGAGACAGTCTCCGGTGAAAGGGCTGGATCTATATCAAGAGTAATATGATGCTGGAAAAACATCCCGTACGTGTTATAGAAGCAAGTAATGGCTGACTTCAAGTAGATAGTCTACTAGTTTATGCTGGGCTTTGTGTGCTCGTGACACACTTGCGTGTTGGTCCGCAATTTTTTTTGTCTTGCAAACTATTCTTGTTTGTTTTTTTATTCATTACTCTTTTTGCCAATATTGAGACAGATAGAGAGATAGAGAGTGATAAATTCTCACGAGAATCAAGTACGACAGTTGCGACAGATTATAATAATAATAAAAAAGTTTAATGTACTTTAATATTATGAAAACTTTGCATGCATACTAATGGCCTGTAAAAGTTCACTGAAGGACATAGGCCTCTCCTGCGAGGGAGGGTTGGCCATAATGGTCACGCAAGCCAATGATATTTTGAAGGCCTTACTCTTAGTCGCCTCTTATGAAAACCACGAGACGGAAAGCTTAAGGTATATGTATACTGTTCTTCTATTGTTAAAGAAATATATTATCGATATTCCTAATACACCAGTATTGATGGAGCTCAGACAAATCCTTTCGACCCACCTAGCACCGAAGACATTTTTTGGACAACGTAGCAGGTGGTGAGCTTGTCGCCGTCTTTAAGTTTAAACGAACGGTCGTTGTACATAAGTTACTAAAAAAAACTCATTGGTACAACCCTACCATTCGGGTCGAACTCGGGTCTCTTAACTCGAATTACCCAACCTCTCGACTACCGTGACACTATTCTCCTATTATAGAAACTTAATTTGATTTTTCTTCTGTTTCAGGTAAAAAAGGTTCAGGTTTCACGAAGCGATTACTTTTAAAACTTTTCCTATCTAGATATAGTAAGTTTTGTCCTTAAAGTGCATCCGGCTTTATTAAAAATATTTTTTAAGGCACAATGTTCTTATATTAGTTTCCGAAATCTTATTGAGAATGTTCAGGTTGCATTTTGCATTTAATTCGGAAAATAATAAAAGCACATTTCAGTTACAGTTAAATACAATTTTAAGTTCAATATCAAACATTTTTACATAACCTGTTCCCATTAAAATAATTATGAAGTATGACATAAAATTCGCCCATAATTTTATGTTTATGAGTCCACTCAATATTGTAGTCGTTATTACATACATGGGCTACACGTAACTCACGCTTTCTCATATTTCGTATAAAACTGTAAATCATCGGTTCAAAGCAGGTAACTTTTGTTCTTCTCTGCCGTGAGTCACCAGATGAATTGTTGTGGAGGTATGCAGGTCTTAACGATGCGTTTTTGTTGAACCCTAGTCTCGCTAAGTTTATTGCCTCACTTAAAAGCTGGAAATGATGACTCATACATTATATTTTCTCGAGGAAATTTATGAATGAATACACAACAATGAAAGCGCGGAAATATTAAAACAATATTAGTTTCAAAATAAATGAGGCTATAATAGCTAAGTGGTTGAGTGATCGTGATTTCGAAACGGGTGATTCTAGTTCGATTCCGAGAACGATAAGTGTTTCCTTCTAAGCTCATATAGGATATATCACGTGGTATCTAATAAGCTCCTGAGAAATGTACATCCGATACACATCCGATGTACATCAAGAATTCTGACTGAACCAGCATCATGATATGCGTAAAGATAAATAAATATAATGTCTCTTTTAATATTTGGAAGTTATAATTTTAAGAAGATAATATAATTACACAGATACTTGTTAAGTGGATAATTGTTAACTGTACCTTATAAATAAAATAAAAAACATAACTCCAGACACAAGTAAAGTTTTCACCGGTTAATGAAACGAACACAATAATGCTACGTTTATAATGTTCACGAAGCCATGTGCAAGATGCGAGTGACCTGTGGTTCAATTCTCATTAACGCTGAACTGAAGTGAGTAAAATTGCGAACATTGCGAATACTTGACAATAAGAATTTCGTTCGCAGCAACAAACATCTTGCATTCGAGATGGCTATCCCGCCATTTGTCGGTCGCCAATGGGTAGCCAATTTTGGTCGTTGCCCGTAGTCGCATCTTGCGATACCCATGGGAAAAAGAAAAAAAGGGGGTGTTCCTTTCTTTTATTTCTGGCTTATTTATCAGCTAAAAGCGTATCCGTTTACTTTACATTATTTTATGATGCAATTTTTATTGAATATTTAAAAAACATAAGTTATGCTCCACTTTTTTTTTGTTAAATTAACGAGAAAACTTACTTCAAAATATTAACATTTTAAAATAACGTTATCGTTAATTATTGATTATATTTAAAAAGAAACAAGTTTAACTGTAGAACAACTCTCTTCATAGATTAGATAAAGTATACACTATATCAACAGATATCGGAATAGAAATTTCCAACGTACGCATTTAATGCTATTCGCATTCATAGACGGTCAATTAGTGCCAGAAGCGATATATAATATCTCCCCTGCACTCCAGTGACTGCTAATGCCAGGAATACTAGTTGTAAAGTAAATACAGTAAGTGGGTGCGTTCGAACATATTCAATAAAGACAGGATCTCGCTAAACGATGGTTTATTAGTAAATAACAAGCTGTCACTAGAGTTAGGTCTGCTATTAACTTGTTAGCGAAGTAACTGAGGTGGCATTATGAAAATATAAAACCAGTAGGTTGATATTGGTCTAGAAAAGTCAGTAATTTCAATTTAATTTGTATCAGATAACATGCATGCAGTATCTGAACCAGCAATACGAATAATAATATAAACACATAATAATAAACAGGGACATAGATAGGAACAACATCACATATATTGCTTTTATCCCAAAGTAAGTAGGACCTGTTTTATGGAATCAGAAACAACGATGGCACCACAAACACCCTGATCGGAGAAAATGTATAAAAACTGTTTTCTACATTGATTCGTCACATATTGTACATAAACTTTTATACCACCGACTTGATAACATCCATAGTACCTCTTATTATGGCTATTTTATTGGATATCCATATGGCACCAAGTTTTAGAACCTAATCACTTAATTGATTACAATCTAAATTTTGTTGTCACCGGCAAATAAATTAACCTTTTAAATTGCTAGACAAATAATAATATTATGTGTGAAAAAGATCTTGACAAAAATTGACCAGATCGGTGATGGGAAGCAGCGTCTAAGGTGCGATATATCTGGTACTGCGAACTCAAAATCGCTTATCAAGCGTAGCGATTATGGCAAATCCTTCTCACAAGTGAGGCTTTCCTCCAGAAGACTTATAGAATTAGTATTTTTAGTAGTATTAGTACTTTTATAGCCTTAAGTAGGCCTATCTGAAAGTAACACTGCCATAACCAATAGGTATAGTCAATCAGTGCCACTTTTCAAGACTAATTCTGATAATTCTGACTAATCGGATTTTCGTAAAACAATTTCCGGAACTCGAAAATGGAATTATCTTATGTCGATTCGAGTAGAATTATTTTACATTGCCAGGTTTGCTTCTGAAATATACTAGGAGATTTTATGTGCTAATATTCTCTTCAAAATATTCTTACACACTTACCACCTTTTCATAAGCTAACTACCTACCACCAAATAGCATCCTCTTTCATCTATTTAAACATCATCTATTTCATCTATCCAAAGATGTACATGAGTCATGAAATACGATTAAGCATAACATTTAAACCATGACAGTCTAGGTTAACCACAAGAGTGCAATAACAGTATTCTAGGCCTCAAGATAATTTACCAGTACACATAATATATTGCACATTGTACACCAAGGTGTTCCGTTAAGTCCATTAATTTATAATATGGATACACTGTATATCGAAACAATTATGGTGTTTCATCCTTACATGAAGTGTAAAAGATTGAAAATGTATATGTCAATAATTCCTAAAGTAAAACTAACAGAATATTTATTTAATGTAATGTAATTTTTTTAAAGAAAGTGAGTAGAAGAGACTTAATTGTGTAGACTAGACCTCTGTCTACCCCTGTATTGGGAATTGCGAAGATATTTATTTATTTATGTAATAGTTTTGAATGTTTATATTAAAGCTAGATCACCTGTAAACTTATTTTTAATGTTAAGTTGCCCCAAGCTCATTTGTAAATTAAAATGCAATTGTTCTGAAATATTGAGATATAATTAAAATTCTAGCGTATTTTTTATTTCACTGTTGAAGCTAATGGTCTACTCTTGCCATAACAAAAACTCCCTCAAAAAATATATCTTTTTTTCCCGAAGCGGTATGTTTCTTTTAACGTAACTACCACAAAATTAAGAATCTAATTATTTTTAAATTACAGAAGTAAGCGCCGCAAAAAAAAAATTAAGAGCTTCATCTTACTGTTTAGTAATTATTTTAATTACCTTTTTATATTTCCTGATATTAAAGCTTTCAGCACGTGTATTTTTATTATCACTTAACTTGTTTATTTTCACTAACCAGATATGGTTCAACTTATAAAATTATGCAAAGTATCAGAGCATAGTTAGAGCTGTCTGCGAATCGAGAGCAGGAAGACCTAATAATACTCGTCTGGCTACTAGGGATTCGATCGACTTTTTATCGATACAGAATAAATAATAATATATAAATATCTTCACGTAATTCCCAATACAGGAGTGGACAGAGGTGTAGTGTAGACAATTAAGTGCCTCCGACCCACCTTCCTCCGAAGATATTTTCGGGACAACGTGAAAGGTGGTGAGCCTGTCGCCGTGAATTGATACAGGATTCCTTAATTACTTTTACGGAATTTTAATTAGCATTTCTTTTTCGGTTTATTCTATTGTTTTTATGTCATTTATTTTAACAAGTTTGAGAAACATCTTGTTTTCGAAGTACATAACGGTAGTGTTGAAATCAATTGTTCATAGGAAGTAATATATATTCGATACCTTTGCATATATATTCAAATGGCTTTATATATACTTAGTAACACTACGGAGCGCATATCTATCGTCGTATACTGGTTCGATAATTTCTAACTAATGGCGGTGTTACTTTACTTAAAAAGAACTGTCCGTAAACAGGTCAGTTGCGGATAACGAGGAATATCTTATCGCCTGCAACTGTTGCAGTCAAAGGAAAATTAACTTTTCCTTATATAGGATATAAATATACGTATTCAAACAAATTCACGATAGCCGAGTTGTTGGGTGGTCGGAATTTCGAGTCGAGAGACCCGAGTTCGATCCCCAGGTGGCAGTGCCAATGAGTTTTTCAAAAACTTATGTACGAATTTCGTCGTTGGTTTGGACATAAAGGCGGCGACGGGCTCAACACCTGTCACGTTGTCCCGAAAATATCTTCTTTTTTTATAGAAAAGGCCGGCAAACGAGCAGGCGGCTCACGTGATTGTAAGTGATTACCGCCGCCCATGAACACCCGTAATACCGGAGGCATGCATTGCCGGCCTTAGAGTGCCCCCCCCCCCAATTTGGGGGGTGTACTGGCCTCCGGTTACCTGCACTCACCAGACGAAACGCAGAAGTTTGTTAGACTGGTACTTCTCCGGTCGAGCCGGCCCATTCATGCAACAGCAAAAGCTGATGCGTGGCTCTACCACTGTTAAAATCTTATAAGTTATATCTATTCTTTTGGGATTGCTGTATCGTTTTGTACTTTATTTTTATTATATACTATTTTATCTTTATTATATATGTATAATATGTAGTACTATCATTTACAGATATTTATATCTATTATATATATTTACTAATATCAGCATCAATTCAAACGGAAAATATAGACTGTTCTGTCTAATGAAAATAATAATATTTTTGTGGTGTATACCCCTTAAGTTATTATATCTAAAAGATACTTAGAAGCCTTACTTTAGGTAAGCACGTATCGATGTATAAATTTCCATCGACATTTTTGCTACTGCAACACACTTCACTACAGGTGTGAAGTTACGACCGGTCGGGTTTGAGTCCAGTGCGTCGGGAAGCCTTCTCGGCAGTACAGAACTAACTTACCGAGTTATCTTTTATGGAGACAGACGCTGAGCGCGTCACAGTATCACCTTGCCCGAGTATCAGGTTAATGTCGCAATTATTAAAATCTATGCGCTCGGTTAAAGAAATCACACGTCATTTCATTACAAATAACATGAATTTAAGCACTGCCTCTGCTCCGTCGACCTTAGCTTTTATGATTTATTTCTGAGATAAAAATTATAATATGAAATGAGGTTAAATATAATCGCGTAGTTTGTAACAAAACATTAAACCTTGAACTAAGTTGTGCCCAAATATTTTTAATAAAGTTATTTTCCTATGATAATTTACATTTCTGGTTTTTATATTTCCGGTATGAAATCTTCGAACTGCGTTTTTACTGTAAAGGTAAATAGAAAATTTATATAAAAAATACAAGTATCTTAACAAATTATATTTGTATGGATCAGGAACTGCCCTGACTTCGAACGTACAAACATATAAAACGTTAAAACAACATACGATTGATGCACTATTTAGGAGCAATTAAAATAATTTAGGCCGAACTGATGCAATCATCAATACTCTTTTAAAATTAGAATTTAGTTATGTATGACTCTTATTAGTAACAGCTTCATGGTGATATTAAAACGACGTCTAGATTTATCACCACATATTGGGCGATTATGTGATAGATAGATCGTGCGCACTATGTAGCTAGAATTAATGTGCCAAATATTGCGTGAGAATTATTTTTAGCGAACTTGCCAAGCGAAATTCGTCCTTATTACAAACGGTTGACTTGGTTTGTAAAAAACTAAACCGTAACTGAGATGTAAAATCAGTAGCTAAAGCCCTGAGTCATGAAGTATTATGTCACGATGAGAACGTTGACTCGGGTGGATTCGGGCTGTCCGGTGTCAAGTAGCAATCAAGTATAGCTATAATAAATCTTACCAGTAATAAGTTAGTCCTAATACTAAGTTAGTCAGAAGTTATGACATTTCACTGGAGCTTATTTTGGACCTGTCTAATATCTATTAAATATTATTGATGTCTAATCTATGTTAAAGTCTTGACCCATCTGTGAGCCTTTACAGACTGCTACTTTACATTCGAGTTATGTAACCATGGTATTAAAATAATGTTAGCGTCCAACTATGTTATCATAGTGTCTATGCTGCATTGCATCTAATGTTGTACGTTTTATAAATTTAAAATAATTTAAAACTCTTTTCCTAAAATTATTCTCTCTGGGGATATAATATTGATCATGTGGTGACGGTGTAAGAATATACCTCCCCCTTTCCCGTGGGTAAGAGACGAAAAAGTGAAAAATCTTGAAAATGCAATTGGCTATTAACAGGTGGCGGGATAACCACCTCGAATACTCTACAGACCTGTGAGGGGTAGCATAAGCATTAAGCGTGGTTAGTACTGCAATCGCCAATCCGCTCGCGAAGCATGGCGATTATTACAAACCCTCCCGTACGGGAATGGCCTATGTCCGGCAGTGGACTTTTAGAGACGATGGCGATGAAGATTTGTCTTGTATGTGGAATATAAAACAAAAATAAAACAGTATAATGCCAGATTAATTAAAAGGCACTACAAAATCATTCACACACCCCGCCTCACAATCAATATTAAAGTACACCGGATGGTTTAAAGTTAACGGTTAAAATCGAGATTAACAGAACGAAGGCGGCATAGCAGCGATTGGAATTGAATAACCTATTTCAATTTGACAAGCAATAATAACTTTATCGGTAATCACGTAACGTGCATGTATAATGGCTTTATATAACTTGCCGTTGTCAGAGGTTCGCCCGCGTAGAAACCCTTTTATTTCTTTTATATTTTCATGCAATTTTCCATACTGAAGTAGGCAGATGTCTAGATAATGTAGTCCTTTCGACCCACTCTTCACCGAAAACTATTTGAGATAAGCTGACAGGTATTTTACATACATACATATTTTCATAAAAAAATATTTTTAAATAAATATATACGTCCACGACCCAAGCAGAATCATCCCCTATTTCGGGATTGGAAATAGCAACCTTATCAATGGTCTGATAGCCGAGTGACCCTGTATGCGAAGCTAAGAGTTGCGTTCGAGTCTCGCCAGATAAAAATTGCTATAATGAATATGAATATTTCATCTCGAGTCGTGGATGTTTATATGTATATACAAATATTTGTAAGTACTTATATATGTATTTTATTATATTGTACCGATAACATCAATAGAAAACGGCGATAGGTTCACATGTATCCATTTTTGTAATAATAATATTTAATGTTAACAGGTTTTTTTATCTCATAGTCTACGATGATATTATTCCTGTAGAAAAAAACAAACACTACTTTTCACTCACTGATAGCTAATGTTTGATCATAGTTCTTTGTAACTCTTTATTTCGACGGCGACCTCCGTGGACGAGAGGCGTCCACACGGGTTCCCATGGTGACGCTAGCTCTGAGCTCCGGGTATTCCCTGTCGAGTCAATGTAGAAAAGCACTTCTTCTACATTGTCTCGGGTCTGGGTGTTTGTGGTACCTTCGTTGTTTCTGATTCTCTGATACAAGCGCTTAAGCTGCTAACTTTGAGATCAGACCAATGTATGTGATAAAAAATAAAATAAAAATCTTCACGCAATTCCCAATACAGGGGTAGACAGAAGTCTAGTCTAGACAATTAAGTACCTATGACCCACCTTCCACCGAAGATATTTTCGGAACTACGTGGTGAGTGGGTGGTGAACCCGTCGCCGCCTTTATGTCCAAGCCAACGATATAATTCGTACATAAGTTTT
Source organism: Sericinus montela (assembly GCA_029286605.1). Lineage (NCBI taxonomy): Eukaryota > Metazoa > Arthropoda > Insecta > Lepidoptera > Papilionidae > Sericinus > Sericinus montela. The sequence continues at coordinate 305,628 of JAGSMR010000046.1, forward strand.
ACGAAAAACCCATTGGTACGAGCCTGCCACTTGGGGATCGAACTCGGGTCTCTTGACTCGAAATTCCGACCACCCGACCTCTCGGCTATCGTGACTTTTTTTGATGTTATATATGTGATGTTGACCCTATATGATGACAATGTATGTGATGTTGTCCCTATATATATATATATATATATATATATATATATATATATATATATATATATATATATATATATATATATATATATATATATATATATATATATATATATATATATATATATATATATATATATATATATATATATATATATATATATATATATATATATATATATATAAATATTTATTTATTGTATTGTATCGTCCGCTATGATCACATTTACAGGGCTTAGAGAGGCTCCTTGCGAAGCCAGAGTACTCGTAAGTACTAGCGGTTGCCTGCAGCGTTGAAAGTGCATTCATAAGAATTGCGATTTCAATTGCCTGCCCATGCCCTATGCTCTGTGTTTATGTTTATTTCGTGTGCTTTTACAATTGTATATCATTTTGTATCCGCGGTTTGGACAAAATGTCTTGCCTGATCGCTAACAGCAAATTGTCTTTGTTTCGTAATCATACGTCTTTAATGGAAACCGTTTTTAGACCCTATTCGGCTCTAACTGTTTCGATAGTGGATCGAATTGCATATTTGCCGGGTTTAGCGTCGGCGGAGGCATCGCCATCTGCAGGAAGCGAAAGTGAATTGACTCTTTGGAAAGATCAGTTGAAAAGAGGAAAATAAAATTGCTTTTTTTGTATGTTCTAAAAGTCACGATAGCCGAGTGGTTGGGTGGTTGGAATTTCGAATCAATAGACCCGAGTTCGATCCCCAGTTTGTAGGCTCGTACCAATGGGTTTTCAAAACTTATGTACGAATATCGTTGGCTTGGACATAAAGACGGCAACGGGCTCACCACCTGTCACGTTGTCCCGAAAATATCTTCGGTGGAAGGTGGGTCGAAGGGACTTGATTGTCTAGACTCGACCTCTGTCTACCCCTGTATTGGGAATTGCGTGAAGATATTTTATTTTTTTTTATTTTTATTTTTTGTATGTTCTAAGAGATTTTGGAGTATTATATATATGATATAGTATGAGCACTTATATATATATATATATAAATATATATATATATATATATATATATATATATATATATATATATATATATATATATATATATATATATATATATATATATATATATATATAAATATATATATATATATATATATATATATATATATATACAACATATTTATGCTATTGTGTGCTTCTGCTTCCTCTTTGTGTTCGTGACCTCTTCTGTTATACGTTAAAAGTTTTCAATAGGTCTAGTAAATTGTATTCCAGAAAAAGAATATATTTTTGTTATGTAAATATGAAAAATTTAGTTACAGAGTGATAGTAGAATTGTCATATTTCAAAACGCATCATTGTATTATTTTTTTTATCGAACTTAATATTTATTTGTTAAATTGATTATTGATGACGTACTTGAAAATAGAAATACCTATTTAAGTCCACTAGAGAACATAGGAACTCTCCCATACGGACGATTTGCCATAATCGCCACGCTTGGCAAACGGATTGGCGATCGCAGTACCAGACCCGATTCCATCTTCGGTCTGATAATTTTGGTCTTATATTTTTAGTGATGGTTATCCCGCTGTCTAACGGTTGCCGTAACGATATTCAAGGCTGTTTCCCTTAGTCGCCTCCTATGACATCCACGGGAAGAAAGAGAGTGGCAATATTCTTACTCCGCTACCACACGGAAGAAATACATACGAGTATATTGTGACAATCTCTACTTATTAAACAGACAGTTATAAACATTAAAATGCAATGTTGCACCTGTTGTAACTATGTTATGTAAGAAATTCGATTCTTGAAGCACAGAACTGCATAATTATGCAGAAAGAAAGACAAACTTCAAACTGCCACCGGTAAAAGTTAAAATTCTTAACAAATTACGAATTCCCGATCAAAATGGACTCATTATCGTTTTAATTTTATTTTATTGTTGTCGTATTGTTTATCGATGTCGTAAGTAACGAGCTTTAACTGAATAACGATTCTTTATCTGAATATCCAATCCTTAAACGTTTCGCTAATATCCCATTTTTTTAAATTAATTTATTGATGTTTATAAAATCCTAAAACTTTAAAGTCACGATAGCCGAGTTGTTGGGTGGTCGGAATTTCGAGTCGAGAGACCGGAGTTCGATCCCCAGGTGGCAGTACCAATGAGTTTTTCAAAAACTTATGTACGAATTTCATCGATGGCTTGGACATAAAGGCGGCGACGGGCTCACCACCTGTCACGTTGTCCCGAAAATATCTTCGGTGGAAGGAGGGTCAAAGGGACTTAATTGTCTAGACTTGACCTCTGTCTACCCCTGTATTGGGAGTTGCGTGAAGATATTTATTTATTTTCTTTTCTAAAATTTTAAATAATGTATAGTTTTAAAATTAAAGTATTTTAACGACTCTTCTTTCAATTTTCCTAAGACGTTCCTATCTTAAATATTTTGCAAAATTAACAGGTAGTATATAAGATAATATTTATAGAATGGTATGAAAATCCTAAAAATTTGTTGTAGAACATAAATTAAATCACTGTAAAAGAGTTACAAAATTTTTATGATCCATAATTAATACAAAATGTAACTCTTGTTTTTATTAATATTATCATAATCGGATTAATATGTTTATAAAAATATTAATCCGATTTCGTTAGCTAATTATTTGGGTTATAAAAAGGGTTATAACAATATTGAATGCTAACCTTTGAAACTCTCAGACTATGGTGTAATGTGCCTATTGATACAATTCCTAATTTAAATTCTAACAATCGAACGCCAAAAAACAATTATGCCAATCGATAAATGATGCACAAAACCTGTTCACAAGCAGTTGAATCAACAATTTAGAAGTACCATTCCTTTGGGAGAATTCGAGGTGGGCAAAACAAACTTAGCATTGGTAATGAGGAAATTATTATCAATTTTCTGATTGCACTTTCTTATCTTCATGGGTGGAAATGTAATTAAAAAAAATGTAATGAAATCGGCGTTGGTAACATACTATTTAATTCATAAATAAATATCTTAACGAAATTCCCAATACAGGGGCAGACAGAGGTCTAGTCTAGACAGTTAAGTCCTTTCGACCCATCTTCCACCGAAGATATTTTCGGGACTACGTTGCAGGTGGTGAGCCCGTCGCCGTCTTTATGTCCAATCCAAAGATGTAGTTCGTACATAAGTTTTTGATAAACCCATTGGTACGAGCCTGCCACCTGGGGATCGAACCGGGTCTCTTGACTCGAAATTCCGACCACCCAACCACTGGGCTATCGTGACTATTTAATTCATTACTCTCTAACGTCTTTTATTTATCGCTAAAGATTGTGATCATGGTGAAAACCAAATCTTCATGGACCATTTGTTTCTCGGCTTCTGTTGGCGGCCATTTACGTGAGCGTGTGAAATTTATTAACGCTTGAGTCCTTTAGCCGGACAGTCCATCTCATCAAAGACATATCCTTTCTACTAATTATATACTAGTAAAAAGGATACTACTCACATATTTGACAACAGATTAATATGTCTTTAATGCAGCTAGTGTGAACGTAAATTATTACTTTTATTTCATTTCCTTTAAATGTATTTTAAACTAGTATTGTACAATTATTTGTGATTGGTTCATTTCTACTCCATATAAACTTTCACTGCCAAATCTCACACTCCTCAGTACCGGTTATAACATCTCTACATACTCTAAAATATTATAATCTATATATTATTAGTACACTAACTAACCATAGAGAAAGTTCCATTCATTATTTGTGGCATTGGGTCGACTGTACTACAGGGGCGGTCGAGTTATACCTAGTCTCTAAGTGATCGTTAATCCTACCATATGAGGTATTTAATTGCGCCTCTTAACTTTGGTAGGCTAATAAAACGACTGCAAAAAACCTTAATATCGTTTATAATGAAGTAGTTTTGCATTTAATTCTAGAATTTGTTTATATAATACTGTCTTAAATGACTTCTAAATAATGCTATCTATGTTTGTTTTTTATATTTCCAGTTATTTCGCATCAATCTTATTTAATTAGGTATATCTTTTTGAGTGACATAAGAAAACCCATTCAAATCGAAGCGTTTTAAGAACTTGAAGGCTATGTGATAAGAATAAGAAAGTTCGGTCCCAATACAATTTTTTTACGACAATAGACTTTCCATCTGTCACGTTGTCCGAAATAGACTTCGGTAAAGATGGCTTAAAAGGACTTAATCGTCTAGACATCGTATGTTGGGTTTTAAGTGATTTAAGAAAGCAAATAAATCAGCTAGCATTTTTTATTGCAAAATAACAATTTTTACATAACATAATTGCATGGTAGCAATTAACAACTGTAAGCTGACATGTTAATTGCAGTAATATGAGTTGATAAAATAGGTGTTATTACATGTTCAACTAAACACGCTACCGTTTAAAACTACCTTAACATTTAATATCACTGCGATTAGTGTTGCAGTCAACTTAATTCGAGATTCAACAAGATTAAATTAATGTTTTAACACATTATCTCATAATTTACAGATTACACAATTTGCGTTCGAATTGCATTGACCCTTATTGGTTTACATTTTGTTTTCAACTAAATATCGAACACCTCTTTTTTTTCTCGCACATATTTTCAATACTGAGGTAGACAGAGGTTTAGACTATCAAGTCCTTTTGGACCCAACTTTCTCCGAAGCCTATTTTCAACAATGTTATAGGTGGTTGGCCAGTCGCCAACATGTGTCCAAACCAACGATATTAATCATATTTTTTTTAAATTAAAAATGTCATCACGCTATTCCCAATACTGGGGTAGACAGAGGTCTAGACAATTAAGTTTTCGACCCACCTTTCTCGGGAGATATTTCTTTCAAACAACGTGAGAGATGGTGAGCACATCGCCGCCTTTATGTCCAAACCAACGATATAAATCGTACATAACTTATCGAAAAAACTTATTAGTACCAACCTCCCACTTGGAGATCACCAACTTGACTATCGTGACGTTTTAATCGTATAAAAGTTTCAAAAACATTAATTAAAAACAACATGTGTGGTCGGTTACAACAATTAGTTGAGCTCCAATCGGTCGTACCATAAATACGTCAATCGGTGCTACAATATACGTCACGGGCACCGCGCCGATCGTTATTGCTCATAAATACAATCGACCATAGATAACGAGGCACGCCTCTACGTCGACGTATTGAACGCTTATGAACGCATCTCATGCCATTCCATGCCTATTTTCGAATATAACATTGCAATGCTTAAGCTTTGAACTTCAATTTATATTAAACTTCAAAGTGACCACAAATTTTGATGTCTTTGAGGAATTTTACAGTATCGTCAATTCCATGGTCATTATCTGCCTCTACAGCTTGCGTAGTCTCTAATAAGTCACTTACAATATATTTTCTTCTTATTTATATATATATTTTCTTCACGCAATTTCTTAGAACTGGGATAGGCAGAGATCTAGATTTGCTTGGACATACAGACGGCGACGGGTTCACCCCGTCGCCGTCTATCTCCTTGTCCCAAAATTTTGACCACCTGTCTCCTTGTCCCAAAATTTTCTTCAGTGGAAGGTAGGTCGAAAGGATTGAATTGTGTAGGTTTACCCCTGTATTGGGAATGGCGTGAAGATTTCGTTCGTGAACATTTATGTTTATTTATTGTAACTTATATTACTAAAAATTTCATTCTGATATGAAGGCTCGTACCAAAGAGTTTTTTCGTAACGTATGTGCAGTTTGTACAGTTGGGTTGGACATAGACGAAGAGAGGCTCACCACCTGTCACGTTTCCCCGAATAATTTACAGTGCGAAATGGATTGAAATAAACTGTCACGACGTCTGACCACCCAGTATCGAGAAAAAGCATTAAGATAAAAAAGACTATTACGTACTCCCCTCAGTAACAGATCTAAGAAGAGCGTGTCGTTGACTTTAAATAAGAGATTACTACCAATAAATTACTTCTCTAAGAACAAAATATAAACGGAATGTAGTCGTATAAAATCTCCCCCAAACAATTGTAACATACTAAACGTCTGATACGTGTTCAATTGATAGACAAATCTTCTTACTCTGAAATGATATCTATTAAATAGATTTTAGAACTAATAAATCATGAACGTCTCGTTATTAATGGTATTGTTGAAGTTTGTTTTTGTTATTAATGTGATAGTTAATAGACAGGGGTTACTTCACGGATATTCTTTATTATATAGATGTTATTATAATAATAATAATAAATACATATTTAGATAGGGACAACATCATATACATTGCTCCGATCCCAATGTAAGATGCTAATGCACTTGAGGTATGGGAATCGGAAACAATGCAAGCACCACATACATCCAGACCCGAGAAAATGTAGAAAAAGGAATCGAACCCAGGACCTCGAGATGGCGACACTTTGAAAACCGGTGTTTACGCCACTCGTTCACGGAGGTCGTCAGGGGTATTATAAAGTATAAAGATTATATTATGATGATAGACGAGTGGTTATCGTGATTCGAGACAAGAGACCCGAGTTCGATCCCCAGGTGGCAGACCCGAACCAATGAGTTTTTTTTTTTTTTCAAAACTTTTTGGCAATTTATATCGTTGGCTTAGACATGCACACGGCGACTGGCTCACTCACTATGTTATAGGATGTTTTCGATATGTTTTTGATGAAATGGGACGAAAAGGTATAACTGTCTGCATCTCTGTCTAGACCCAGTATTAGGAATAGCGTGAAAATGTTTTCTAAATTTTCTAAAAGATTGGATTTCGTACTTAATAGTGACTTATGAATCTACATTTCGACCCCATGTAAATATTACATCTCGCCTTATTAATGAAAACGTATTCACGTCGACCAGGGACTTCAGGGGGAAAATACATGACGTATTTTATGTAGCGTTGCAGAATACAAGTGACGCCAAGCAGTGGCTTGCAGTGTCAATGAAAAGAAATTCTGCTTCTTTTCATCTTTTTCAAGTTTTATTTCGTAATTTACCATCACAGGCATTTGGTACCACAGGCGTTTTATTGCTTATTAAAAAAAGTCTTATTATAAAAATATTTATGTTTATTTTTTTATTTTTCGCTGCCAGCCTACCAAGTGAAAACTGTATCGCCAATAAAAATATTATGTATATTTTAACGTGATTTTAATGTTCTCTGGTGCAACTTATGGGTCGCATGAATATTAATATTTATAATTGGCAATAAAAGGAGCTTAATCCGCCATTTTGTAATCAATGTTATACGGCCAGTATTTTAGTGCACCTTACATTTTTAACAGCTTATGTAACGTTACGGTTAAGGTTTTTTATTCGGTGAAACTAACGGAATTTCAAGTCAAGAGACCCGAGTTCGATCCCCAGATGGCAGGCTCGTACCAATGGGTTTTTCAAAAACTTTTGTACGAATTATATCGTTGGCTTGGACATAGAGACGGCGACGGGCTCACCACCTGTTACGTTGTCCCGAAAATGTCTTCGGTGGAAGGTGGGACGAAGTGACTTAATTGTCTAGACTAGACCTCTGTCTACCCCTGTATTGGGAATTGTGTGAAGATATTTATTATTATTATTAATTTTACTGTGGTTGGGTTGCGCAAATGCCGCGAATTCGAATCCCGCCCGTGTCAGTTGAAATTTTAAAACATTTTTTCTTTAATTTAATAACAAAAAGTTCAGCATAACTTATATGGTTTAAAATCAATAAAAAATTGCATAATAATCGTAATAGTTTATGTTAAATCAATGTAAAGGTTCATGGATTCTATTTTTACGTAAAACATCTTCATAAGCCCTTGTATCAGTGATATCAGCGTCAAGTACATAATGTAAACTGATTAAACTCGGTATATAATTTAAACTCGGTCTGTAATATATACTTTAAACCAACCTTAAATAACTTTTGTTAACGCATTTCCCTATACAGGGGTAGCCAGAGGTATATCCAATTTATTCCTTTCGACCAGCATTTCACAAGAGTGTATTTGGGAACAACGTGACAGGTGATGCGCCTGTCGCCGTGTTTATATCTAAGCTGACGATAAAAATCGTACGTAAGTTTTGGAAAAACGACGGTACGAGCCTACCTTCTTTTTTTATTTATTATGAATGTTATATCAGTGTTTGAATTATATGAATGTCTTCACGCCAATCCCAATACTAGTTTTTCGTATTTAAAACACTTATTAGTACGAGCCTACCTGGGAAAAGAACTCGAATCTCGCGACTCAAATTCCGATCACCCAACCACTCGGCTATCGTGACATTTTTTTATCGTTATTTATATTATAAAATGTAAATTAAAAAGTATGTCTTTTTAGTTTTAAACCCTTTGTAACACTAAGTGGTTTTTAAAACCATTACAATAGAATATACCTTGTTGCGGCAAAATTGGCACTGAAGTAAGAAGTAATTGTTTTTTTTATAATTATGATCTTGCATAAATATGTTATTTTATTGATTCAAGCTCTTTTTAATGTTTCCAGCTTTCAAAATTTCGATCGATTTTTTTTTATATATTTCATACTAAAATTTTTCTGCATAACTGCAAATTATTTAAGTAACAACTTTATAAAGCAATAAAAATGCATAATTCCTATAAATGATTCCTAAAAAAATTTAATCAGAGCAAAAGTGCTAAATTAAATTTAAAATAATGTGGTCGCAATGAATTAAAGTAATAATTTCTTACTTTTATAGTCGCTGTTTTAATGAATTTCAGATACGCGTATTTCACATCTCGGAATTGAACCTGTTTCGCTCCGAGGGGGTCAATTGGGACGTCTGTATCGTTTTAATTTACGACACTTCAGTCACGATGGAACGTATATCCTAACAATTCAGTTTTGCGTGGAGCCGATAAAATAACAATTAAAAGTGCCCTTAAAGTCATGCCTGTCAATTTTAATTAAAATTAGGACATATTCAAAAGATGTAGCCTGTATGCGTACGAAAGGAGTACATTGATTTTTATAGAGAAAGTATGGGTTTAAAAAAAAGTTAATTAATAATCTTCAGACCAATACTAGAGAAAAAGGTCTAGACAATTAAGTTATTTCATCGATGACTATTTAGTATAACGTCACAGGTGGTCAACGATATAAATTATACAAAGTTTTTCGAAAAAACTCATTGGTACGAGCCTACCACCTGGGGATCAAACTCGGGTCTCTTGATTCGAATTTCGATCACTCAACCATAGTGAGGTAGGAGCTCTGCGATCGTCAATCCGCTTGGAAATCGTGGCGATTACGACAAAACTTCCGGAAACCTTCCGAAAAAGGCCTATGTCCTGCAGTGGAGGTTTACAGGCATATGATAATAAATAAATATCTTCTCGCAATTCCCAATACAAGGGTAGACAGAGGTCTGGTCTAGACAATTAAAACCCTTCGACCCACCTTCTGTCACCGTTTTTCTTGTCCAAGCAAACGATATAATTCGTACATAGGTTTTTGATAAGCCCATTGGTACGAGCCTGCCACCTTGGATCGAACTCGGGTCTCTTGATTCGAAATTCCGATCACCCAACCACTCGGCTATCGTGACTTTTTTTACAAGCATGTATATGTATGTATTCAATCGTGATGCATATTGCGAGGTGTTTGTGTCATCCTTATATAGTCCTTAAAAGGCTTTAAAAGCTCCGGCTTTGGAAATAATTATCTTATCAACTTCCGCCCACGCGCACATTTCTGTTTATTTTTTAAATAAGTTCACTGCAGAACATAGGCCCTCTCGGACACGCATTGTGATCCACGAGACACCTCGCACCTTACACTCTGCCCGTCACCAGTCTGATTTATTTAAATCTCTTATTCATCAAGTTGTCCGGCGATTCCTCAATATCCACTGCCATGGTGTTTTTTTTCTTCAAAACTTACGTAGATTTATATCGTTGGTTTGAACATAAAGATGGCGACCGGATTACCAACAGTCACCTTGAACCAAGAATTGTCATTTGAGAAAAGTTGGGTCAAAAGGACTTAATTGCCTAGAACTCTGTCCACTCCAGTATAAGGGACGGCGTGAAAATATATTATTTGTAAATTTTATTTAAAGATGAGAAAGCTTTCAAACTTCTCTGTGTTCTTAAATTGAATACTTCTTTAAACACGTTGCGTTTTTTGGCGTGGATTAAAACTACAAGGTCGCCCGTCATGCTTCATCATCATCAACATCGTATAACGTGACAATTAAACAATAAACTCTACACCATTTTAATAAAACACATTATTCAATGAAAGCTCCATGTTCAAGACACTCTGCTATCGAAAATCGATCGCATTCGTAATTATTATGTTCGACATCTGATAATTTGAGAATCGAGTGCAAGTTTTATTGCAAAACCATGTCTCGATTTCCAATTAAAATGTGTGTTTATCTGTTTTCCCTAGCACCGGCTTTGCTTTCGAGATCTGTTATCGGAAGTAGCAGTGCTTATTGACTAACAAATTTTTAACGGAATTAAGCATTTAATAAATAAAAATAAAATAAATACGTTCATGCGTATTCTCTATACTGACAAATAGAGGTTTAGATAATTATTCTTTGGGACCCACAAGTTTAATTACACCTTTAAATCGACTGCGACTGAAAGCTGTATGATAAAAAACTTACTGCTTATATAATGATTTCTTGTATTTACGCGAATACTACACATTTAAAATAAAACGATTTTCGGATTTTGATTCGTGGTCGAATTCTGTAAAGCATCCGAAACGTCGGGAAATAAAAATAGTTAATAGAAACTAATTAAAATCGCGATAAAATCCGAAAATCCTTTTATTTTAAATAAAATAACTGCTTATATAAGACATGAAAGTTAAATATGATATAAGGGCTAACCATTAATAAAGCACGTTATAATTGTGTAAAACGATTCGTTTCGATTTTAGACGAATGATCGCCTCGCTTTTATGTGATATTTCACGAGCGATATACACAAGCGCTTACTTAAGCAACCTTCGATAAATCTTCCATCCTAAGCATCCAATAAGGCATTATATGATAAGTAACCGGTTAGTTAAGAGTTCAATAACTGGCGAAGCTCCGGCAATATCGAAAGGGGCTAAAAAGTAAATACATGCTTGCTCAATCTGGTAATTGGTAAAAAGCAATGACCCTCGCGTCGCGCGTTATTTTATCTGTTATCTAAAGGTCCTTACACACACGACTGAATAAATTAATTGAAGATATTATAAATAAATATAAATATCTTCTCGCAATTCCCAATACAAGGGTAGACAGAGGTCTGGTCTAGACAATTAAAACCCTTCGACCCACCTTCTGTCACCGTTTTTCTTGTCCAAACAAACGATATAATTCGTACATAGGTTTTGATAAGCCCATTGGTACGAGCCTGCCACCTGGGATCGAACTCGGGTCTCTTGATTCGAAATTCCGATCACCCAACCACTCGGCTATCGTGACTTTTTTTACAAGCATGTATATGTATGTATTCAATCGTGATGCATATTGCGAGGTGTTTGTGTCATCCTTATATAGTCCTTAAAAGGCTTTAAAAGCTCCGGCTTTGGAAATAATTATCTTATCAACTTCCGCCCACGCGCACATTTCTGTTTATTTTTTAAATAAGTTCACTGCAGAACATAGGCCCTCTCGGACACGCATTGTGATCCACGAGACACCTCGCACCTTACACTCTGCCCGTCACCAGTCTGATTTATTTAAATCTCTTATTCATCAAGTTGTCCGGCGATTCCTCAATATCCACTGCCATGGTGTTTTTTTTCTTCAAAACTTACGTAGATTTATATCGTTGGTTTGAACATAAAGATGGCGACCGGATTACCAACAGTCACCTTGAACCAAGAATTGTCATTTGAGAAAAGTTGGGTCAAAAGGACTTAATTGCCTAGAACTCTGTCCACTCCAGTATAAGGGACGGCGTGAAAATATATTATTTGTAAATTTTATTTAAAGATGAGAAAGCTTTCAAACTTCTCTGTGTTCTTAAATTGAATACTTCTTTAAACACGTTGCGTTTTTTGGCGTGGATTAAAACTACAAGGTCGCCCGTCATGCTTCATCATCATCAACATCGTATAACGTGACAATTAAACAATAAACTCTACACCATTTTAATAAAACACATTATTCAATGAAAGCTCCATGTTCAAGACACTCTGCTATCGAAAATCGATCGCATTCGTAATTATTATGTTCGACATCTGATAATTTGAGAATCGAGTGCAAGTTTTATTGCAAAACCATGTCTCGATTTCCAATTAAAATGTGTGTTTATCTGTTTTCCCTACCACCGGCTTTGCTTTCGAGATCTGTTATCGGAAGTAGCAGTGCTTATTGACTAACAAATTTTTAACGGAATTAAGCATTTAATAAATAAAAATAAAATAAATACGTTCATGCGTATTCTCTATACTGACAAATAGAGGTTTAGATAATTATTCTTTGGGACCCACAAGTTTAATTACACCTTTAAATCGACTGCGACTGAAAGCTGTATGATAAAAAACTTACTGCTTATATAATGATTTCTTGTATTTACGCGAATACTACACATTTAAAATAAAACGATTTTCGGATTTTGATTCGTGGTCGAATTCTGTAAAGCATCCGAAACGTCGGGAAATAAAAATAGTTAATAGAAACTAATTAAAATCGGGATAAAATCCGAAAATCGTTTTATTTTAAATAAAATAACTCCTTATATAAGACATGAAAGTTAAATATGATATAAGGACTAACCATTAATAAAGCACGTTATAATTGTGTAAAACGATTCGTTTCGATTTTAGACGAATGGTCGCCTCGCTTTTATGTGATATTTCACGAGCGATTTACACAAGCGCTTACTTAAGCAACCTTCGATAAATCTTCCATCCTAAGCATCCAATAAGGCATTATATGATAAGTAACCGGTTAGTTAAGAGTTCAATAACTGGCGAAGCTCCGGCAATATCGAAAGGGGCTAAAAAGTAAATACATGCTTGCTCAATCTGGTAATTGGTAAAAAGCAATGACCCTCGCGTCGCGCGTTATTTTATCTGTTATCTAAAGGTCCTTACACACACGACTGAATCAATTAATTGAAGATATTATAAATAAATATAAATATCTTCACGCCATTCCCAATACAGGGGTAGACAGAGGTCTAGTCTAGACAATTAAGTCCCTTCGACCCACCTTCCACCGAAGATATTTTTCGGGACAACGTGACAGGAGGTGAGCCCGTCGCCGCCTTTATGTCCAAGCCAACGATACGAATTGTACATAGGTTTTTGAAAAAACCCATTGGTACTGCCACCTGGGGATCGAACTCGGGTCTCTCGACTCGGAATTCCGACCACCCAACCACTCGTTTATCGTGACTTATTAACTGAAGATATTGAAATTCATTAGTGCGCACGTAAACATACATCTTAATAATAATAAAGTGAATGTGTACAAGTGTGTAACAATGAATTTTAATAACAATCTTGCCCTACAAGTGACAATAATTAAAATAAAAATAAATAAATAAATATCTTCACGCAATTCCCAATACAGGGGTAATTGTCTAGACTAGACCTCTGGTCTAGTCTAGACGATTAAGTCTCTTCGACCCACCTTCCACCGAAGATATTTTCGGGACAAGGTGGAAGGTGGTGAGCCCGTCGCCGCCTTTATGTCCAAGCCAACGATATTCGTACATAAGTTTTTGAAAACCCATTGATACGTGCCTGCCACCTGGGGATCGAACTCGGGTGTCTCGACTCGAAATTCCGACCACCCAACCACTCGGCTATCGTGACAATAATTGCAATTATAAATTGTATTATTGAAGAATTTAGTAAAAACATGTAGAACATATTTTAAATCGCAAGTTTTAGTCGCTAAAAGACGCCCTCCGTAGAAAATGTATGAACTTCATCATTCTATCACAATTCTTGATGATGTAGTTACTCGGAGGAACTGTAAAAAGTTAAAAGAATTTATTTGTCTTCAATAATTTAAAAAAACTATAAGGAATAGTTAAAACTGCCCACATACGTAACTCTGTGGACAGTGGCGTACACGCCGGTTTCCATGGTAACGCCAGCTTTTAGATCAGGGCTCGATTCCCGGTCGGATCAATATAGAAAACACTTTTCTATATTTTCTCAGGTCTGTGTTTGTGGTACCTTCATTGTTTCTGATTCCATACTAACACTTCTTTTCAATTCTAGAAACAATGAAAGTATCACATACACCTTAAGCTACTTACTTTGGGATTAATGTATGTGATGTTGTCCTATCTATTTACGTATCTATAAATGTATACATGAGCTTACGCAATAAATCAATATTTAATTGCTATCGTCAAGTGTGAAGGGTCTCTGATGCGAAAATTACAGAACCAGTTTAACATGAAATAAAAATGTTTTTCAAATTTGGCTTAAGGTTGAAATATAGAATGACGATGCGAAAGGCAGAACTTTAGATGAAACAGAAGAAACGCTAATCATCAAAAAGCTTTCAATATATTTTGAGAATAGATACATGGGCTTTAAATACCGTCAGTGCATTTTTATACTTTTGGCCTTTTTAAGATGTAGTAACTTTTTCAACTTTTTAAATTCTTTCATTTCTTTGTTTTAAGTACAACAAACAAAACGTGTCACACATCTTCAGCATTCGACTTTACAGGTTTCCTTTAACCAAATTTTGGAATGTCATAAAATTTTGCATCACTGAAATGTAAAACATTTTTTATTTCATTGGTCTCATTGCAATTATTTAGTAGTAAAATACAGTTATTATTTACGAATCAAATTTTGTTTACCATCGATATTGATGGTTATTACGAATATGGAATCCATTTATCAATTTTCACGATTTCGGATCACGATAGCTGAGTGGTTGGGTGGTCGGAATTTCGAGTCAAGAGACCCGAGTTCGATCCCCGGTGGCCGGCTCGTACCAATGGTTTTCAAAAACTTATGTACGATTATATCGTTGGCTTGTACATAAAGACGGCGACAGCTTCACCACCTGTCACGTTGTCGAAAATGTCTTCGGTGGAAGGTGAGTCAGAGGGACTTAATTGTCTAGACTAGACCTCTCTCAACCCCTGTAGTGGAAATTGCGTGAAGATATTTATTTAATTTATTTATTTACTTTTGGTTTAATTCTGCGTCACGTCCTCAAGTTTTAGTTGTTCAAAGCGTTCCAGACGATATGCCAACAATCGGTAAACGTAAACAACAATCCATTTTTTCATATTATAAATTTATACATACATAGATAGGGACTTCACATACATTGCTCTGATCCCAAAGTAACCAAAGCACTTGTGTCATGGAATCGTAAACAACGAAGGTACCACGAATATCAAACCCAAAACAATTCAGAAAAACTTTCTTCATTGATCGGTCAAAATCAGACAGACCTAAGACCTGACGCTACCATTGTAAAAGTGCAGGCAATCGCAATAATTCTTTGAATTGTTGGAATAAAACACATTATTCAATGAAAGCTCCATGTTCAAGACACTCTGCTATCGAAAATCGATCGCATTCGTAATTATTATGTTCGACATCTGATAATTTGAGAATCGAGTGCAAGTTTTATTGCAAAACCATGTCTCGATTTCCAATTAAAATGTGTGTTTATCTGTTTTCCCTACCACCGGCTTTGCTTTCGAGATCTGTTATCGGAAGTAGCAGTGCTTATTGACTAACAAATTTTTAACGGAATTAAGCATTTAATAAATAAAAATAAAATAAATACGTTCATGCGTATTCTCTATACTGACAAATAGAGGTTTAGATAATTATTCTTTGGGACCCACAAGTTTAATTACACCTTTAAATCGACTGCGACTGAAAGCTGTATGATAAAAAACTTACTGCTTATATAATGATTTCTTGTATTTACGCGAATACTACACATTTAAAATAAAACGATTTTCGGATTTTGATTCGTGGTCGAATTCTGTAAAGCATCCGAAACGTCGGGAAATAAAAATAGTTAATAGAAACTAATTAAAATCGGGATAAACTCATTTTAAATAAAATAACTGCTTATATAAGACATGAAAGTTAAATATGATATAAGGGTTAACCATTAATAAAGCACGTTATAATTGTGTAAAACGATTCGTTTCGATTTTAGACGAATGATCGCCTCGCTTTTATGTGATATTTCACGAGCGATTTACACAAGCGCTTACTTAAGCAACCTTCGATAAATCTTCCATCCTAAGCATCCAATAAGGCATTATATGATAAGTAACCGGTTAGTTAAGAGTTCAATAACTGGCGAAGCTCCGGCAATATCGAAAGGGCTAAAAGTAAATACATGCTTGCTCAATCTGGTAATTGGTAAAAGCAATGACCCTCGCGTCGCGCGTTATTTTATCTGTTATCTAAAGGTCCTTACACACACGACTGAATAAATTAATTGAAGATATTATAAATAAATATAAATATCTTCTCGCAATTCCCAATACAAGGGTAGACAGAGGTCTGGTCTAGACAATTAAGTCCCTTCGACCCACCTTCCACCGAAGATATTTTTCGGGACAACGTGACAGGAGGTGAGCCCGTCGCCGCCTTTATGTCCAAGCCAACGATACGAATTGTACATAGGTTTTTGAAAAAACCCATTGGTACTGCCACCTGGGGATCGAACTCGGGTCTCTCGACTCGGAATTCCGACCACCCAACCACTCGTTTATCGCGACTTATTAACTGAAGATATTGAAATTCATTATTGCGCACGTAAACATACATCTTAATAATAATAAAGTGAATGTGTGTAACAATGAATTTTAATAACGTGCACTTTCACAAGTGACAATAATTAAAATAAAAATAAAATAAATAAATAAATATCTTCACGCAATTCCCAATACAGGGGTAGACAGAGGTCTAGTCTAGACAATTAAGTCCCTTCGACCCACCTTCCACCGAAGATATTTTCGGGACAAGGTGGTGAGCCCGTCGCCACCTTTATGTCCAAGCCAACAATATACGCACATAAGTTTTGAAAACCCATTGGTACTGCCACCTGGGGATCGAACTCGGGTCTCTCGACTCGGAATTCCGACCACCCAACCACTCGTTTATCGTGACTTATTAACTGAAGATATTGAAATTCATTATTGCGCACGTAAACATACATCTTAATAATAATAAAGTGAATGTGTGTAACAATGAATTTTAATAACGTGCACTTTCACAAGTGACAATAATTAAAATAAAAATAAATAAATAAATATCTTCACGCAATTCCCAATACAAGGGTAATCGTCTAGACTAGACCTCTGGTCTAGTCTAGACGATTAAGTCTCTTCGACCCACCTTCCACCGAAGATATTTTCGGGACAACGTGGAAGGTGGCGAGCCCGTCGCCGCCTTTATGTCCAAGCCAACGATATTTGTACATAAGTTTTTGAAAACCCATTGATACGTGCCTGCCACCTGGGGATCGAACTCGGGTCTCTCGACTCGAAATTCCGACCACCCAACCACTCGACTATCGTGACAATAATTGCAATTATAAATTGTATTATTGAAGAATTTAGTAAAAACATGTAGAACATATTTTAAATCGCAAGTTTTAGTCGCTAAAAGACGCCCTCCGTAGAAAATGTATAAACTTCATCATTCTATCACAATTCTTGATGATGTAGTTACTCGGAGGAACTGTAAAAAGTTAAAAGAATTTATTTGTCTTCAATAATTTAAAAAACTATAAGGAATAGTTAAAACTGCCCACATACATAACTCTGTGGACGAGTGGCGTACACGCCGGTTTCCATGGTGACGCCAGCTTTTAGATCCAGGGCTCGATTCCCGGTCGGATCAATATAGAAAACACTTTTTCTATATTTTCTCGGGTCTGGGTGTTTGTGGTACCTTCATTGTTTCTGATTCCATACTAACACTTCTTTTTCAATTCTAGAAACAATGAAAGTATCACATACACCTTAAGCTGCTTACTTTGGGATTAATGTATGTGATGTTGTCCCTATCTATTTACGTATCTATAAATGTATACATGAGCTTATGCAATAAATCAATATTTAATTGCTATCGTCAAGTGTGAAGGGTCTCTGATGCGAAAATTACCAGAACCAGTTTAACATGAAATAAAAATGTTTTTCAAATTTGGCTTAAGGTTGAAATATAGAATGACGATGCGAAAGGCAGAACTTTAGATGAAGCAGAAGAAACGCTAATCATCAAAAAGCTTTCAATATATTTTGAGAATAGATACATGGGCTTTAAATACCGTCAGTGCATTTTTTTATACTTTTTGGCCTTTTTTTAAGATGTAGTAACTTTTTCAACTTTTTTAAATTCTTTCATTTCTTTGTTTTTAAGTACAACAAACAAAACGTGTCACACATCTTCAGCATTCGACTTTACAGGTTTTCTTTAACCAAATTTTGGAATGTCATAAAATTTTGCATCACTGAAATGTAAAACATTTTTTATTTCATTGGTCTCATTTGCAATTATTTGGTAGTAAAATACAGTTATTATTTACGAATCAGAATTTTGTTTACCATCGATATTGATGGTTATTACGGAATATGGAATCCATTTATCAATTTTCACGATTTCGGATCACCATAGCCGAGTGGTTGGGTGGTCGGAATTTCGAGTCAAGAGACCCGAGTTCGATCCCCGGTGGCCGGCTCGTACCAAGGGTTTTTTTTTTCAAAAACTTATGTACGATTATATCGTTGGCTTGTACATAAAGACGGCGACGGCTTCACCACCTGTCACGTTGTCCCGAAAATGTCTTCGGTGGAAGGTGAGTCAGAGGGACTTAATTGTCTAGACTAGACCTCTCTCAACCCCTGTAGTGGAAATTGCGTGAAGATATTTATTTAATTTATTTATTTACTTTTGGTTTAATTCTGCGTCACGTCCTCAAGTTTTTAGTTGTTCAAAGCGTTCCAGACGATATGCCAACAATCGGTAAACGTAAACAACAATCCAATTTTTTCATATTATAAATTTATACATACATAGATAGGGACTTCACATACATTGCTCTGATTCCAAAGTAACCAAAGCACTTGTGTCATGGAATCGTAAACAACGAAGGTACCACGAATATACAAACCCAAAACAGTCCGGAAATCGAACCCAGACCTAAGACCTGACGCCACCATTGTAAAAGTGCAGGCAATCGCAATAATTCTTTGGATTGTTGGAATAAAACAATTAAATTTCACAATGTAGGTATTTCTAAACCTAGCCAATCTGCTAAGTCAATGTAACCTTAAAATTTATCGGAATCGGTTCGGTCGTGATTCCTTGTCTATAACGATAAATATTTGTCTTGCACAGAAGATTATGCTCGCTACTTTTCTGTCGGCTTAAATTAATATAGCGGAGCATTTACACTAAAGATAGTTTAATTACATTATTTAGTAATTAAATTAGTAAAGCTACTTCGAATTAGTCTTCGAAGCTGAAGGTTGCGGATTCGAATCCCGCTAAGAAAATCCCCTATTTTCTTAGCGGTATTCAAAAAAGGAATAGAAATTTAAAAAATAGGGGTTGATAATATGGTTGTATGTATTTGTATAATGGTTGTAAATTTATGGTTGTATGTATTTTTGTAATGCAGAATCATAAAAAATTAATTGAGGGGTAGACCAGACTTAACATATCGGGGTATTGAAAAATAGATGTTGACCGTTTCTCAGTCAAATAAGTCACGATAGCCGAGTTGTTGGGTGGTCGGAATGTCGAGTCAAGAGACCCGAGTTCGATCCTCAGGTGGCAGTACCAACGAGTTTTTCAAAACTTATGTACAAATTTCTTCGTTGGCTTGGACATAAAAGCGGCGACGGGCTCACCACCTGTCACGTTGTCCCGAAAATGTCTTCGGTGGAAGGTGAGTCAGAGGGACTTAATTGTCTAGACTAGACCTCTCTCAACCCCTGTAGTGGAAATTGCGTGAAGATATTTATTTAATTTATTTATTTACTTTTGGTTTAATTCTGCGTCACGTCCTCAAGTTTTTAGTTGTTCAAAGCGTTCCAGACGATATGCCAACAATCGGTAAACGTAAACAACAATCCAATTTTTTCATATTATAAATTTATACATACATAGATAGGGACTTCACATACATTGCTCTGATCCCAAAGTAACCAAAGCACTTGTGTCATGGAATCGTAAACAACGAAGGTACCACGAATATCCAAACCCAAAACAATTCAGAAAAATGGCTTTCTTCATTGATCAGTCCGGAAATAGAACCCAGACCTAAGACCTGACGCTACCATTGTAAAAGTGCAGGCAATCGCAATAATTCTTTGAATTGTTGGAATAAAACAATTAAATTTCACAATGTAGGTATTTCTAAACCTAGCCAATCTGCTAAGTCAATGTAACCTTAAAATTTATCGGAATCGGTTCGGTCGTGATTCCTTGTCTATAACGATAAATATTTGTCTTGCACAGAAGATTATGCTCGCTACTTTTCTGTCTGTTCTGGCTTAAATTTATATAGCGGAGCATTTACACTAAAGATCGTTTAATTACATTATTTAGTAATTAAATTAGTAAAGCTACTTCGAATTAGTCTTCGAAGCTGAAGGTTGCGGATTCGAATCCCGCTAAGAAAATCCCCTATTTTCTTAGCGGTATTCAAAAAAGGGATAGAAATTTAAAAAATAGGGGTTGATAATAAAAGGATGAAAATTTATGGTTGTATGTATTTTTGTAATGCAGAATCATAAAAAATTAATTGAGGGGTAGACCAGACTTAACATATCGGGGTATTGAAAAATAGATGTTGACCGTTTCTCAGTCAAATAAGTCACGATAGCCGAGTTGTTGGGTGGTCGGAATGTCGAGTCAAGAGACCCGAGTTCGATCCTCAGGTGGCAGTACCAACGAGTTTTTCAAAACTTATGTACAAATTTCTTCGTTGGCTTGGACATAAAAGCGGCGACGGGCTCACCACCTGTCACGTTGTCCCGAAAATATCTTCGGTGGAAGGTGGGTCAAAGGGATTTAATTGTCTAGACTTGACCTCTGTCTACCCCTGTATTGGGAATTGCGTGAAGATATTTATTTATTTATTATTATTTACCGTTTCTCAGACCCCCCCCCCCCCCCACACTCTTATATGAAAATCGGTCGAGTCATTTCGGAGGAGTTTGGCAACAAACACCGCGACGGGAGAATTACGTATATGAGAAATCTCAATCTAGTCGGTCTTGTTTAGAACGTCAAATCATACTACCATTCATTCGGACAATGACAACTCTCCTTTAGCCATTACAAAACCGACTGCGGTATCAAGCTCGTGCTTACACAACCCTGTTCTATCGGCTATACCTTAAAGGGTATGATGTCGGTGTCTTCACAGGCTGACATTTTAATTTGAAATGTCTTTCACGTGTTAGAAATTAGTATGGTGTGAATAGTGAATCCGGAGCCTTGATTGTGTTTGCATTCATGAACCGGTAATTACCATTGGAACGAAATTCGTTATGCGATTATTGTGTGGCGATTTACCAAGATCTGTAATCAATTGCATCAGAAAATTGCGATTTGTTGATCGATAAGATTGGGTTCTACAAGTACGGTCCCTGACGAGGTGGCCAGGGAGAACAGATCGCCAAGTGTGATCCTTACATAATCGCGATCCTTACATACCTCTTTCCCTTTTTTCAGATTCATCATTTTTTTAGTATTCGAGTACTCTTGATCCTTTCTTCTTCGAGTTATGAGTTCTGGTTATGGAAAATATTATATTGTATCGTCGTAATATTTTATGGTATTATAAAATCAACTAATGCAGCTTCTTCTCCATATTCTGTATATCCTATTTTTCTTCGTACAACCTTATAAGGTTGAAGTTGTTTAGGCGCTCGTGTACTGCAATAATCAGTTGCACAAAATGTATTTTTGTTATTAAATTAAAAAAAAATAAAAAAAAATCAACTAACTTGGGTGTGATTCAAACCCCCGATTTCTGCCATACCCAGGCAACGCTTCTACCTCCAAGCCACCGTGTCTAGCAGAGGTCTTTAATTTAATAACAATAGATTCAGTATGTATTTTGTCTCATGAACCCGATAAGAAATTAAGCCATTGTTATGGAGTTTCTAATTAATGATTCGACGATGCGAGTGATCAAGATTCGATCCCCGCTTTATATAGATTAAATATACATAGCTATAATGCACCAGGTTAAAACAAAACTGTTTGATTTTTAAGAGATCTTAGAAAAGGACGTAGTACGTTCTACATTCTACAAAAGTTTAATTTGTAAAAATCCACCACATCGAAATCATAATAACGGCTCAATATTCAACAATAAAAATAGAAAGTTGTATTGGTTAATTGTCGTAAATGACAGACGGAAAGTAAATTGATAGCAGAACTGGACTTTCGCTTTCGTACTAAACTTTAATAGTCTCGACCATGTTACGATTAATATTTATATGTTGCTAAATTTAAGTATTTTGGTTCTTTAACTAACATACATGTTCGTTATTCGTAACAGCGTATTGTCTATATTCTTTATTTCTTTTCTTCATTATATATTATTTTGTATTATTTGAGTAACAATCTAGAATCTCCGTAATTAGAAATACAGTACATTTTTTCCTTCTAATATTTTTTTGTCTTTCCTATAATTTATTGATTCTTGATCTACTGGCTCCCAACCTTAGGAATCTGTGTTATTTCTTTTAATTTGATTGATTTATATCACGATTTTGCTTTAACTTTATCGAATAAACTACAAATAAACTACCGCTATGAGTAAGCGTTGCCATGTATAGAAAATAATTTCAACATAGAAGTCACGCTTTGTATGTAAGCTACATGATATAATAAATCAAATGCTTTCACGCAGCAGGCAAATGAAATGTTCCAAGCCGATGATATATGTGGCTAATTCATGAATACAATTGTGCATAATCAAAGGCGATGGTACATTGCTGGGCTTCTGTAACGTCTCAGAATGATGAAATGTAGAAGAAATTAATGATTACGGCCACGTACGAATGAACTGTTGCGTTCCGAGTAAAGATTTGTTGTGATAGGAATTTCTAATGTCCTCTGTTGTAAATAAATCATAGTCAATTCATAAAATATAACTTACTTGCATATGCCATAAATAAAATTCTTCACGCAATTCCTAATACCCCCTGTATAGACAGAGGTGTAGTCTAGACAATTAAGTCCCTTTGACCCACCTTCCAACGAAGATATTTTAGGGACAACGTGACAGTTGGTGAGTCCGACGCCGTCTTTATGTCCAAGCCAACGATATAAGTCGTACATAAGTTTTTGAAAAACCCATTGGTACGAGCCTACCACCTGACGATCGAACTTGGCTCCCTTGACTCGAAATTCCGACCACCCAACCACTCGGCTATCGTGACTGATTGCATATAACGATTCGAATTTTAATCGAAATCTGGTTTTCGAATGAAACATAAACGGCTAGATAAAATTTATAACCGTTGGGACTAATAACCGTTGAAGAGAAAAGATGTCTAGTGACCGCCTCATTTAGGCAAACACAGCGTGGGACGACCCCACACGAGATGGATCGACGACTTGCGAAATATTGCGGGAAATCAAGTAGGAGCCTATGTTCAGTAGTGGACTCTTGATAGGCTGTAAGAAAGAAGAAGAAGAATCAGTAATATTTTATTAAAGCTTCTTCTTCTTCTGACTTTCCTTGACAAACTTTATGAGGCTCATCTGAAAACGACTAAAATGATTTGCTATTCAGAGGTGATTAAGGGGTATAAACTATTTTTGTTTAGCTTAGGCACAACAACTTTATACACAACAGCGTCAATCGGATTGGCAAACGTGCCATTAAAGCAAGTCCACATTATAGGAGAGGCCTCCGATGTACAATCTTCATCCCATTCCCAATACAGGAATAGATATAGGTCTCGACAATTAAGTCTTTTCGACACATCAATCACCGAAGATGTTTTTGGGACAACATGACAACGTGAGCCCGTCGTCTCTTTATGTTCAAGCCAACGATATAAAACGTACATAAGTTTTAAAAAACCCATTGGTACGAGCCTACCACCTGACGATCGAACTTGGCTCCCTTGACTCGAAATTCCGACCACCCAACCACTCGGCTATCGTGACTGCTTAATCTTTTTATCGCAGTCGGTCGCCGATATATTTCAATTCAACCTTTCATTTCACACGATTGCGGTTACTAATCGACTTCACACTGTCTGATTATCTTCATCGCACTATACACTATACATTGTTGGTGGCTGCACACTTATAGGAAAAGTGGAATTAAATAAATAAATACCTTCACGCCATTTCCAATACAGAAGTCGACAGATGTCTAGTACTGCTTCCATCTGACCCACCGTCCACCGAAGACATTTTTGGGACAACGTGACAGTTGGTGAGTCCGACACCGTCTTTATGTCCAAGCCAACGATATAAAACGTACATAAGTTTTAAAAAAACCATTGATAAAGCTGTGGGATCGAATTCGTGTCTCTTTCCTTACCTTCCCTTCTGCTATCCTGACTTAATAGTAGTACTTAGTGCTAAGATGTTAGTAGTTCGATACATTGTAATGAGACACTTCCTTAAAAGCCGGATTTTACAACGTAAAACGAATTCCAGACAAGAGTGAGCTACCTTTTCACCGCGTTCATTTTAGTTAAAGTAACCATATGTGTGTGATGGCACATCGATTGAATTTCTCAACTGAATTCTTGATTTTATTTATTTCTTAAAGTTGTTTTGAAATACGTACATAAATTTAATGTTTATTTTTGTTTGTTCACAGGTAATAAGAGGAACGGGTCATTCTTTGTCAGTTATCAAGTACACTTTTACTGTAATCCTTTTATACATACTCTTTAGTTAACTGTACTGTTTGTTGTTCCCTTTCATTAATTCTCCCATTCTCTTATACCATCAGGTGATGATGAAATATATAAGAGAATTAGATGATATCTAAGCGTATGCTTTCTCAAATGTGCCCACTACATATTAAATGCTACAACCTCCTCTCTATCAATAATTTTCATCAAAATCATTATTCTCAATACTCTCATCTCATATTTTCATATTTCTGTCATACCCTACTTTCACTACCATACTTGACGACTTCCACGCTACACTAAGCTCAACCTTTTATCTTTGTTCCAACATAATTACCGCTAAAGGACAAACTCTCCTCAGAGTTATACTCTATATGAAATTAAAAGCAGCTTTGACAGTGATTGATTTGTTATAATGAATCCAGGTCTGTCCAAAAAAACATCATGTTAAGTAAAGAAATATGCTATTTTCACTGGTATTCCTCTCACCAGTTGGCATAGTCAGTACTGCTTGCCGATCATGTGCAAATATTATAACTTCTCTTGCTTTGAGGGACCTATTTTCAGTAGAAATTTACATACTTTTACATTTACTGTTATAAATAGAACATTGTATGTTAATGCTTACTTCATCTTCCACCTTTCACCGAAGATGTTTTTTGGGACAACATGACAACGTGAGCCCGTCGTCTCTTTATGTTCAAGCCAACGATATAAAACGTACATAAGTTTTAAAAAAAACCATTGATAAAGCTGTGGGGATCGAATTCGTGTCTCTTTCCTTACCTTCCCTTCTGCTATCCTGACTTAATAGTAGTACTTAGTGCTAAGATGTTAGTAGTTCGATACATTGTAATGAGACACTTCCTTAAAAGCCGGATTTTACAACGTAAAACGAATTCAAGACAAGAGTGAGCTACCTTTTCACCGCGTTCATTTTTAGTTAAAGTAACCATATGTGTATGATGGCACATCGATTGAATTTCTCAACTGAATTCTTGATTTTATTTATTTCTTAAAGTTGTTTTGAAATACGTACATAAATTTAATGTTTATTTTTGTTTGTTCACAGGTAATGAGGAACGGGTCATTCTTTGTCAGTTATCAAGTACACTTTTACTCTAATCCTTTTATACATACTCTTTAGTTAACTGTACTGTTTGTTGTTCCCTTTCATTAATTCTCTCATTCTCTTATACCATCAGGTGATGATGAAATATATAAGAGAATTAGATGATATCTAAGCGTATGCTTTCTCAAATGTGCCCACTACATATTAAATGCTACAACCTCCTCTCTATCAATAATTTTCATCAAAATCATTATTCTCAATACTCTCATCTCATATTTTCATATTTCTGTCATACCCTACTTTCACTACCATACTTGACGACTTCCACGCTACACTAAGCTCAACCTTTTATCTTTGTTCCAACATAATTACCGCTAAAGGACAAACTCTCCTCAGAGTTATACTCTATATGAAATTAAAAGCAGCTTTGACTGTGATTGATTTGTTATAATGAATCCAGGTCTGTCCAAAAAAACATCATGTTAAGTAAAGAAATATGCTATTTTCACTGGTATTCCTCTCACCAGTTGGCATAGTCAGTACTGCTTGCCGATCATGTGCAAATATTATAACTTCTCTTGCTTTGAGGGACCTATTTTCAGTAGAAATTTACATACTTTTACATTTACTGTTATAAATAGAACGTTGTATGTTAATGCTTACTTCATCTTCCACCTTTCACCGAAGACATTTTTTGGGACAACATGACAACGTGAGCCCGTCGTCTCTTTATGTTCAAGCCAACGATATAAGTCGTACATAAGTTTTGAAAAACCATTGGTACGAGCCTACCACCTGACGATCGAACTTGGCTCCCTTGACTCGAATTCCGACCACCCAACAACTCGGCTATCGTGACTGATTGCATATAACGATTCGAATTTTAATCGAAATCTGGTTTTCAGATAAACATAAACAGCTAGATAAAATTTATAACCTTTGGGACTAATAACCGTTGAAGAGAAAAGATGTCTAGTGACCGCCTCATTTAGGCAAACACAGCGTGGGACGACCCACACGAGATGGATCGACGACTTGCGAAATATTGCGGGAAATCAAGTAGGAGCCTATGTTCAGTAGTGGACTCTTGATAGGCTGTAAGAAGAAGAAGAAGAAGAATCAGTAATATTTTATTAAAGCTTCTTCTTCTTCTGACTTTCCTTGACAAACTTTATGAGGCTCATCTGAAAACGACTAAAATGATTTGCTATTCAGAGGTGATTAAAGAATTATAAACTATTTTTGTTTAGCTTAGGCACAACAACTTTATACACAACAACGTCAATCGGATTGGCAAACGTGCCATTAAAGCAAATCCACATTATAGGAGGCCTCCGATGTACAATCTTCATCCCATTCCCAATACAGGAGTAGATATAGGTCTCGACAATTAAGTCTTTTCGACACATCAATCACCGAAGATGTTTTGGGACAACGTGACAGGTGGTGAGCCCGTGGCCGTGGTGTTCATATCCAAGTCAACGAGAAGTTAAAAAAAAAACCATTGGTAAGAGCCTGCCTTTTGGGGATCGAACTCGGGTCTCTTGACTCGAATTCCGACCACGCAACCACTCGTCTATCGTGACTGCTTAATCTTTTTATCGCAGTCGGTCGCCGATATATTTCAATTGAACCTTTCATTTCACACGATTGCGGTTACTAATCGACTTCACACTGTCTGATTATCTTCATCGCACTATACAGGCTTTACATTGTTGGTGGCTGCACACTTATAGGAAAAGTGGAATTAAATAAATAAATACCTTCACGCCATTTCCAATACAGAAGTCGACAGATGTCTAGACAATTAAGCCCATTCGACCCACCGTCCACCGAAGACATTTTTGGGACAACGTGAAAGGTGATGCGTCTGGCGTGTCTTTATGTCCAAGCCAACGATATAAATCGTACATAAAAAAATATCTTCACGCAATTCCCAATACAGGGGTAGACAGAGGTCAAGTCTAGACAATTAAGTCCCTTTGACCCACCTTCCACTGAAGATATTTTCGGGACAACGTGACAGGTGGAGAGCCCGTCGCCATCTTTATGTCCACGCCAACGATGAAATTCGTACATAAGTTTTTGAAAAACTCATTGGTACTTATTGGTACTACTTGGGGATCGAACTCGGGTCTTTCGACTTGAAATTCCGACCACCCAACAACTCGGCTATCGTAACTTCAATCAAAATATCGTGACATAAGTGGAATTTAAACGAACGAAACTATGTAGATATAGCTGTATTATATTTAATATTATTTTGTATTTGTCGACCTCCGAGGACGAGCGTACACACAGGTTTTCCTGGTGTCGCCAGCTCTGAGGTCCCGGTTTCGCTTCCCGGTCGGGTCAATGTAGAAAACCACTTTATCAAAACACAGCAAGTTGCCAGAAGACAACAGATCGCCAAGTGTCACGATCCCTACATACTTCTTTCGCTTCTTTCAGACTCATCATCTTCTTCATACATGCACGTCTAGGTATCCGAGTACTCTTGACATTTTTTTATGATTAAAAATAATTCTATAGAACTGAGCAGGGTTCTTTCGAAAAGTCCAATTCACTTTACATGCACTTAATATCAGGCCCAATATCTCAGTTTCCGTCATCGCTTGGCAGACCTCATTAGAGACTGTACAATTACGACTACCATGCCTAAATAGGGTTGGCCAAATCCGAATTTGATGACGTCTCTCTTTATAGAGATCAACGAGTATTTAAGGATAGGAATCCGGAACATACTGTTTAAAATGGAACAAAAAGTTAAATAATTATATTTAATATTGAATTCGCATTTATTATTAAACTGAAATTTAATTAGCCTTCGCTTGCTCATAAAAAGTCACGATAGCCGTGTGGTTGGGAGATCGGAATTCGAGTCAAGACACCCGAATTTTTTCAGTTTTTCTCAATGGTTTTTTTTTTTCAAAACTTATGTACGATTTATTTCGTCGACTTGGCCATGAAAACGGCGTCAGGCTCGCCACATAGGTTTGATAGATTTAGAGGTTTAATATAGACCACAAGAGATGTTGTAACATAAAAGGAAAATTATAATAACAGCCTCGACTAACAAATGTAGTGTTGTTTGTTTTATAGTAATTACAGGTTATTATATATTTCCTTCCTACCGCATGATACATACATAACGGCCTATTAACGTCCACTGCAGGACATAGGCCTCTCCCATAGGGAGGATTTGCCGTAATCGCCACGCTTGGAAAGCGAATTGGCGATCGCAGTACCAGACCTCTCGCACCTCAGACGCTGCTGCCCATCTTCGGTCTGATAATTTTGGTCTAATATTTTTAGAGATGGTTATCCCGCCATCAATCGGCTGCCATAATGATATTCTGGGCTGTTTCCCTTTGTCGCCTCTTACGACTCTCACGGGACGAAAGGGAGTGGCAATATTTACATCGCATTAATCAGGGTAAATAGAAATCGATCGTATTTCGTATTGTAATAGTGATTATCATTCGATTGGTTTGTGAGAGCACTATAGTAAATCCATCCTAAAGTTCTTGCACATATTGTCATATTTATTTGCAATAACGGCTAAGGGGCCCTCGCCGGTCTAACTACTAGAAAAGAGGACGCTAGCTGAGATGTCAACGATAAAAAGTTCCAGAGAGATTTCTCTATTATCAAGAATTGTATATTGGCGGTTTTTGGGTTGCGTTTCGTACACCTATAGGAATTGAGTTTGTAATAAGCTACGTTGAATAAGTGTTGAATTAGAGAATTTATATCTTCACGCATTTCCCAATACAGGGGTAGACAGAGGTCAAGTCTAGACAATTAAGTCCCTTTGACCCACCTTCCACTGAAGATATTTTCGGGACAACGTGACAGGTGGAGAGCCCGTCGCCATCTTTATGTCCACGCCAACGATGAAATTCGTACATAAGTTTTTGAAAAACTCATTGGTACTTATTGGTACTACTTGGGGATCGAACTCGGGTCTTTCGACTTGAAATTCCGACCACCCAACAACTCGGCTATCGTAACTTCAATCAAAATATCGTGACATAAGTGGAATTTAAACGAACGAAACTATGTAGATATAGCTGTATTATATTTAATATTATTTTGTATTTGTCGACCTCCGAGGACGAGCGTACACACAGGTTTTCCTGGTGTCGCCAGCTCTGAGGTCCCGGTTTCGCTTCCCGGTCGGGTCAATGTAGAAAACCACTTTATCTACATTTTCCCTGACGGGGTTACACAGGGGGAGAGAACAGATCGCCAAGTGTCACGATCCATACATACTTCTTTCGCTTCTTTCAGACTCATCATCTTCTTCATACATGCACGTCTAGGTATCCGAGTACTCTTGACATTTTTTTATGATTAAAAATAATTCTATAGAACTGAGCAGGGTTCTTTCAAAAAGTCCAATTCACTTTACATGCACTTAATATCAGGCCCAATATCTCAGTTTCCGTCATCGCTTGGCAGACCTCATTAGAGACTGTACAATTGCGACTACCATGCCTAAATAGGGTTGACCCGTCCGAATTTAATTGGCCGCTCTCTTTATAGAGATCAACGAGTATTTAAGGATAAGAATCCGGAACATACTGTTTAAAATGGAACAAAAAGTTAAATAATTATATTTAATATTGAATTCGCATTTATTATTAAACTGAAATTTAATTAGCCTTCGCTTGCTCATAAAAAGTCACGATAGCCGTGTGGTTGGGAGATCGGAATTCGAGTCAAGACACCCGAATTTTTTCAGTTTTTCTCAATGGTTTTTTTTTTCAAAACTTATGTACGATTTATTTCGTCGACTTGGCCATGAAAACGGCGTCAGGCTCGCCACATAGGTTTGATAGATTTAGAGGTTTAATATAGACCACAAGAGATGTTGTAACATAAAAGAAAAATTATAATAACAGCCTCGACTAACAAATGTAGTGTTGTTTGTTTTATAGTAATTACAGGTTATTATATATTTCCTTCCTACCGCATGATACATACATAACGGCCTATTAAAGTCCACTGCAGGACATAGGCCTCTCCATAGGGAGGATTTGCCGTAATCGCCACGCTTGGAAAGCAATTGGCGATCGCAGTACCAGACCTCTCGCACCTCAGACGCTGCTGCCCATCTTCGGTCTGATAATTTTGGTCTAATATTTTTAGAGATGGTTATCCGCCATCAATCGGCTGCCATAATGATATTCTGGGCTGTTTCCTTTGTCGCCTCTTACGACTCTCACGGGACGAAAGGGAGTGGCAATATTTACATCGCATTAATCAGGGTAAATAGAAATCGATCGTATTTCGTATTGTAATAGTGATTATCATTCGATTGGTTTGTGAGAGCACTATAGTAAATCCATCCTAAAGTTCTTGCACATATTGTCATATTTATTTGCAATAACGGCTAAGGGGCCCTCGCCGGTCTAACTACTAGAAAAGAGGACGCTAGCTGAGATGTCAACGATAAAAAGTTCCAGAGAGATTTCTCTATTATCAAGAATTGTATATTGGCGGTTTTTGGGTTGCGTTTCGTACACCTATAGGAATTGAGTTTGTAATAAGCTACGTTGAATAAGTGTTGAATTAGAGAATTTATATCTTCACGCATTTCCCTAAAAGGGGGATAGTCAGAGATCTAGGTAATTTAATCCTTTAGAGCCTCATTTCACGGAAGCTAATTTAGGCTACGTGACAGGTAGTGAGTCTATCGCCGTCTTAGTGTCTTAGGCATAAGCAGTACAATATTTCTCAATACTATTCTTATAGAGTTATTTAACTTACAAATATTCATCCACGACTCTTGTACAAACATACATTTTCATCACACAATCGTTTGTCCCTTGCGCAATTCAATCTTGCAGCCCTTTGCTCCGAAAGCAGAAAATTTACCAACTTGGCTATCGGATCATTTCTAAATTTAATAGCACAGTATCCGAAGTACACATGTAAAGCGAAATATTACGCATTGAACTATATTCTTTTTAGTAATGTTAGTTATTGAAGATAAATAAACAAGGAAACACATTTGTTGTCCACCGTGGACGAGTGATGTACACACCGGTTTTTATGTTGTTGGCAGTTTTGAGGTCCCGAGTTCGATTCCCGGTCGACTCATAGTAGAAAAAACTTTGGTTTGAGTGTTTGTGGTACCTTCGTTGTGTCTGATTCCATGTTACAAGTGCTTTAGCTACTTTGGGATCTGAGCAATACATGTAATGTTGTCCCTATGAATGTATGTATTGTCGTATTAATAAGTCTTATCGTATTGTAAAAGAAGTCAAGATATCCAAGTTAATGGGCGATCGGGATTCGATCCAAGAAACTTTTTTTTGAAAACTTAACGAATAAAATCGTTGTCCAAAAAGTTGTCCCATCTATTGTCATGTTGTTGAGTCACACCAACAACAGTGATAAGATCGCCACGTTGTAGCTCCATGGCAAGTCTCGGAGTCAGCATGTCGCAATTGCTCCGGCGAATTTTCGAATTTATGATCACGATTGAGTTAAAGATTACCATCTTTACTCATCCACGGAGTACACTGTCATTACTGTTAGAAGCGTTTTTTCCTAGAAACTCGAATAAAGAGAAGGATATTCACAAACGAAGTCTCGTAATAATTAACTTAAAATTTAAAAAATAGCAGCAGTGGTTTTGCGCGCGGTTTAACACTCAACTCGGAATTTATTTTCTAAAATAAAAGTAGTTTAAGTTACTCTTAACATCGACTATGTGCCAGTGAAAGTCCTGTTAAAGTAAAGTAAAGCCGCCGGGTTTCTATATTGACCCGTCCGGGAATCGAACCTAGTATTTCAGACCGGCGAAACCTGGCCTTGAGCAAATTCTATTTGATATTTGTGTGTTGTTTATACCTTCACGCATCATCGCTTACGGTTAACTTATGTTAAGTTCAAATCAAATCATTTATTTAACATACATTACATCCATCGATTGTCATTTTTTATTTACATTCATCACTTTGTAATGAGGTTCCTCTAACGGAGAAGAAACAGGCGAAAGAAACACCGTAGTTATACATTTTTTTGTCATTTCTTTTTCTTAAACAAAGCGAATACAATATTGATCATAGAATAATTAGATAGCAATTAATAATTAGATGGCAATTAATTATATAATAATTAGATTGCACTTACCAATCAAACTTTCAGGGGTTTATCATTAATGTATTCATTTATTGTATAGTAACCCTTTTCAATGTAATACATTTCTTGAACACAATAGCCTAGTGGTTGGGTGGTCGGAATTTCGAGTCGAGAGACCTGAGTTCGATCCCCTGGTGGCAGGCCCGTACCAGGAGTATTTCAAAACTTATTACGAATTACATCGTTGGCTTGGACATAAAGGCGGGCTCACCACCTGTCACGTTGTCTTGAAAATATCTTCGGTGGAAGGAGGGTCGAAGGGACTTAATTGTCTAGACTAGACCTCTGTCTACCCCTGTATTGGGAATTGTGTGAAGATATTTACTTATTTACTTTTATTTCTGTTTGTTTGTTTTTAGAATTATGTCAATACAGTAATTTTATACACTAATACTTACGCTTACTTAACTTATTTGTTTAAATACTCACTGCAGATCCGGCATCTCTCGTATAGAGGTATTGTAATCGTTATGCGCGGCAAGCGGATTGGCGAACACAGTACCAGATACTTCGAAATATACGAGCTTTTTTGGTCTGTTATATTTTAAGATAGTTATTCCGCCACCTATCGGCAGACATTGATATTTTCAAGGTTTTTTTCTTTAGTCGCCTCTTACAACACTCACAGAAGGAATAAGGGTCGTAAGTTCGGCATAATAGGTACCACACAGAGTACCGATTATGCCGAATTATGTATTACCATTTTAAAGAAAAAGAGAATATCTTCACGCCATTCCCAATACTGGGAATCCCACGTTTCACCGAAGATATTTTTTGAAAAAACATGACGTGTCTTTATGTCCAAACCAAAGATATATATCGCAAATAAATTTTTTGAAAAAACTTCTGACTCGAATTCCGATCACCCGACAACTCCTCAAATTTTTCCTTACTGTAAAATAAATAAATAGTTAGAAATCCAAAGCATACAAACGTACATACAACACAATCGCAGCATTTAACAGAATTATGAACCCAATTAGTGGATCTAACATAAATAAATATCTCTTATCTATTACAACCTCCTCGAGTTCCCGTGGTAATCATTTGAAAACGAATCATGTCCGATCCGCCAAAACTGAGTCACGATGCAACAAGTCTGCCGTCGCTTCAAATTTACGAGCGAGGTCCCTCGTGCTAAGTGGGAATTGTATCGAGCGGCCGATGGTACGGGTCTTAGGACTTAATCGGACAATCACCTTTGCCTCGTTTTGTTTTTAACGGTAGCAGCTGGCAGGAAATTTTGATGACATTTAAAAAAAATTAGCAGCAGTGGTTTTGCGCGCGGTTTAACACTCAACTCGGAATTTATTTTTCTAAAATAAAAGTAGTTTAAGTTACTCTTAACATCGACTATGTGCCAGTGAAAGTCCTGTTAAAGTAAAGTAAAGCCGCCGGGTTTCTATATTGACCCGTCCGGGAATCGAACCTAGTATTTCAGACCGGCGAAACCTGGCCTTGAGCAAATTCTATTTGATATTTGTGTGTTGTTTATACCTTCACGCATCATCGCTTACGGTTAACTTATGTTAAGTTCAAATCAAATCATTTATTTAACATACATTACATCCATCGATTGTCATTTTTTATTTACATTCATCACTTTGTAATGAGGTTCCTCTAACGGAGAAGAAACAGGCGAAAGAAACACCGTAGTTATACATTTTTTTGTCATTTCTTTTTCTTAAACAAAGCGAATACAATATTGATCATAGAATAATTAGATAGCAATTAATAATTAGATGGCAATTAATTATATAATAATTAGATTGCACTTACCAATCAAACTTTCAGGGGTTTATCATTAATGTATTCATTTATTGTATAGTAACCCTTTTCAATGTAATACATTTCTTGAACACAATAGCCTAGTGGTTGGGTGGTCGGAATTTCGAGTCGAGAGACCCGAGTTCGATCCCCTGGTGGCAGGCCCGTACCAGGGAGTATTTCAAAAACTTATATACGAATTACATCGTTGGCTTGGACATAAAGGCGGGCTCACCACCTGTCACGTTGTCCCGAAAATATCTTCGGTGGAAGGTGGGTCGAAGGGACTTAATTGTCTAGACTAGACCTCTGTCTACCCCTGTATTGGGAATTGTGTGAAGATATTTATTTATATTTATACTTATACACTCATACTATTACGTATTTTATTCGCACACTCAAGTCGGGGTATCCGAGTACTCCTAACCTTTTTAGAGCAATTTGCTCACATAATCTTCATAAGCGAGTGTCGGTGTACCTAAAAAGGATTGCTTTGTGTTGTTGACTTTCGCACTGTTTATTCTCTTCGTCATTCGTTCAACGTAGTCGTTATCCATTTTTGTATAGAGATATTTTATTGTATTTTTCTTTTATTTTTATTTATTAATTACTGTTGGGTGGGTGCCATGCCTCTTTTTCAATCTTAGACCTTTAGACTACAACCTAGTTGTAGAAATTAGACATTGCTCCTCGGTGTTTCTGCTGTGGTGGTATGGTGTTTTCTGCCTTGGCCCCTCTTCCTAACAAGAGAAGTGGATAACCGGTACTAACGAATACTACGATAATCATTGGAACTGATTGCTGCAGTCTGGCCGATCGATTCTTCGCAGTAATGTCTGAAAAAAATCTGACGGCGTTAAATATGTTGGTGTTAAATATTTTTAGATTATTTCAACTACACCTTATTTTACGACACATACCTACTATTGATAGAAAATAATGTTTTTTATAGTAATATTGAGAATTTATCGAAATTTGAAACATTTTTAATTCTATCGTAGTTTTTTTCTGTTCCGCTAAATGTACCAGTGTGTGTATTGTATTATTTTCTTGAAATTTTTTACCATAACAAAAATTACGTTTACTTACTTAACCGACTGTCAACATAGACATCGCCCGTAAAAAGACTGGTCAGCTTCATTTAGGCCCGGTATATAGTTAATGCCATTTTCAGGGCTATACTCTTAGTCGCCTATTATAACACGTACGCACCTTCACGCTATTCCCAATACCAATACAGGAGTAGAGATCTAGTCTAGACAATTAAGTCCCTTTGACCCACCTTCCACCGAAGACATTTTTGGGACAACATGGCTGTTATAATAGGTGAGCCCTATTATAACAGTTACGGGAATAAAAAGGATGGTAAAATCTAATGCTAATACAAAATAGTTTATAAGATAATTTTTACAATATTAGATAAGTATATCATATCGATTATAGGCATAATCAACACACTAAAAATCATTATGAAACATTATCACGTCTATATACTGGACCACTTGATCAATTATTAAATCGATAAAAGCTTACATTCTCACGACTTTCCAACAGCTTAATAACACCGGACACTATAACCGAAGTGTATTTACAATGGCCCGCGTTCGATCCCGGTAATTGCACGCGTCAACCCGCCCACGGTCCATCAGCAGTACCCTTTTTATTCTTTGGAAATGTCAAAATCACTATCCGACGTGTGACACAGATTAAGTAACCTTACAGACTGGTGACATTTAATCATTTTACGCACGTCTGAATCGTAATAAGTAAAGCTACGGTATTTTTGATGATTTTTTAGATGAATATGACCTTGGGATCTACGTTTGATATGAAAACAACGCTGTTGTTATGCAATAATGTTGTTATTATTTACGACGTGGTTTTAGGTTTTGTACATTTAAATTATACAGAATTAAACATATGTGTATTGTAGCACACTTTTTGTTTTAGCAATTTTGCGTTTAATATATAATTTTAATATATAACTACTGATAAAATAATAAAAAAAATATCTTCACGTCATTCCCAATACTGGGGCAGACAGAGTCTAAACAATTAAGTCCTTTCTTTACGCCATTCCCAATACGGGGGTAGACTTCTAGTCTAGACAATTAAGTCCCTTAAACCCACCTTCCACCGAAGATATTTTCGGGACAACGTGACAGGTGGTGAGCCCGTCGCCGTCTTTATGTCCAAGCCAATGACATAATTCATACATAGGTTTTTGAAAAACCCATTGGTGCGAGTCTGCCACCTGGAGATCGAACTCGGGTCTCTCGACTCGAAATTCCGACCACCCAACCACAGGGCTTTCGTGACTTAAGTTAGTATTAAGTCCTTTCGAAGACAGTATCACAATTTTTTTGGCTATCTTAACTACTAATAAAATAAATAATAAAACCAAAGCTCAACATAACTGATTCTCTTTAAACTTCAACTTTAATTAAAATTATCCACTATTTTACACTCAAATATGTCATTTTATTTAATTTACTAGTTAAATAAAAGTGGTAAGATATAATAAAATAC
Source organism: Sericinus montela (assembly GCA_029286605.1). NCBI lineage: Eukaryota > Metazoa > Arthropoda > Insecta > Lepidoptera > Papilionidae > Sericinus > Sericinus montela. The sequence goes on from JAGSMR010000046.1 coordinate 343,099, forward strand.
GATTTCAGTGTCCTCTCTACCTCGACCGTGTATTACATGTATTGATTATCATGTTCGTAGTCAAAATCAGATAGAGTTTGTATGAGAAGCGATTGGTTTACACAACCAAAATGAAGACGACATGATTTTTTTATGTTTAGTTCTAAACACAACGGTATACTTACTTGAGTAGCATATTTATTTTAATAGTCACGATAGCCGAGTGGTTGGGTGGTCGGAATTTCGAGTCAAGAGACCCGAGTTCGATCCCCAGATGGCAGGCACGTAACAATGGGTTTTTTCAAAAACTTGTGTACGAGTTTATCGTTGGCTTGGACGTTGAAACGGCGACGGGCTCACCACCTGTCACTTTGTCCCGAAAATATCTTCGGTAAAAGGTGGATCGGGTCGAAGGGACTTAATTGTCTACACTAGACCTCTGTCTACCCCAGTATTGAGAATTGCGGGAAAGATATTTATTTTTTAATTTATTAATTTATTTTATTTATATCATTAAATAGTAGTTTTACTTTGAATTATTATTGATATTATTTTGTTCTGCTGTAGGTACCGGACTATAGGCGATGCCACGTCGTTTGTGAGTTGACTTGATTTATAAACTGACTTACTAGTTGGTTTATGGTGAATAGTTTCCCCGGTAACAAAAAAAACATCTGACATTACTTATTAAACCACTTAAAATCTAACTGAAGAGAAATGTTTTTAATTCTAATCAAAAACAAATAAATAATCCTAATCCAACCAAACTAACAAATGTAATACTTGCAACCGAGTATTTTGTTCCTCTATTTAATATTAATTCGGTATTCGATACTCGAAAAAAATATTTTGTAATTATTTATGGACAATCTCTATTCTCTGTGACTGAGTTTTATATATACTCTTGACAATAGACTTTCAATGAGTTGGACACTGGCAGTATGTAATGATAGCCTGTGTGCAATGTTTCATTTTATTTAGTTAAACAAAGCTTAGTGAGGACTGTTCAACATAACGACGCAGATTTGAGCCCACCATTCGACTATTGTAAACCAACACGAGCTTCCTCCCAACTAGTAATGTTATATGGCATTGCTAGCATTCTTTAAAAAAACTCTGAACATTTGTTTTAAATATAAATTACAAAAAACTTAACTTATGTATTTAACAAAGTCTATAATACAAACGTTTTGAATATCGATATTACAAAACTAATAGCATTATTGCAAATTATAAATATAATAAAAAAATATGTTACTATTTTCTATTCATTGTAAAACAAATAAGATGTAACCTACGAAATTTCTTTTACGTGTTCCTCCATCAGAGATACCTCATTACAAGCTGTTAGAAGATAAAAAGAAATTACGACGTTTGACATGTTTATTCTGTGCATCCTATGTCCATGAATAAATTATTTCGTTTCATTAATAATAATAAAAAATAAACAGAATACCGGGAGGTCACCAAGTCATTATCATTACACCATGGCAAATGACTAACGTTGAGTATAAATTAACATAGTTAACAAGCTGATTAATTGTAATTAATTTTACGTTAGCATTAATTGTCTCTGGTCAGGATGAATGTCATAGAGCAATAAGGAATATCACAGATAATTTTCAACAGTTTTTGTTCTGTAATTGATGAGTGCTTTTATTTAGATATGCCTCTATCTCATTTACATGATTTCTTTCTGGTTACTTTGTTGTTAATATCTCAGTATTGGGATAGACTGAGGTCTAGACAATTCACTTCCTTCGACCCACTTTTCACCAAAGCTTTTTTTGTGGCTTTGTGTTAATTATTTTAACTGTGCCTCCGAAAAATCTTCGTTGGAAGGTGTGTCGAAAGGACTAAATTGTTAAGACCTCTGTCTACCCCTGTATTGGAAATAGCGTTAAGATATATTTTTATATACGTATTTATATTATACTTATATATAACATACATATTTTCATAGATAAACAGTCATATAAACTTACATAAACTTGAACATATACAAATTAGTTGACTAATAGTTGTAATATATGTAATTTCTTTTTCTTACTTAACGGCCTGTGACGTGTAGTATACTGGCTACACCACATAGGCCTAAATATCTTTTTTTTATAAATAACATAAAATTTTGTTTCATACCTAACAAATACGAACAAACAAATATTTTCAGAGATAACATCTGTCTAGATAAAAATAAAAGGCTCTCGAGATAAGAGAGAGAAGAATTTGCCAATATCTTAATACAAGACATTGGCAAATTCTTTAAAGTAGTTTTATTAACTTAATATTTAGTTTCCGCTTACATATTCAAGATTAGCCCATTTAAAGGGATATGATTTTGTAAAAAACGTAACTATAGATGACTGTAATCGGAATTCGAGTCAAGAGACCCCAGTTCAATTCTCTGGAAGTAGGCTCGTACCTGTGGACGATGTGCTACAGGATAAGGGTAGCCACCCGTCAGGTCGTGTGTTCATGACCTAATGGGTGCTATAGGTAATCGTATATGCGTGTAATCGTTAGAATTTCTATAGCGCGATGTAGGACATTGATGTTTCCCGAATTGTCCGGCATTAGCAAGCTCCCAATGTGGAGAATTAGATATCGCCACATACCAATAATTTTTTTTAAATTTATGTATGAGTACGATTTATGGTACTGGCTATGACACGGCGACAGGCTCACCGCCTATTACGTTGTCCCAAATTAAGCTCCGGTGATATGTGGGTCGAAAGAACTAACATATCTAACCTCTGGCTACCCCAGTACAAAAAATGCGTAAAGGTAAAATAAATAAACATTTTTCCAGTCACACATACGTTTTATTAATTTGAGACAAAACTGAACAAACCTCATATTCAACATTTTCAAATTCGAAAGCGAGCTCCGGGTGCACACGTCACTGTCCCATTGGTGTTCCCGATTCGTGTAACAAAGTAACATTGTGGTGGTGAACTTCGCGTGAAAGTTGGATTCTACTTGCATACGCAATTTCCTGCCATCTATTTATGTTGTTTTCTCTACGTCTTGGCTTTCATTTAAGCACCACTTTTTTGGTTTCCAACTTTTGATTAAATTACTATCTATAGAGTTACGATAGACTTGGCTATATAGATTGAATGATCGGAATTTGCGTGAAGGGACCCGAGTTCTTTCCCCTGGTCGTAGTAGATCCTCGTACCAATGGTTTTTTTAAAACGTTATGTACTTTTTCTAAAGTAAAAAGTCACGATGACATAGTGGTCGGGTTGCCGAAATTCTAGTCAAGTGACCCGAGAGAATTATAGGCCTATAAGATCACTGATCTGACTTCTTAGGGATTATAATACGTAATTCATTCAATACATAATTTTCAAAACGATACATAAACTGTCAAAGATTAATTCTATTATTAGTAATTTCTATACTTCATTTAAGACATTCATTTACATAAACCACACTCCATTCCATGACTGTTCCGTAAACATGGACTCCGTAAAGTATTTCCATGCAATAAAACCAACAAGAAAGCGCCAGACAACAAAATAAAACTATCTAGGCACAATAAAACAGAAACACGTAATGATGCCGTCTAGCCACAACGCACGCATCAAACAAAAAAAGCAACTAACTGCATCCAAATTGATGAGTTCTTTTACCGAAAATTGTTTGAAATCTCGTGACCTAAGGTTCCCTAACAGCCGATCATTAAGGCTTTGCTATAAGGTTAAGAATCCCGCTACAACAAGTGGGTTAAGTTAATTTAAAGTGATTTTCTTTTTTAAGTATTACCATCAGCAATTCTTTTGTGAGTCAGCGTCTGTTCAGTCAGACAGATTAATTCTAATCTAAGCTGACAGAAATATCTTTTTCTTGTCTTACCGTAATTGGTTAGAGAGAGAAGAAACGATCGAGATTAGGAAATGAATTGGTGCAAGTGGTATTTTGGAAACGTCGCAATGGCCGACATGATATAAATAAACTGAAATCGCTTTCTTTAAACGCTGCTAATTATTTGTGTTGCGTGTTATCTTTAATTATTTTTACGTCTGTAGGATTTTTAATTGGCGTATGTTTATGGCGGTCCCTCATCAGGATTGCTTACCGGATACAACAAAGGCATAAGCAAAGGGCCACCCAATTGACTAACAAGAGATAGCAGGATAACCATCTCGATGAACACCTAACGGAAATTAAAATATTGACCAAAAAAGAGGATACCCACGGAGTTTCTTTCGCCTGTTTCTTCTCCGTTAGAGGAACCTCATTACGAAACGAGATTAAAAATGACTATCGATAAACGAATGTATATTCTTATGTCGCTAAATAAATTATTTGATTCAGCAGTCTGTTACTGCCCGTTACAACTTCTAAGGAGCGAGATGTCAAATATTAATATTAATTAATTAATTCACCAATCCACTTGTCAAGTGTTGTGATTACGACCAATCCTTCTTAAGGGGTCAATGCCCTACAATGGATTAAAAATTCGTTAAGTATGTTAAGATTTTTAATTTGTTTCTTTGGTTTATAATCGTTTTTTCTATATCCATTGTTTAAAGCAAAACCACTCACTCATTGAAGTGCTAGTGAGTACATCGTTGACTTTTGGTCCAAAAATTCTAATGGCAAATTCATTTCCCTCTTAAAATATTAGTAAGACCATGAAGATCTTAGGCAAGTACTGCCTTTTAGCTTCTATGAAATGCATGCCACATTGGATACTTTTCATTTATTTTATTATGAGTCGCAAGCTTTTTTCTAATAAATGAATAATAAATATATACATATATAGAGACAACATCACATATATTACTATGATCCAAAAGTAAGCACCTAAATCACTTGTGTTGTGGAATCGGAAACAACGAAAGCGCCATTAACGTCCATACCCGTGAAAATGAAGAAAAATTGGTTTATCTACATTGACAAATTCAAAACTTATAAGAATTTAGTCTACATAATAGAGTAAGACATATTTAAAATTTATCCTTCTCGAAACTATGCGTATAAAGAATAAAAACACACTGCTAGTTCTGCCAGGAAGTTAAAAAAATAGCAAATAAAACACAAATTATACACCAAGCCTCACATTTTTATCTTTACCCGTTCCCATATTTACCACCGCCTTTCCCAAAATAACGTAATTTGTTAATGTCCCTCGATAACAGTAATTTTGGTGGAATTAAAGTTCCGTAACACGCAATTAACTTAGACCAGTCGTAAAGAAAGACATTTATTGAGTGATCAGATTTCCTACCGGACAGCTACTTTCTCAGCAATTATTTCAGTTTTAACTTCGACAAATTGGTGACCGATTTTAAGGGTTCCGTGTATAAAATAACACCACACGGTGTATACGAGAATGTCCCTCACAAGAATAAACATATTTACATACATACATATCGACCTGTTAGAGTCCACTGCAGGACATTGGCCTCTCCCATAGGGAGTATCTGCCATAATCGCCACCCTTGACGTCCGGATTGGCGATCGCAGTATCAGACCACTCGCACTTCAGACACCGCTGCTCATCTTCGGTCTGATTATTTGGTCTGATATTTTTAGAGGTGATATCCCGCATCTATCGGTTGCCATAATGATATTCTGGACTGTTTCTTTTTGTCGCCTCTTACGAAACCCACTGGAAGAAAGGGAGTGGCAATATTCTTACGCCGTTGAATTCATGTACCTTCGAGAATATACCACCTTGGATTTGGAAAAGCCTTGAAAGTGCAATCGGTTACCAACAGATGGCAGGATAACAATTTCGAAAACACCAGACCGAAATGCAGCAGGTCGGTGACGGGCAGCAGCTCCAAGTGCGAGGTGTCTGGTGCTGCGATCGCCAATCCGCTTGTCAAGCGTGGCTTTCTTAAGGAAAAGGTCTATGACCATCTGTGAACTTTTATAGGCCTTTATATTTACCAATTTACTGAACAAAAAACAGTTTAAATCGTTTGAATAGTTGTATAAATGTATTAATTAATATATTAATGAATGGCTGATGAAGAAAAAAAAGCAAACAATTTTATAAATAAATATATATATCTACACGCAATTCCTAATACAGGGGTAGACAAAGGTCTAGTCTAGACAATTAAATCCCTTCGAACCACCTTTCTCCGAAGACATTTTCGGGATAACGTGACAGGTGGTGAGCCCGTCGTCGCCTTTATGTCCAAGCCAATGATATAATTCGTACATAAGTTTTTGAATAACCCATTGGTACGAGCCTGCGACCTGGGGATCGAACTCGGGTCTCTCGACTCGAAGTTCCGACCACCCAATCACTCGGCTATCGTGACTTAATTAAAAATTTTGAATTAGTCTAATCGGCTGTTAAAAAACGATTATGATTCTCACATAAAATTCATCACGCTTAGCCCACGACAACAACGAACACCACTCAAACGTTCAGAGCAAAAATAAAACACTATACATTTATTTATAATTTATGTCAACGCTAAAGCTGACAACGTTAACAAACGACTTTCAATTAAAAACAACGACTAATCAATCAACTACATTTTTGATGAAGTGGAGTCACAATAGCCGTCGAGTTTTTATTGAAACAATCAATAACAGTGGAAAGGGACAAAATTTTCGCAAATGTCAGTAATGAAAGTGCCCCGGCAAGCCTTGCGTGACGAGAGTTTGTGCCTCCCACTTTGAAATGGCCACAGTCGCTCATCGAGTAATTATTCCAAGAAGAACTATATAATTTTCAGTGCCAGCATCATCTGAAATCGTTTTGAATATTCTATGTATTAAAATCTTCACGCCATTCCCAATATAGTAAACAGGCCCAATATAGTAGTTATAGTATTCCCAATATAGTAGGGTAGACAGTGTTTCAATTAAGTTCTTTCGACCCACCTTCCACAGAAGATATTTTTGGTACAACGTGACAGGTTGTGAGCCCATCGCCGTCTTTATATCCAAACCTACGATATATATTTGGTACGAGCCTTAAGAATCAAACTCAGGTTTCTTGACTTGAATTCCGATCGCCCAATCACAGCAAAGCAACGCATTCCATCTTAAAACTTACACGTATAATCAGTTTAAAATTTAAAAAATCTATATCGAAATCAAAATTAAAAATAACATTTATCATTTAGAACCGTTCTGTGGTTTTTATCACAACACTTTTTATCGCATTGAGCTTTAAGTGTTGATTTAGTGACTTTCGAAAATATCGCGCATTCGAACCCAGAACGGAAATCGAACAATAAATCAGATGTTTATGCAAATCCAGACGTAATAAACAAGCATTTTAATTATTCCGAACGCCTGTACATTTGTGGGCCAATAATAAATATCCAGTTTTTTTATTGATTCCATTATTACAGGTATCGAAAAGTTACTACCTGTGTCCCCATGATTGCATAAAGCACGTGAATAATACTGTACAACAAAAATAAAACATTTGACATATACAATCTTCACGCATAATCTCTGACGAGGTAGCCAGAGAGAAAAGATAGCTAAATGTGACAATCCTCACATGACTCTTTCGTCGTGATAAAATCATAAGTAAATGTGTAAAAAGTAAAATATAATATTTCATTGTATGCCAATTATAGGGTATTAGGCCTTCTCTTATATTTCGGAGGTATTAGAGCAGGGGAAATTTAACTACATAAAAAATAAGGCAATCAAAAATATATACAACTTTGCCCATCGAGGTGCATGTGCACCAAATTATAGAGAAATTCGAAAATTCCGATAACATTTGTATTTTATTCCAAAATTATTTAAATTATTAAGTATCCTTATAACGCTTATGCTTCAAAGAGTACAAAATGTCCGGCTTATCACAAAATTAAATGAATTTTCATCTTCTCCTACTAAACATTAGGGTTTTTATTATTAAAAAATTGTTCAGCATACTTTTTTATCCATCGGGTATATCTTGGTATCTTTTTGGGCAAATTTTGGTTAATTTTATTAAATAAAATTAACCAAAATTTCACAACTAAGTGCGTGTGCCAACCTTAAATAATTTTTTTATCTGCTCGAAATTTCTCAAACGCCCTTGAAGTAGAGGTATAGAGTATATTGTCCTGTCGACCCACCTTTCACAGAAGCTTATATGAGACAATGTGGCAGGAGGTAAGCCTCTCACCGTCTTTCTCTGTTTCGAATCTTATTACATACATATTTACTTAGGTAAATATTCATATATACATATAAACATACATGACTCGAGTACAGCGAGATTCGAAGCCGCAACCCTTTGCTTTTCAAAGTCACTGCCTACTCGGCTACCGAGCTACCTACTACCTAGCGGGTTCTCAGTGTTAAACGCAAAATACACGCATTTCTTTACCATTGTATGATTTTTAAGTTTTCCTCGTAAAGAAAACAAGAAAATATCTGAATTTAAAGTTCTTTTGTAACCTACACCCATCCTTACATTTTAATACAACTCCTCTGCCTCATCTTTTGTGACGTCTTGTAATTATCCTACGATTAACTGGCCCTCATTCTTCGGTTGTATTATTAGTTTATTACATAATTACTGTTCCCTCGAGAGAAGAGACTTAGACGATTATTTGGCGTCGTAAAGACTACCATCAACATTTTTTTCCTTTCTTTTGAATACTTGTTTAAGAATTTCGTATCCTACAAATAATTTCCGTATTGTCGTGTATAATGTAAATTACTACAATACTACCTAATTTACTACAATACTGGCTACCCCGTCAGGGATTGTGCGTGAAGATAAATAATACTACAATATTAAAAAAACAAATTCTGAATGTTTGTAAGTTTTTATGCGTGTTTGATTGAAAGTCGAGTCAAGAGACCCGACTTTGATTACCAGATGTTAGGCTCATACCAATAGGTTATCTTCAAAGATTATGTACGATTTATATCGTACATAAGCTCATCGTTGTCTTGAACGTAAAAACGGAAACAGGCTCAAAAAATGTCTAGTCTGTCTGTCGACTCTCTGTCTCTGTGAAGATTTATACAATTAATATTGTAGCATTCGTTACGTTTTTTTTTTCTTTTGCATTAATTGAATTCATCATTGTTTCAGATTTGGCTGCGCTGCGACAACTGCTCGAAAACGAAACGGGCGGCACATCCTGTCCCAGTTGTAACATGCCCTTTGACAAGGGGAAAAAGAGAAAACTAATCGACACCTGCGGGCATGAGCGCTGTTACGCGTGCATGTTCAGAAACGAAGCCTGCCCGATCTGCGCGAGGAACAATCAGGGAAGACGTCAAACGATGGAGAGATACACACCCTCGCCACAGCGGCAGTTCGATCAGGACTGGCAGTCTCCAATGCGGCTGCCGAAACCTCCGAAACAGCCCTCAAGTCTAGCGCAAAGCTGTCCCACACCGCCGCACACCCGAAGAAGATTCTTTCTTAGTCCAAAATCCCTTAGAAGTCCATTCGGGCAACGCGCATCGAGACACTCACACGAAAACCACGTTCCACTCTCAGGTGAGTCCATTTTGCACACGATTTCCAATATCCATTGACATCTCACCGGCCCATTCACATCATCAGCATTTGAATACATAAAGATCCAAGTCATAAATAACAGAGCGACGGTTGCGACACGGAGACACTGCGCCCACGCCCGCACCGGATGTACGTAGGGGTTCCGTAAAATACCGGTTGTCTCTGTATTTATTAACCTAACCACGGATCCGATAGACTTTTGCAACGCTACCCGCGCAGACATGCCGGCTGCGGACCTTTATCTTTACATCTGTTACACATTTTCTATTAATTGCGTCACTATCCATCGATATTTATCTATCTGGACAGTGCCGCAGCTGTTATTTCCTAATAAATCAAGTTTGATTTGCTACGCTTGTGTTTTCCGGCTCTTATTTATATCTTGTTTCATCAGTATCGTCTTCTATATTTCTTTTCTCTCGACATTCGTATGAAATGCTTATGCTGTACTATGAGCATCGCATTTCTAGGTTAATATTGGCTTGATGTAATGATATTCCTGCAGGTTTGCCAGAAGAAGGAGCAAGGAACGCGGCCTGGCCTAGCCTGGTGTTCAATAAGATCAGGTCTCTGTGGTCGACGCATTCGTCTGTACCGCAAGGGCTAAACCAATTGACAGGCACGAAACTGTACTTAATTATATCAAAGGAATGTGGACATGAGTCAACATACGATATCTTTTATATCATCTGTTTTCTTATAAGAGTAATTATAAAAATATTCTAATTGTAAATAGTAATAATAATTGTAGAAGAAATATAATTTTTTCTCAAAAGTAATACGATCTATTTGTTCGTTTAGTTACAACGTAAATCACATTTCTTCTCATGGGTGTCGTGAGAGGTGACTAAGGAAAAATCCTTGAATATACCACTTACTACCGACATGTGACTGGATAAATAACCATCTTCAAAAATACCAAACGAAAATTCAACATATCGATAATCGGGCAGCAGCGTCTAAGGCGCAAATTGTCCGGTACAGCAATCGCCAATCCGCTTTCTTATCATGCAATTATGGCGACTACGAATGGGGCTTATATCCCGAAGTCAACTTTTTATGCGAGAAATAGATTTAAATAACTGTTTTTAAATAAGCAAACACTTATATGTAAGCCCAATGAAACGAAAATGCGATACTAAAAAGAATCAAATACAGTATGTATTAATTTTTTAATATCTTCTAAATTTTAGTAAGGGAAAGATCCACGGTATATGCATATTTAACCAGAAACTCAAAATTTAAATCGCGGGGACAGTACAGTCCACATTCCTTTGACAAAGCCGACACAAGCGCTCGATTTTTGCACATCTTTTTGCCTGCTGTAGGACACTCGCCTCGGTTTATTTGATGTGAAGCTTTCTGAGGCGGATTGTTTGTATGTTTTTTGCTTGCATACTTATTAATTTATATTATATTCACAATCGTGTAAGCACTAAGGAAGGTATATTATTCTTCGTTTATATCACGAAAATTAATAGTTGTAATTAAATTTAATGTGACATTAAATGTGCATGTTGATTCATCATGCTTATTTTTACTCTTAATGAACTTATCTAGTTAAAATTTTCATTCCAAGCACTCTTCTTCCCTTTCCTCGAGAGGCTAAGGAAACTGTTCATTTTTGAGAAATGCAGGAAGACAACTGTTCCACAAGTCAATTTGTTAATAAGCTCTCAATCGTGATTATTTAGTACATTTTTGAGATCGATTATGCTATATATATAGTAAAAGCTACAAATTCTCGTATTTAGAGGTAAGAGCGTGAAAAATTTAAAAGCCTATAAAATAATTGTTCCACCTGTCAATATGTTAGTGAATATGGCAATATGGCAGGTTAGAAAGATGACCTTGTCTCAAAAATGGTTAAGGGCGTGCTTCGATGGTTTGGGCACGTTGAGCGAATGAGTGAAGACCGAATGGTGAAGAAAATATATAGCGCGAAAGTTAATATTTAAAGGTGTCGAGGTAGACCGAGACTAACTTTCGAAGACCATGTGAGCAAATTGCTCGAAGAGGGGAGGGTCAAGAGTACTCGGATACCTAGACGTGCATGTATGAAGAAGATGATGAATCTGAAAGAAGCGAAAGAAGTATGTAAGGATCGTGACACTTGGCGATCTGTTCTCTCTGGCTACCCCGTCAGGGATTGTGCGTGAAGATAAATAAAATAAATAATAAACATTAAAATGTCTAGACATCTGGCTAGACTACTATTTATCATTGAATAGATGGTCGTGAAGGTTTTTACATTACAAACTGAATAAAATAAATTTAATTAATTTGTATTTAGAACAAATTCCTTATGACCGCACAACCTTTGAGTGTCATGACGCAATGCTAATAGACATGTAAATGTTTATAGGGAAATATGCGCCAGCGCACTTTGGTGCATACGAAATGATCTTGCGAAGTATTCTGGACATTATTTTCCTATAGAACGACGAAATCATTTTGCTTTTTATTTTCATTCATTGATATTTAGTGTACCAGCTTTCTATTAATTGACTTAACATAATTATATGTTATTATATCTTTAACGCTCCCTCTTGTAACAGTCACGATTGAATAGCACATTACCAACATAATCTGTGTTTTAATCTTACTTTTAGAAGAAACATATGTAATATATATGTAGTTATTTATGTAGTGGGGTTTAAATTTTAAGGACTTACTTAAGTTACTTCCCTAAGTTACTTCTCGTGGATATTGAGTAATAACTAATCCTAATCAGTACTACTACTGTAAAACCACGGACAGATATATGCTGTGATTACCATCTCTCTATCTAGAATATATGACGTGCAACACCGTCTACCTAAGAGTATGGTACGTGGCTGCAAGGTACTTCAATGACCCGACGGGGAATTGAAACCGAGACACACTGTACGCCACTCTTACACGGAGGTCGTCTGAAATGTCAGATTTTCTTTTAAACTTTCCTTTTATACCAGTGTTTCATTATGTATTCTATGGTATGGTACCATCTTAGTACCATATATACAAACCTAAAGATGGCGGGGTACGAGGTGTGGAAGATAATTTAAAACCACCAGTGATACTCACAAATTTTATTGCAAGAAAATATTACTTATAGCACAGCGCCATCTGTTGCCAAAACTACGTAACTTAAGTAACGGTAACAACAGACCTAGGTGCGAGAATACTTACCCAGCTGACATTTATTACTAATTTAAAGTAATAGAAGTCTAACCTGGGGGATATAGTGTCGAAGTCTTATTGGATTAACTTGTAGAGCTGTGGTCGTTCGAAGGTTGATCTAATTTAAAACCTTCAGATGATATTGGGTTACCCTGACCGATCGCCGTCCAAGGCGAAGACGCTCTTTAACGCTCATGCTTATTATGCGTTAATTGACGTATTTGCATTAGTCTTCTCTGAATCTTCAACATCACGTCAGTTTATTGTGTAGGGTCGCAAACGTATTTTACAAAATTTTACTAAGGTGTTTTCTACCTTTAAGTCACGATAGCCGAGTGGTTGGATGGTCGGAATACGAGTCAAGAGGTCTGAGTTCGATCCCCAGGTGGCAGGCTCGTACCACCTATTGTTTTTTTCAAAAACTTATGTACGATTTATATCGTTGGCTTGTACATTAAAACGGCGACGGGCACACCACCGTTGTCCAAAAATATTTTCGGCGGAAGGTGGGCCGAAACTTCTCTATTGTCTAGACCTCTGTCTACCCCTGTGAAGCTATTTTTTAACGCTGAACGTATAATAATAGCACAGTAGTTTGAATAGAAATATGGATTAATAGTAAACCGTTTCCACGTCCAAACAACTGTAACTCGGCCGTATAACTCGTATGTGTCGATTCGAACAAGCATAGGCAACGGCAACTCAAGCGTGACACCATAGACACGAGCGCATACATTTTTACGCACGGTCTACTGACGTCTGTGTTTGACTTCACGCACAATAAATCCAGCCTTGACAATGCCCGTCCGTGGCGAGCGCAGACCGCCGGGAGGCCTCACTGACATTTCCAATCGAAACCACAATGGAACGTGAAAGGTTTCCACGGTACATGTTTTTTTTTTGCCGCTGCGCCTCAATGGCCGATGTTACGGTGTTTGGTTTTCCGCTGGAGGCGTTAAGTAAGGCGCACACGAATTGTTGCTGAAGTTATTTTGTTTTCATAACGAAAGTAACATTCATAGTTAAAATTCATTGTAGAACCGGTTTCGACTTACGGCATCATCAGGTTATTGCCAATACCCTGATGATGCCGGTTTATTAATAAATAATTAAATAAAGTGAATTGTGTACAAGTGTCCAACAATGAATTTTAATGCAATGCAATTTCAACAAGTGACAACAATCACAAGTATAAAAAATTATGACATTCATAGTGGTTGGGTTAGTTTACTCTCTTATGTTTGGGGTGAGATTGAAGCGAGAGAACATTCACGTCCAAGGATTTTTTTTACTTCCTCAGATATACAGTTACCTCATGTTTTTTCTTCGCTAGGCTCGCCATAATTTCTGAATTGAAAACTTGTAGTTAATAATTGAAGTAGTGCCAGGAATCGAACCTGGTTCACTCGTGTCTTAACGTGAGAGCCCTTACTAACTAAGCTATCACGTCTGTTTTATAATTTCAGGTGCTTTTATTTGCATTTGCTTAAAATACAATATTTAAAATAGTTTTACGAATGTAACATACTCGTATATAATATAGTTCTATTTTTAAAAAATATTTTAGTATACTATAGTAATTCTTTCAACGTCACGACAGACATTTAAAATAGTCACGACAGTCGAATGGTTGGGTCGGTGGTCGGAATTTCTAGTCGAGAGACCCGAGTTCGATCCCCGGTGGCAGGCTCGTAACAAAAGGGTTTTTCAAAAAATTATGTACGAATTATATCGTTGACTTGGACATAAAGACGGCGACGGACTCACCACCTGTCACGTTGTCCCGGAAATATCTTCGGTGGAAGGTGGGTCGAAGGGACTTAATTGTCTAGACTAGACAGAGGTTTAGTCTAGACAATTAAGTCTAGACTAGACCTAGTTAAGGGTAGACAGAGGTCTACACTTGTATTGGGAATTGCGTAATGATATTTATTTATTTTATTTTAATTCTTTCAAAATATCAATTTGTTATTCATCAAATGTTAGTGAATTACACAATATTCTTGTGAGAATAAGTGGACCAATCATGTTTTCGGTCCTTTTATACAATAATTAATAATAGCAAAACACAATAAATAAAACAATAAACTACTTTATTTTACTGCTACCCGCAAAAACACTAGTTTGTCAATCCTGTCGCACATGTCACATGAATAACTGACGAATAAAAAAAAACACAATGTTCTATAACCATATGGTCGACGTCCTTATATTATTCTATTCAATGTAACGCCATTCAATAAAGACGGCGATCCCAGTAGCCCTCAACTAAACCGGCAATCGAACCTGCTCCCGCCGCGTGGGAGAAGCCACTTTTTGTGTACGTTTTGTCCTACCTGTCCTAACGACGTGACTCTCGATAAACTAGATATGACTCAATGCTCGTAAATGCCTTCAGAAAGAGCTCTTCTCAGTGATATTAAAGTGAAAGTGATAATTTTTTTTGACAAAATTTCGTATCGTTTTATTACATTTTACGTCCCGTGTATAAAGAAAATTATAAATATCTTAACGCAATTCCCAATACAGGGGTAAACAGAGGTCTAGTCTGGACAATTAAGTCCCTTCGACCCACGCTCCACCGAAGATATTTTCGGGGGCAACAAATAAAACATTGGTCTGAAACCAAAGTAAGCAGCTTAAGCACTCGTGTTATGAAATTACAACCTAGTTACCACAAAAACACAGAACCGAGAAAATGTAGAAATGTGACCGATATGAACGGACCGGGAATCGAATCCGGGACCGCTTAACTGGCGACTCCCTGAAAACCGGGTTGTACGCCACTCGTCCACGGAGGTCGTCAAAAAACAATATATATTAAATAAAGGGAATGAAACACGTGTTTATAAATTTAATGCTGAAATTGGTAAAAGTAATACGTACTCTGTAAAATATGAACAATAAGTAAATAATAAAAAAGCGACTATTTATTAGCTTAAGTATTTAGATACAAAGTTCTGAAGAGTCAAGATAGCCGAGTGGTTGGGTGGTCGGAACTTCAAATCAAGAGAACCGAGTTCGATCCCCTGGTAGCAGGCTCGTACCAATGGATTTTTCAAAACTTATGTACGAATTGTATCGTTGGCTTGGACATAAAGACGGCGACGGGCTCACCACCTGTCACGTTGTCCCGAAAATATCTTCGGTGGAAGGTGGGTCAAAGGGACTTAATTGTCTAGACTAGACCTCTGTCTACCCCTGTATTGGGAATTGCGTAAACATATTTATTTTAAAGAAATTACACACATTGCCAAACTGATTTTTTCAAACTAGATCCTATTACGAAATGCTAATAAATGAATGTCACTTCCATTTCATTTATATCACCGCCCGTTTAAAGCTCAACGATAGTAATAAATCCATTGTGAACCTGCCCGTATGGTAGTTAACAGTCGGCTGATGATTGTCATCTCCGCGACACAAAACGCATCATGTCACAAAAATTATAACTATGTGTTATGATGCCTTGTGAGATTAAAGATCTTATCAGTGACTGTTCTCTAGCTATTAGTATTCAATAGTTGGAAATAAAAACGAGAAATAAATAATACTGGACGAGATCTCGAATAAATTTAATTGCCTGTAACATATTTATAAAAGAAATATTTGACGTAATTAAAAGCTGTTTGTAGCTAAGAGCATTGTCATTAAATATTACAAAAACTTTTCAATAGTAATATTGCTTGTACTTCATAGACACGTCTTAAGCTATTAAGCAGTTATTCACAGTATAATAAACAAATAATAAATATTTTCACGCCATTCCCAATAGTGGTAGACAGAGAATCTTCACGCAATTCCCAATACAAGGGTAGACAGAGGTCTTGTCTAGACAATTATGTCTCTTCGACCCACCTTCCACCGAAGATATTTTCGGGACAACGCGACAGGTGGTGAGCCCGTCGACGTTTTTATGTCCAAGCCAACAATATTATTCTTACATAAGTTTTTGAAAAACCCATTGGTACGAGCCTGCCATCTGGGGATCGAACTCGTGTCTCTTGAATCGAAATTCCGACCACCCACCCACTCGGCTATCGTCATTTAAGGTATCAGAGTAATTTAGTAATTTATTTACATGGTCTTCAGAAATTATTCTCAGCTTACTTCAGCCTCTTTTACAGTTCTTTCCTTTATATAGTAAATTTATATATACGTATATTGGAATAAATTTATCTCCTTCCAAATTAATACGTCGGTAGCAATAACAAAGTAATAATATGATGACTCAATATCGAGTCGGGCGGAAAACAATTCCCTTTCTGTATACTGGTGAACGTCCTTAATATCATATTTAAATCGCGGAATCACGTCGTTACGCTCCCACGGTGGAATCGGAGCTCTGAGTGACATCCGCAGGTGGTACTCTCGCCTTACACCGCAGAGGCCTTATCTGGCGCATCCTGACCTCGTCTCGTCATGAGGGAAGCTAAAAGAAACAGTTGCATTTTAACTAAACGACCGAATTAAAAATAAAAAAGTTTTTTTTAAATACTCTTATGACATCGACACAATACTCCTAAATAGCTACGTTATATCAATGTAAGGCTTCATTTAGGTACTGCGTGTATAATATTACATAAAAAAACTCATTGGAAAAGTAATCAAGTCTTACTCTATTCTATCGAACTGGTTTATATGGTCGCTTTATATTAATACTGTGTAAAATCAATGAATTATTTATTGTTTATTATGCCACAGAGCACATGTTCTGAGGCTGCTATTGCACCTTGACAAAATAATTATTAAACCGTGTGTGAAAACGCGGCACGTAGCAAATTGACAAATAAATTTCTATAATAACAGATAATTGAATAAAAAAAGAACCTTTTCTTCCTTTTTTATTTTATGTTTTTAAAATAAGAAGATCTATTCAAATGCAATTAACGCAAACTTTAACAGAAAATGGAAAATAAACATAATCACTGACTAACTAAGGTTTCTTCGATTAATCATTTATTAATTCATGCTTCAATAAAGAAACAATCACACTTTTACATAACTTTTACATCTCTTCCTTTATCCACGCATAATGTGGGATAACGCCTGATGAATAGAATTACTCAATTAATATGAGGATAACTAAGCTGGGAAAATAATCCAAGTGTGAATATGAGAGCCTTGTAACTTTTACTTATGGCAGGTTCCCATTAAATGTCATGGGAACTCGATAAAAATTAACCATTTCCGACGGTTCTATTTTTTTAACTTTGCGAAGTTAGAAAGAAGAGGATACCCACGGAATTTCTTTCGCCTGTTTGTACTCCGTTAGAGGAACCTAATCACAAAACGATGGTAAATTAAAAAAATACGATCAATGGATGGAATGTTACGTTATATATGTATAAAATACAGTATCTTATTTAATACTAGCTGACCCCGCAAGCGTTGTTTTGCAATATAAAAAATAGGGGTTGCACGCAGAAAGGTAAAAATTATGGTTTTTTTATGTATTTTTGTATGAACTATCATAAAAAAATTACTTAAAAAAACCCTTAACATTTAGGATGACGTAAAATAGATGTCCGATTCGCAAACCTAACCGATATGCCCACAAAATTTCACGAAAATCGGTCGAGCCATTTCGGAGGAGTTAAATTATAAACATCACAAACGTGATACGAGAATTTTATATATAAAATTACAGAAAAGTCGATGTCTATATTTTGACAGGTCTCGCATTAATAATTTCTATATGTAATGTATGTATCCCGCAGAAACGTGAATTCCTTTCTTAAAAATACAGCAATAAACATGTGTTATTTGTTTTATAGGTTACCATAATAATCGTTGTCGTTGATTATGCTATTTTCACTTATTTTAATAAATGATCGGGCCACAGAAAAGCGTGATTAGATTTAACTAGTATATAGTTTCGCTTTATATGTATGTTAAAAATTCACAAAAAATAATGAGTCAATACCTAATGTAACATCTAATATGAAATTAAATTATGTAATATAGTAAAATATGTAAAACATGTACTCCTTTAGGGATTGGAGTCAATAGAGTAATGTAAGAATTAGAAAGTTGTAGTAATAGAAATATAATTAGTTCACGTTTTCAACCGTTCACGTGTCTCTGTTGATTTATGTGTTTAAAGTTTTGTTTTTGAAATATTTTATATTTTTGGCACATTTGTTTGTTAAGCATGCTGTGTGACTGAGTGATTTTTTTTTTCAAATAAATAAAACGATTTCAGGAACCGGAGAAACTATTCCATTAATACGGTACCTTTACAGTTTAAGATGTGTGTTTTGGCGACTGTTTTGCGTGCGAAAACCGCTGCGATGTAAGATTACATACAACGTATTTTTATGTTTTTTTATTAGGACTGTGAACATACTCATATAGATAATTAGATACGGTGTTGATATGTTAAAAATTCCAAAACACTGCATGTAAAAGCACGCGATTTTCTGTCTTTTTTGGTGTTGTTAAGATGTAAGTATGATTAAATAATATTTATTAATTCGATGTATTTCTTTTAGATGACGAAGGCGGGCATATCAAGCAAGGTTTCGAGTCACGGCGACAGAACGATCTGTATATGCGACTGGGCCTGCTACTGGGCGAGAGGCGAAGTTCACGAAACAAATCCCGGGAGAGCTGCACATCCCTAGCTTCCCTGGATGCACACACGCTCGCTTCGCATAACACAAGCCCGGTTTGTAAATGATTTGAAAATGGATTTATTTTAACTTTATATATATGTGTTATATAAAGTCGCGATAGCCGAGTGGTTGGGTGATCAGAATTCGAATGGAAAGTGGGTCGAAAGGTCTTAATTGTCTCGACCTATGTATTGCCTTCGTCGTATTGGAAAAGTCGTGAAAATATCTTATTAATAAATTACCACCTTACTTATTAATTAATAACCAAATATTTGGCGTTAGAAATGGGTATAGTAATGACTCCTTCTAGAGAGAGAATGAAACTATAACTAACATTTATTCATTATCATATGGTTAACATTTTATTATTATTATTATCTGGCATCTGATAGTTTGCTCAACTGATAGTACCTGTAGTTCTCCAATATGATTAAGTTTCCTTCAAATGTTGAGAGAAATTAAAATTGAGACGGTTATTAAATTGATTGACCCTTTCTGCTGAGATTACATTTTACATTTAAAGAAGAAATTGTTATGTTCTTTCAATATATAACTGATGATTCACGACCAGGTGTCGACACTAACCGGCTCATCCGAAGTGGATGCGGCAACACCCCTGGGTCGAGATTCGCTGGGATCACTGGCGTCTATGTCTCTGTCTGCTGCCAGCAACTGTTCTTCATCAAGTCCGGGAAGCAGACGGCATTCCGTCAACGGTAAGTGACCTTGACTACAAGGCTTGGTACTTCACCATTTTCATATAAACCTTACAAGATAATTTCCAAAACTTGTTTTATGTTAGTAATAAAGGCATTTTATTAGTTATTAGTTAGTCTACACTAGCCAAAAGTACACCACATATTTGTTGTACCTGTGATATGTAAGAAATGGTAAATTCACGATAGCCGAGTGGTTGGGTGTTCGGAATTTCGAGTCAAGAAACCCAAGTTCGATCCCCAGGTGGCAGGCTCGTACCAATGGGTTTTAAATCGTTGGTTTGGACATTAAGACGACGACGGGCTCACCACGGTGGTCGAAGGGACTTAATTGTTTAGACTAGACCTCTGTCTACCCCTGTATTGGGAATTGCGTGAAGATATTTATTATTTATTTTATTTAGATAAAGTATTAAAATAACTACACTTTCTCGGGTCTAGGTGTTTCTGATAACTTCTTTGTGTCTGATTCCATTAACACGAGTGCTTTATTTACTTACTTTGGGATAAGAACAATTTATGTGATGTTGTCAATATCTATGTATTTATTTATATAATTTTCAGCATTACAAAGTCGATCGGAAGAGCTGACGCGTATGTCGAGCGGTTTCTTCAAAAACCGCAAAACTGCTGCCAGGAGGTCCGCGCGCGTCAGCAGCAGCAAGTCATCCACTTCCTCTGAACCCAAAAAAGGTAAGTCTACAATGGGATGGAAGTCACGATAGCCGAGTTGTTGGGTGGCCGGAATTTCGAGTCGAGAGACCCGAGTTCGATCCCCAGGTGGCAGTACCAATGAGTTTTTCAAAAACTTATGTACGAATTTCATCGTTGGCTTGGACATAAAGACGGCGACGGGCTCACCACCTGTCACGTTGTCCCGAAAATATCTTCGGTGGAAGGTGGGTCAAAAAGGGACTTTATTGTCTAGGTTTGACCTCTGTCTACCCCTGTATTGGGAATTGCGTGAAGATATTTTTTTTACAATAGGATCATCAGCAATTTCCCATATTGAGGTAGGTAGAGGTCCAGGCAATGAAGTCTTTTCGATCCACTTTCCACCGAAGTTTATGTGGGACAACGGAACATAAGGTGAGCCTATCACCGCCCTGTAGCATTTATTTCATTTTAATTATAATATTTATCGCGTTCCTAATAAAAAACAGATAAAACAATTCATAGTTGGATAATACATAAATTAGCTAATAGAAAAAATCGAAAAAAATTGAAGTAGAAAACAAACCTAACCTAAAACATATGAAATAAATCCGTTTTTTTTTAAACAACCAATATTTAATCTATAACAGATTGTTAACTTTTTCATCAAAACTTGTCACGAACCTAACCTCAAAGAGAATGAACGAGATTTATGTTGAAAAATAATGCGAACAGTCCGGTATCAACACAAAAAGTTGATACCGGAAAAACTTTTTATCCGGGAGACACCCGGCACTCGTCTGTACGACCGGTATCTAGTTCTTTTTGTATTTCATTAACTGAGATATTGTTTTTAATGAAAACCCGCTCACGCAGCCTACTTGTCACTGCTGTCTTGATAAATGCTTTTTTTATATTTGAGAAATAAATAATCTTTTTACCTTGAACGGTAAATTATGTTAACTACAAGCATGTTTGTACATGTCATTTGTGAGCTAAATACCAGTTAACCCACTATAGCCGAGTGGTTGGGTGATCGGAATTCGTAAGAGACCAAAGTTCGATCCCAAGGTGGTGGGCTCGCACCAATGAGTTTTTTCAAAACTTATGTACATCGTACATATCGTTTCTTCGTGGTATATATTGTCATATATCGTTGGTTTGGGCATAAAGATGGCGGCAGGCCTCACCCCCTGTCACATTGTCCACTGAAAACTACCTTTTACCTACTGAAAACTACCTTTTAGGTGGATCGAAAGGACTTAATTTTATGGATCTCTATCTATCCCAGCATCGAGAATAACATGAAGATATTGATTAAATACTAGTTGTCACGTAATCTTGGATTCCGAGTTTGAACGTCAAATAAGCATAATTTATTGGTTATCTATGAAGGAGAAAACGTAAGAGATGGGATTACACCGTCTTAACATATAAATATAACAGCCCATATACGCAATGTGTAGCTTATTATATAATTATATTAAGTAAATAACGCTGAAATCTACTTAACCAGTGCATCCAGCGCCGCAGCTAAATCTGCGACCGTTGTTCTTCGAAGTACCGTCAAATGATAATCAAGACTGTTTCTCCGGTCGACAGTGGCTTTTGAAAGAAATGGAGAAGGCTTTGGAGTCAACTTCATCAGGTATTTATTCCTTTGGACAATTTTATTGACACGATTCAATGTAATCATTCATTTCATCTCTGCATCGCGCAAAGGTTGACTGGTTGAGAATGCTTCAGGCATTAAGTCCGCCTATTCTCATATGTATGAAGTTAAATGTATAAAAAAATCATGTATGAATATTCAACTTTCGAACATTAGTTTATGGACCTAGTGTAGGATTTTTAAAATAAAAACTCTGCTGTGAAAAACACAAAAAGTGTAATTTTCGCTTTCTTTTATTAGCGTAGATTATATAACCAAAGCAATTAAACATAAAATAAAAATGTGTGTAACTTTTTTCTTAATCGAATCAGCAAGTAAACATTTAATAGTTTACTTGCTGATTCGATTAAGAAAAAAGTTACACACATTTTTATTTTATATTTAATTGCTTTGGTTATATAATCTACGCTAATAAAAGAAAGCGAAAATTACACTTTTTGTGTTTTTCACAGCAGAGTTTTATATTAAACTACTAAATTTTTAACAGTGGTAGAGCCACGCATCAGCTTTTGTTGTTGCATGAATGGGCCGGCTCGACCGGGGAAGTACCACGACCTCACAGAATACCGGCGTGAAGAGAAGTCTAACAAACTTCTGCGTTTCGTCTGGTGAGTGCAGGTAACCGGTGGCCCTCACACCCCACTCCCCCAATTCTGAGGGGGCACTCTAAGGGAGGCAACGCATCTGCTATGCCTCTGGTATTGCGGGTGTTCAAGGGCGGAGGTAATCATTTACCATCATGTAAGCCACCTGCTCGTTTGTCTGCCTTTTCTATAAAAAAAAATCTACTAAATTTGCATAATCGATTATTTTTTTTCATTCCAGGCATCCTTATATCGGGTAGCCCGGGCACCGGAAAAACTGCATTGATACTTGAACTGGTCGAGCACTCCTGCTTCGGCAGGAAACGAAATTTCGAATACGAGGAGCTCCGCGAGCAATCGGACATGGGGGAGATTCTACCGGAGGAGCTAGTGGAGGGGATGTTCACGCACCTTGCGTCGCAAGTTGTCGCTTATCATTTCTGTCAGGTGAGTTCAGTAGTGGAGTAGATTTCTCTTTAAAGTTATAACAAAAAGTTCAGCGTAATCAAAGCTTTAAAATCAATAAAAAAAATTGCGTAGTAGAGTAGCTTTCAGTTCTATCATATTCGTATGACGTAAATGTACATTTTGTGTATAACGAAAGAAAAGTCATTTATTGGACCAGCAAGAGAACCCACAATAAAAAACAGTAATTACAGAAGACGAGGGGAAAAAGTAAAACTTGATACGGAAAAAAAATACAATCGTTTTTGTACAAATATCTTAATTATAGCAAAATAAAAATTATTTTGCGTCTCATGGCTAGACCGACAAGTCTCTTGGTCAGCTCATTGTCTGGCTTCTTATTATAATAACTACGTATGCCGAATGATTGGGTGATCGGAATTCGAGTCAAGAGACCCGAGTTACATCCCCAGGTGACCCATTGGTTATTTCAAAACTTACGTAAGATTTATATCGTTGTCCGGATAAATCTCGTGCGTGAAAGGTGGGACGAAAGAACTTGTTTGTTAGGATCTGCCTACCCCAATTGGGAACAGCGTGAAGATATATTTTTATATAATAACTTTAAATATTACTTCACAGGCGGACAATAACAGCACCTGCTTAGTAGGAGAGTTCGTACACTCACTTGCCGCCCAGCTCTGCCAAGCTCCAAGACTACAAGCATACAGGGAATACTTACTCAGCGAGCCGCATTTGCTCGCCTGTCTATCGCTCAAGGAATGCATAGCGGATCCAGATTTAGCCTTCATTAGGGGCATCATAGAACCGCTCGCAATTCTACGTAGAAACGGCAGCATTGATTCCACTAACGGCATCATTCTCGTTGACGGTCTCTGCGAGGCGGAATACCACAGACCGGACCACGGTCACACCATAGCGTCGTTCGTCGCCAGACACATCACGGAAATGCCGACGTGGATTAAAATCGTGGCAACAGTCAGAACACAGTTCCTCGAGCTGACCAAGCAACTGCCTTACGCGAGACTCAGTCTGGACGAATCGGACAACGTCAACAAAGACTTACTCAAGTATTTCAACGCGCGTCTCCAAGCCGCGCCCATAATAGAAACGAACATCAAATGCTCCACGGGGAAATCGGAAGGCGCTCACAATTCCCTAATGAAGTTCGCCCAATACGTACTCCATTTGAGCCACGGCTCTTTCCTATTCCTCAAACTCGTTTTGGATCTCCTCGAAAGGAGTCACATCGTCATTAAATCGACCAATTACAAAGTCGTCCCCATATCACTGGCGCAGATATTTCTCTTGCAGTTCAATTTACGCTTTCCCACCGTTCAGTCTTTTGAGAAAGTGACTCACATTTTAAGCGTATGCTTAGCGGCTTTATATCCTTTGACTCTGGTGGAAATATACTACTCGGTTAACTCCCTTTTAGTGGACACTTTCCTACCATGGGACGAATTCTGCCATCGTTTCGAGGGTCTTACGGATTTCCTGGTCAAGAGGATCGACAATACATACATGTTCTTCCATCCGTCGTTCAGGGAATGGCTGATGAGGCGCGACGACAGCGAAAGCCCAAAGTTCCTGTGCGATCTGAGAGCGGGTCATTGCGGCATCGCTTACCGGCTGTCCAGGGTTCAGGCGCCTCTCGACCCGGAGAAGACGATGGAATTGGGCCATCATATCCTCAAAGCGCACATGTATAGGAATCTCGGTCCCGCCCAATTGGGTCTCTGTCCGAGGGACCTGCAAGCCATGATGGTGGCGACTGGTTCGGCGAATGCTGGCGAGGCGATCGCCAACCTTAGGAATATTTACACGCCCAATATCAAGGTGTCTCGGTTGATGCTTCTCGCCGGAGCGTCTCCTAATCAGATCACTGAGTGCCTCGGAAACGCTCCGCTGCTGTGCATGTACGCTTTCCAAGGGATCCTGTCGATGGTGGGGCTCCTGATAGAGTTCGGGGCGGACCTGGAGGTGACGAACTCACAAGGCTGCTCGGCTCTATCTCTCGCGTGCCAGCGGGGGCATACGGATGTGGCGAAACGTCTTATTGCGGCTGGTGAGCATACATTTAATATTTTGGATTACTGTTCATTAAAATGCATCATCTTTAATAGATTCTCTGTTAAAGATATTTGTATTTGTAGAGAAGTCACGATAGCCGAGTGGAAGGGTGGTTGGAATTTCGATTCAAGAGAACCGAGTTCGAACCCCAGGTGGCAGGCTCGTACCAATGGGTTTTAAAAAAACCTATGTACGATTATATCGTTGTCGTGGACATAAAGAAGGCGACGGGCTCACCACCTGTCACGTTGTCCCGAAATGTCTTCGGTGGAAGGTGGGTCGAAGGGACTTAATTTTATTTATTTAATAAATTATGTACTTATATCACAATTTAACAGTTTAATGAATTTAATTTAAATTCGAAATGGGAATAGTTTATTTTCTGAAATAACACATTTACTTATATTACACATAATAATTTATTGCACTTAGAATATTGTCTGTCTCTTTCTCTGTCTGTCAACCGTACAATAAATATATTGACGACTTCCGTGAACGGGTGGAGTAAACACCGGTTTTCAAAGTGTTGCCATCTCGAGGTCCCGGGTTCCGGACGGGTCAATGTAGAAACAATCATTTTGTACATTTTCTCGGATCTGAGTGTTGGTGCCTTGGTTGTTTCCGATTCCCATACCTCAAGTGCTTTAGCTTCTTACATTGGGATCGGAACTATGTACCTGATGCTGTCCCTATCTATATATGTATTTATAAAAAAAATACACCATTCCCAGGCTCGTCCCTCAGTCACACGGACACGGCGGAACAGACCCCGCTGGTCCATGCCGCGAAGAACGGCCACCGTGACACCGTGATATACCTGCTGGGTTGCCAGAGCGGCCGCGGCGGGGGCTCCGTGGAGATGGAAACTGGCAACATCGAGCAGCTCGTGCCAGGCGCCCGGCACGCCCTCGTAGCCGCCGCCCAGAACGGACATTTGGACATCGTCAGTATTTGCTGGACACCGCCGAACTGATTGTGAGTGTACGATACGAAATGTGTGTGTAAATATTACGAGAAGATTTTAGAGCTGAAAGAAGAGGTGTGCAAGATGCACTGGAGTCCGAAGACAGGGGGTGGAATCGATGTTCCTCAAATTCGGTCATTTGTTCTACCACCGGGAAGGCATCCACGTCCCAAGGAGATGTCGGGTTTTTCGTCCGCAAGTCTCTCATCAATAATGGTTAAGATCAAAAGTGTGTCGAGTAGGGTCGTACCTTATACTCAGAATAACCTAACGGTATTCATTGAAGTGACGATAGCCGAGTGGTTGGGTGGTCGGAGTTTCGAGTCAAGTGACCCGAGCTCGATCCCCAGGTGGCAGGCTCGTACCAATGGGATTTTCAAAAACTTATGTACGAATTATATTGTGGGCTTGTACATAAAGACGGCGATGGGCTCATCTCCTGTTACGTTGTCCCGAAAATATCTTCGGTGGAAGGTGGGTCAAAGGGACTTAATTGTCTAGAGTAGACCTCTATCTACTCTTATATCGGGAATTGGGTGAAGATATTTATTTCTCTATTTAATTATTAATGTAACAGCAAATCCATGTAAAAAGAATATCTATTGACTTCTTGACATGATATAGTCCACTGAAGCACATAGGCTATTTGAAAATTTTGCTCTAATCACCAGTCTTGACTAGTATATTGATATGTCACAATCGTAAACCTGCCATTCGGAAGCCATCGCCATATTAAGGCTTCCTTTACTTCCACTTCCATACGTTTACATAAAAGAAAAATAAACCATATATATTCTATGTAATAAGGTTCATTTTCACTCGCAGCCGGACGGGATCTGCCCGGTGACCGGCGAGACCGCACTCGCATGGACCATAAGCCCCATTACAATAAGGTTCAATCTCACTCGCAGCCGGACGGCATCTGCCCGGTGACCGGCGAGACCGCGCTCACGGCGGCCTGCTCCACGGGAAACGCCGCAATCGCCAACGCGCTTCTCGTCCGCGGCGCAACGCCGTACTCGCTGAACGCCCGCCAGATGTCGCCGCTGGCGCTGGCCGCTAGAAACGGCCGGGCGGCGCTGGTGCTGCGGCTGCTGGACTCCGGCGCGGACGTGGGGGGCTCGGGGGGGAGGGCGCCGCTGGTGCTCGCGGCCGCCGAGGGTCACGACGACGTGGTGGAGATGCTGCTGGCTCATGGTGGGTTGTGGTGATGGGAGGACTCAGTGTAACGTTGAGTGTGGCGACATCTATGTATCCACATTGGAAGCTCGCTAGTGGCGGATTCAGGAACCACATCAACGGCCTACATCGCGCTATCGAAGTTCGCACGATTACATGCATATACGATTACCGATAGCGCATACTTGTGGAGGAGACGTCCTCCCCAGGTCACGATGTCTCGACCTGGCCGGTAGCTACCCTTCTCCTGCAGCACATCATCCGCCACATTAGGAAATATATATGTATATATATAAAAGTATCTTCAGCTATTCGCTACACAGGGGTAAAGAAAGGTTAAGATAATTAGGTCGTTTTAACCCACCTTCCACCGAAGATATCTTCGGGAAAACGTGGTGGTTAGCCCGTCGCCGTCTTAATGTCCAAGCCAACGATATAATTCGTACATACGTTTTTATGTTTGAAAATAACTCATTAGTAAGAGCCTGCCACCTGGGAATCGAACTTGGGACTCTTGACTCGAAATTCGAACCACTCGGCTATTGTGACTTTTATGTATTGGAAAATTTTTTGCTACGAGTTTGCCACCTTGGGATCGAACTCAGGTCTCTTTACTTTCAAGGAATTTATAATGTTAACATTGAAAGTCACTATAGCCGAGTGGTTGGGTGGTCGGATGTGCGAGTCAAGAGACCCGAGTTCGATCCCAAGACGGCAGGCTCCTACGTCGTTTTTCAAAAACTTCGTACGAATTATATCTTTGCCTTGGACATAAAGACGGCGACCGACTCGCCACCTGTCACGTTATCGAAATCCATTCGGTGTAAGGTGGGTCCACGGATCTTAATTGTCTAGACCAGACCTCTGTCTACTCCCGTATTGGGTATTGCGTGAAGATATTTATTTCTCTATTTAATTATTAATGTAACAGCAAATCCATGTAAAAAGAATATCTATTGACTTCGTGACATGATATAGTCCACTGAAGCACATAGGCTATTTGAAAATTTTGCTATAATCACCAGTCTTGACTAGTATATTGATATGTCACAATCGTAAACCTGCCATTCGGAAGCCATCGCCATATTAAGGCTTCCTTTACTTCCACTTCCATACGTTTACATAAAAGAAAAATAAACCATATATATTCTTTTTAATAAGGTTCATTTTTACTCGCAGCCGGACGGCATCTGCCCGTTGACCGGCGAGACCGCACTCACATGGACCATAAGCCGCACTAAAATAAGGTTCAATCTCACTCGCAAGACCGCGCTCACATGGACCCTAATATTACAATAATAAGGTTCATTTTCACTCGCAGGCGGACGTCATCTGTCCGGTGACCGGCGAGACCCCTCTCACATGGACCATAAGCCCCATTACAATAAGGTTCATTCTCACTCGCAAGACCGCGCTCACATGGACCCTAATCCCACAACAATAAGGTTCATTTTCACTCGCAGCCGGACGGCATCTGCCCAGTGACCGGCGAGACCGCTCTCACATGGACCCTAATCCCACAATAATAAGGTTCATTATCATCCGCAGCCGGACGGCATCTGCCCGGTGACCGGCGAGACCGCGCTCACATGGACCATAAGCCCCATTACAATAAGGTTCATTTTCACTCGCAGCCGGACGGCATCTGCCCGGTGACCGGCGAGACCGCTCTCACATGGACCATAAGCCCCATTACAATAAGGTTCATTTTCACTCGCAGCCGGACGGCATCTGCCCGGTGACCGGCGAGACCGCTCTCACATGGACCATAAGCCCCATTACAATAAGGTTCATTTTCACTCGCAGCCGGACGGCATCTGCCCGGTGACCGGCGAGACCGCTCTCACATGGACCATAAGCCCCATTACAATAAGGTTCATTTTCACTCGCAGCCGGACGGCATCTGCCCGGTGACCGGCGAGACCGCTCTCACATGGACCATAAGCCCCATTACAATAAGGTTCATTTTCACTCGCAGCCGGACGGCATCTGCCCGGTGACCGGCGAGACCGCTCTCACATGGACCATAAGCCCCATTACAATAAGGTTTATCCTCACTCGCCAGACCGCGCTCACATGGACCCTAATGATACAATAATAAGGTTCATTTTCACTCGCAGCCGGACGGCATCTGCCCGGTGACCGGCGAGACCGCTCTCACATGGACCATAAGCCCCATTACAATAAGGTTCATTTTCACTCGCAGCCGGACGGCATCTGCCCGGTGACCGGCGAGACCGCTCTCACATGGACCATAAGCCCCATTACAATAAGGTTCATTTTCACTCGCAGCCGGACGGCATCTGCCCGGTGACCGGCGAGACCGCTCTCACATGGACCATAAGCCCCATTACAATAAGGTTTATCCTCACTCGCAAGACCGCGCTCACATGGACCCTAATATTACAATAATAAGGTTCATTTTCACTCGCAGGCGGACGTCATCTGTCCGGTGACCGGCGAGACCCCTCTCACATGGACCATAAGCCCCATTACAATAAGGTTCATTTTCACTCGCAGCCGGACGGCATCTGCCCGGTGACCGGCGAGACCGCTCTCACATGGACCATAAGCCCCATTACAATAAGGTTCATTTTCACTCGCAGCCGGACGGCATCTGCCCGGTGACCGGCGAGACCGCTCTCACATGGACCATAAGCCCCATTACAATAAGGTTTATCCTCACTCGCCAGACCGCGCTCACATAGACCCTAATGAAACAATAATAAGGTTCATTTTCACTCGCAGCCGGACGGCATCTGCCCGGTGACCGGCGAGACCGCTCTCACATGGACCATAAGCCCCATTACAATAAGGTTTATCCTCACTCGCCAGACCGCGCTCACATAGACCCTAATGAAACAATAATAAAGGTTCATTTCACTCGCAGCCGGACGGCATCTGCCCGGTGACCGGCGAGACCGCGCTCACATAGACCCTAATGAAACAATAATAAAGGTTCATTTCACTCGCAGCCGGACGGCATCTGCCCGGTGACCGGCGAGACCGCTCTCACATGGACCATAAGCCCCATTACAATAAGGTTCATTTCACTCGCAGCCGGACGGCATCTGCCCGGTGACCGGCGAGACCGCTCTCACATGGACCATAAGCCCCATTACAATAAGGTTCATTTCACTCGCAGCCGGACGGCATCTGCCCGGTGACCGGCGAGACCGCTCTCACATGGACCATAAGCCCCATTACAATAAGGTTCATTTCACTCGCAGCCGGACGGCATCTGCCCGGTGACCGGCGAGACCGCTCTCACATGGACCATAAGCCCCATTACAATAAGGTTTATCCTCACTCGCCAGACCGCGCTCACATAGACCCTAATGAAACAATAATAAAGGTTCATTTCACTCGCAGCCGGACGGCATCTGCCCGGTGACCGGCGAGACCGCTCTCACATGGACCATAAGCCCCATTACAATAAGGTTTATCCTCACTCGCCAGACCGCGCTCACATAGACCCTAATGAAACAATAATAAGGTTCATTTTCAGCTATTCGCTACACAGGGTAAAGAAAGGTTAAGATAATTAGGTCGTTTAACCCACCTTCCACCGAAGATATTTTCGGGACAACGTGACAGGTGGTGACCCCGTCGCCGCCTTTCTGTCAAAACCATCGATATAATTCGTACATACGTTGTTATGTTTGAAAAACTCATTAGTAAGAGCCTGCCACCTGGGATCGAACTCAGGTCTCTTGACTCGAAATTCCGACCACCAACCACTCGGCTATTGTGACTTTTATGTATTGGAAAATTTTTTGCTACGAGTTTGCCACCTTGGGATCGAACTCAGGTCTCTTTACTTTCAAGGAATTTATAATGTTAACATTGAAAGTCACTATAGCCGAGTGGTTGGGTGGTCGGATGTGCGAGTCAAGAGACCCGAGTTCGATCCCAAGACGGCAGGCTCCTACGTCGTTTTTCAGAAACTTCGTACGAATTATATCTTTGCCTTGGACATAAAGACGGCGACCGACTCGCCACCTGTCACGTTATCCCGAAAATCCATTCGGTGTAAGGTGGGTCCACGGGTCTTAATTGTCTAGACCAGACCTCTGTCTACTCCCGTATTGGGTATTGCGTGAAGACATTTATTGTTTATAAAATTAAAAATTTCATTCCAGGCGCCGACCCTGATGCTGCTGACGCTGATGGCATTTCAGCTCTCGGCTGGGCAAGTCTTCGCTCCAGGATTCCAACTGTCATGCTGTTACTAGACAAAGGGGCCTCTATTGGTAAGTAGGTTTTGTCTAATGTTTTGTGTATACAACACTGTGTAAATGTAATACTGTAATAATATTTAATATTTAATATCTTCACGCAATTCCCAATACAGGGGTAGACAGAGGTCAAGTCTAGACAATTAAGTCCCTTTGACCCACCTTTCACCGAAGATATTTTCGGGACAACGTGACAGGTGGTGGAGTCTGAAGTCGTCAGTTTCATGTCCAAGCCAACGATATAATTCGTACATAAGTTTTGAAAAACTCATTGGTACGAGCCTGCCCTTGGGGATCGAACTCAGGTCTCTCGACTCGAAATTCCGACCACCCAACAACTCGGCTATCGTGACTTCGTAAATATAATACTGTAAATATAATAAACTGCTGTAGATTAAAAAGTGACTTTGACTTTAAGTTACGCTTTCATAGCTAAAATGCTAAACCAATTTTGATGATATTTGGTAGAATTGGAATGGACATGGTATGATGGAGAGCAGGATATCAAAACTTTCATAAAGACGTATATAGATATATAGATACATATATAGATTGGGACAACATCACATACATTGCTCCGATCCCAATGTAAGATGCTAAAGCACTTGCGGTATGGGAATCGGAAACAATGAAAGCACCACAAACACCCAGACCCCATTAAATTTTAAAAAGTGACCCGACCGGGAATCGAACTCGGGACCTCGAGATGGCGACACCTTGAAAACTGGTATTTACGCCACTCGTCCACGGAGGTCGTCAAAGTTTCGTATTCCAGTAAAACTCAGTGTGGGACCGACCATAAAAGGTTTCAACGTGGACGAAGCGCGGGCAACAGCTAGTGTGTATGTAAAATATTTTATTTATTTATTTAAATTTCATTTGCGTACATTATAAAAAAAATTACAAAATGGCGGATTTAATGCCTAAAGGCATTCTCTACCAGTCCACCTTTGATTTGAGCAGCAAATCTAGTGAAGTGTGCAAAACTCATAATTATAAAATAAAGGTTTAAAGAAAACAAAGCAATATTAAATATAATAATAACAAAATATATAAATATAATACACATACATATACATTTACATCACTACATATATAAATGACAATAGTACTTTATACAATAATAATATATATAATAGTAAATAGATATGATATTTATATTCCATATATTTAAGAATGCCTGTCTACCCTAGCTATATAACAGTTTCTGAAGATGTTTATTTCGATCGATACAATTAAAAGAAACTATTACTGCTTCGTTAAGTTTAATATGTATCGATCTATATATGTATACTATCTATATATGTATTTAATAAATGTAGTATGTAAATATTTTATCATCACCCAGTCACCAAGACAGAGTCAAGCCTATTTTGGGACTTGATGTCGTGATTGTACAAGATATTTTTATTTATGCCCGCATACGTGGACTATTTTAAAATGGCGTCGGCAGAATAACAGCGCTGCAGCAGTACTGCTATAGCATATTCGCTGAGTCGGATGCCATTTCGTTGCTGCGATCCAGTAATGCATTCTATTTTAATTTGTAATTACTGTAATAACTGTTATATATACTGTTTTTTTATCTTTCATGAAACAATAGTTTATTTGCAGAAACAAAATTAACTTAAATATATTAAATTAAAAAGAAAAAAGTTAAAGTATTAACTGACAAGAGCGGGATTCGAACCCGCGACCTTCGCCGATCCGTGGCGCCACGGATTACTACAGTTGAGCTTAAATATCCTTTAGAATAAAAATAAATAAATATATATCTTCACGCCATTCCCAATACATGGGTAGACAAAGGTATAGTCTGAGCAATTAAGTCCTTCGACTCACCCTTCCGCCGAAGATATTTTCGGGACAACGTGACGAGTGGTGACCCCATCGCCAACCACCCTTTCTGTCAAAGCCATCGATATAATTCGTACGCAAGTTTTGAAAAACTCCCATTTAATTTTTGCTTAAACCTGCCACTTAGGATCGAACTCATTTCGCCGGTCGATATTCCGACCACCAACTAACTCGGCTATGGTGACTTTATAGTATGCATAAAAAAAATCAATAAAACTGCATAATAACTCGAATACATTAATTGCGTTGTGTCGCAGAGCAAACGGACGGCGACGGACGGACGGCGCTGGCGCTGGCGTGCGGCGGGCCGGCCGAGCTCGCCGAGCTGCTCCTCGAGCGCGGCGCCTCGCTGGAGCGCGTGGACCGCGGCGGCCTGCGCCCGCTCGACCGCGCGCTCGGCCAGCGCAACGTGCCCGTGAGTACTCCGCGCGCGCCGTGCGTGCACCGTGCGTGCACCGTGCGTGCACCGTGCGTGCACCGTGCGTGCACCGTGCGTGCACCGTGCGTGCACCGTGCGTGCACCGTGCGTGCACCGTGCGTGCACCGTGCGTGCACCGTGCGTGCACCGTGCGTGCACCGTGCGTGCACCGATGCGTGCACCGTGCGTGCACCGATGCGTGCACCGCGCGTGCCGTGCGTGCACCGATGCGTGCACCGTGCGTGCACCGATGCGTGCACCGTGCGTGCACCGTGCGTGCACCGTGCGTGCACCGTGCGTGCACCGTGCGTGCGCCGTGCGTGCACCGATGCGTGCACCGTGCGTGCACCGTGCGTGCACCGCGCGTGCCGTGCGTGCACCGATGCGTGCACCGCGCGTGCACCGTGCGTGCACCGATGCGTGCACCGTGCGTGCACCGATGCGTGCACCGTGCGTGCACCGTGCGTGCACCGCGCGTGCCGTGCGTGCACCGTGCGTGCACCGTGCGTGCACCGATGCGTGCACCGTGCGTGCACCGATGCGTGCACCGCGCGTGCCGTGCGTGCACCGATGCGTGCACCGCGCGTGCACCATTAAATTAAAAAGAAAAAGTTAAAGTATTAACTGACAAGAGCGGGATTCGAACCCGCGACCTTCGCCGATCCGTGGCGCCACGGATTCCACTACGGTTGAGCATAAATATCCTTTAGAATAAAATAAAAATCAAAATATCTTCACACAATTTCCAATACAGGGGTAGACAGAGGTCTTGTCTAGACAATTAAGTCCTTCGACTCACCCTTCCGCCGAAGATATTTTCGGGACAACGTGACAGGTGGTGAGCCCGTCGCCGTCTTTATGTCCAAGCCAACGATATAATTAGTACATAAGTTTTTGCAAAATCCATTGGTAAGAGCCTGCCACTTGAGAATCGAACTCGGGTCTCTGGACTCGAAATTCCGACCACCGAACCACTCGGCTATCGTGACTATTCGTAGTAGAGACCTTAGATGTTAAGTAATAGTACAAATTAAGCTATAGATGGCGTTATCGTATTAACTTTCATAAAATAAACTTAAGTAAATATCTTCACGCCATTCCCAATACATGGGTAGACAAAGGTATAGTCTAGGCAATTAAGTCCCATCGACCCACCTTCCACCGAAGATATTTTCAACAAATGCATGTGCAAGACGACTAATATTTTGTAACTGTAAAGTTTTAATATTGTACTGGAATTTAGAATATCTTCCGGTATCGCCAATGCCACATAACAGGCATAAATAAAGAAAGAATAAAAAATAAACTTAAGTAAATATCTTCACGCCATTCCCAATACATGGGTAGACAAAGGTATAGTCTAGGCAATTAAGTCCCTTCGACCCACATTCCACCGAAGGTATTTTCGAGACAACGTGACAGGTGGTAAGCCCGTCGCCGTCTTTATGTACATACTGTATGTATGTATGTAAATACAGAAAGAGATTTAAAATTTCAACTGATGTGTGTTTCACAATGGCTCGGAAGAAAGACGGTTGCCACGATATGGCAAGGTCGCGGGTTCGTATCCCGTACGTGTCCGTGATAGTTTTAAATTTCTCTTTAATTTATTAATTGAATGGTAAATATTTAAAAGAAATAGACTTCAAAAACAAAAGGTTGCTACCCTTTGTTAGCAATTTTTTTTATTGTCAATTATTCGAAAAGCTTTGTCCTATGACAGTTAATCAACAAACACACTGCTTAAAAGTGTTCACTTTTTCCCAATTCTAAACTTCTGTTGAATAAAAAACCTCTATAATAAACATTATTTCTTTCCCAGGTTGTAAACTGTTTCCTGAGGAAAGGTGCAAAACTTGGCCCTACCACGTGGGTTATGGCTTCAGGCAAACCAGAATTAATGTAAGTATTATACAAAGTGAATATACAACTTTTCTTTTTAATTCTTTTTTCTCCTATTCTGTGAGCTTATTTTATTTAACAATATTAGAATAACTTCATTTGCATATCAATTGATACTAAGTTTAATAACTGATACTAAAGAACATTTATAAATGCCAAAGTCATGGGAGATAATTACTGAATGTATGGTAGAGCCACGCTTCAGCTTTTGTTGTTGCACGAATGGGCCGGCTCGACCGGGGAAGTACCACGACCTCACAGAATACCGGCGTGGAGTAGGAGTCTAACGAACCTCTGCGTTTCGTCTGGTGAGTGCAGGCACTTGGAGGCCCACACACCACCTCCCCCAATTCTGGGGGGGGGGGGGTACGTGAGCCACCTGCTCGTTTGCCTCCCTTTTCCATAAAAAGAAAATAATATTTTTCTTCCTTCGTGCATAAGTTTTTGAAAAAAACCCATTGCGCACCTGGCATCTGGGGATCGAACTCGGGTCTCTCGCCCCAACCACTCGGCTGTGACGCTGGACGTTTCCCAGGCTGATACTGCTGAACAAGCTCCTGGAAGACGGCAACATGCTGTACCGGAAGGGCCGGCCCTCGGAGGCGGCGCACCGCTACCAGTACGCGCTGAAGAAGATCCAGCCCCTCGTCGGCGAGGAGGGGGAGAGCCCCCCCCCCGCGCCGCCCGCGCCGCCCGCGCCGCACGAGCACGTGTCCGCCTTCGTGCAGCTCAAGACCAATCTGCTCCTCAACTTGTCCAGGTGCAAACGGAAATTGAATGTGAGTTTGTTTTTTTTTATTGGATATTAAATATCTTCACGCCATTCCCAATGCAGGGATGGACAGAGGTCTAGTCTAGACAATTAAGTCCCATCGACCCACCTTCCACCGAAGACATTTTATATATGGATAACGTGACAGTTGGTGAGCCTGTTACTGCTATGTCCAAGCCAACGATATATGAGATATCCTTGGGTTTTGGTAAACCCATTGGGATCGAACTCGGGTCTCTCGACTCGAAATTCCGACCACCCTTCCACTCGACTATCGTGACTGCTAAATATTAATTAGTAAAATCAAATTCACGATAGCCGAGTGGTTGGGTGGTCGTAATTTCGATGCAAGAGACCCGAATTCGATCATCAACCTCAAGTGGGCGTACCAATGCGTTTTTCTAAAAACCTATGTACAAATTATATTGGCTTGGACATAAAGACGGCGACGGGCTCACCACCTGTCACGTTGTCCCAAAAAAAGTCTTCGGTGGGAGGTGGGTCGAAGGTACTTAAATATCTAGACTAGACCTCTGTCTACCCCTGTATTGGAAATTGCGTGAAGATATTTTTTTTATTTTTTTTTATAAAAAAATTTAAAATGCCGCGTATCTTTAGGGTCATTAATACATAATAGTTACACATTATAGTTAGGACATTAATACACAATAAAAAAGTTTGTATGTAAAGAAAATTTCTAATAGATTACACATATATTGATAGTTTTGTCAAATAAAACACGGCAGCGTCTTGGGCATACTGTCTTCACGCCATTCCCAATACTGGGGTAGACAGTGGTCTAGACAATTAAGTCCTTTCGAACCACGTTCCACCGAAGACATTTTTTATATATGGATAACGTGACAGTTGGTGAGCCTGTTACTGCTATGTCAAGCCAACGATATAAATCGTACGTAAGTTAAGAAAAATCCATTGGTACGTGTCTAAATCGAAGTCGGATCTCTTGGCTCGAATTCCGATCACCCAACCACTAGGCTATAGTGACTGTAAACATCGACTTTTGATACTACGTGACTGGTGTATCAGCGAAATTATTATATACAGTTCTAGATAAATATTATACAATACCGTATAGATAAGACGTAATTACCAAGTGAAATACAAAACCAGGGTTAGCAGGTTTGTGAAGCTTTGCTTCGAAAGTACAAGAGAAATTTGCAAGTATCAAAGTATTTACTAAGCTATTTATGACCACCGTGGCCTACACACCAGTTTATAAGGTGTCGCCAGCATTGAGATCCGGGGTTCGTTTCCCGGTCGGGTCAATATAGAAAACACTTTTTCTACATTTTCTCGAGTTTGGGTGTTTGTGGTACCTTCGTTGTTTTAGATTCCATATTACAAGGGCTTAATTTGTTTACTTGGGGATTAAAGTATGTGATGATGTCTCTATGTATGTATATCTATGAATTTTATTTATCAGGTGTAGGCAGAGCTGACTACTTGTATAGGAAATTGTTCCATGCTGATATATGAATAAAAAACACAATCTTATGTGCAAATAAAAAAAAACTTTAAACCTCCACGTAATTTTTTCGATGATACGATTATGCTCCTACTTTTTAAGGTGACATGAATCAATTTTCTATGCAAGTATTTTTGTATTGTAGGAGTACCGCCAACGTCTCGAGCCCTTCCTTCATTGCCCGTGGCCTCGTCTTTTTAGTTTCTTCTTAATTTCTTGAAACTTTTCTGGAAATTTATTCTTGTTTCCTTACGGAGCATAGTCGTATCAACAAAAAGTTATATTCTGCTTCTTATTTATATAGCGATATGAATTGGTTTCCTATGCAAGTGTTAAAATGTCATTAAATAACTTATTAACTGTACTTATTAACCTGGTTTTCGACTCTCTTTTACTATATACTCTTACTTGGAGGCACTGAGCCGACGAGTTTTTGGACAGAATAAAGTGGAAAATCTACAAGAAAAAGAAAAGAAAGACAGTATGTACAGAAATTGAAAGAGAGTTTTAAAGGCTTAAAAGAGACAGGTGTGATTGAAGATTTGTTAGGACATTAATACACAATAAAAAAGTTTGTGTGTAAAGAAAATTTCTAAGAGATTACACATATATGGATAGTTTTGTCATATAAAACACGGTAGCGTCTTGGGCATACTGTCTTCACGCCATTCCCAATACAGGGGTAGACAGTGGTCTAGACAATTAAGTCCTTTCGAACCACGTTTCACCGAAGACATTTTTATATATGGATAACGTGACAGTTGGTGAGCCTGCTACTGCTATGTCCAAGCCAACGATATAAATCGTACGTAAGTTAAGAAAAAATCCATTGGTACGTGTCTTAATCGAAGTCGGGTCTCTTGGCTCGAATTCCGATCACCCAACCACTAGGCTATAGTGACTGTAAACATCGACTTTTGATACTACGTGACTGGTGTATCAGCGAAATTATTATATACAGTTCTAGATAAATATTATACAATACCGTATAGATAAGACGTAATTACCAAGTGAAATACAAAACCAGGGTTAGCAGGTTTGTGAAGCTTTGCTTCGAAAGTACAAGAGAAATTTGCAAGTATCAAAGTATTTACTAAGCTATTTATGACCACCGTGGCCTACACACCAGTTTTAAGGTGTCGCCAGCATTGAGATCCGGGGTTCGTTTCCCGGTCGGGTCAATATAGAAAACACCTTTTCTTCATTTTGTCGAGTTTGGGTGTTTGTGGTACCTTCGTTGTTTTAGATTCCATATTACAAGGGCTTAATTTGTTTACTTGGGGATTAAAGTATGTGATGATGTCTCTATGTATGTATATCTATGAATTTTATTTATCAGGTGTAGGCAGAGCTGACTACTTGTATAGGAAATTGTTCCATGCTGATATATGAATAAAAAACACAATCTTATGTGCAAATAAAAAAAACTTTAAACCTCCACGTAATTTTTTCGATGATACGATTATGCTCCTACTTTTTAAGGTGACATGAATCAATTTTCTATGCAAGTATTTTTGTATTGTAGGAGTACCGCCAACGTCTCGAGCCCTTCCTTCATTGCCCGTGGCCTCGTCTCTTTAGTTTCTTCTTAATTTCTTGAAACTTTTCTGGAAATTTATTCTTGTTTCCTTACGGAGCATAGTCGTATCAACAAAAAGTTATATTCTGCTTCTTATTTATATAGCGATATGAATTGGTTTCCTATGCAAGTGTTAAAATGTCATTAAATACTTTTAAGTACTTATTAACCTGGTTTTCGACTCTCTTTTACTATATACTCTTACTTGGAGGCACTGAGCCGACGAGTTTTTTGGACAGAATAAAAGTGGAAAATCTACAAGAAAAAGAAAAGAAAGACGAGTATGTACAGAAATTGAAAGAGAGTTTTAAAGGCTTAAAAGAGACAGGTGTGATTGAAGATTTGTGAGACATTTAAGAAAAGGGTCGTTAATGTTGCTATTGAGGTATGCGGGATAGCTATAAGAAGGAAAGGAAGAAGAAACTATAATGTGTGGATGGATAAAGATGTGCAAAGGGCTGTGCAAGAAAGAAAAAAGCGTGGTTGGATTGTTTAGCAACAAAATCTAACCAAAAAGTTCAAAATGCGACGGATGACGAGATAAAGGAAGCGAGAAAGAATTATAAAAGATTAAAATCAGCTGCGAAAGATGTTAAGACTAGAAAGAATGAAGAACGAAGGGTGTGAGTTTGATAGGAGGCTCACTGAAGATTTCCAGTAAAACATCAAGTTTTTCTGGAAATCCATCAAAACAGCCAGAGGAAAAACTTCCACCACGGAGTTGAGTACAATCAGGAGTCAAGATGGGAGCGTTATAAAGGAGTGAGAGAATATGTGTTAAAGAGATGGAAAGAGTATTTTCAATGTGTCTTTGAAAGAGAGGAAGTGCAGGTCCAACACCCATGAAAGTGAGATAAGCATGGAAGAAAGGAAAAATGAGATTAGGTAAGGTTGCAGGATTACTGTTGAGATACTGAGGACTGCACAGGGCATAGTGGCTAGCCAGCTGTACCGCCTTTTCAATTTGTGCTGTCGAAAAGGACAAGTACCTGGTACAAAGTACGTAATCGTGCCATTACATAAGGTAAAAGGGTCACGGCAGGACTGCCTAAATTACCACGGTATTGGCCTCCTCAGCGTTGTCGGTAAATTGTATGCAAAAGTGTTGATTGAACATATGGCTAAGTATGGGATGCACAAGCGGGATTTAGAAAGGGAATGGGGTGTACGGATCAGGTCTTTTCCTTGCGGTGCTTAGCCGAAGTGCCTGGCTAAAGACCAGAAGGTCTATTGCATGTTCGTGGATCTAGAAAAGGCCTATGATAGAGTGGTGAGGAATTAATTGTGGTCAGCATTGTCTGTGAACGGTTTGAGCAGTATCCTCATACGAGCATTACAATCTCTTTATAGTGATTCTTGTGCATGTGTAAGGATAAACGGGGCATGCAATGAATGGTTTAATATCGAAAAAGTGTTAGACAGAGACGTGTAGCGTCACTGTGGCTGTGTTTAATCTGCTTGACAGAATTAAAAGAGAATGAAATTGGGTTGAGAATGAATGAGTTACTCGTGAAATGTTTTCAGTATACCGATGACCAAGTATTACTTGCGTCTTCAGCCGAGGGGTTGCAGGAGATGTTAACTGCTATAAGTGGAGCTTTTGTTAGAAAGGGAATGAAGCTGAATGTAAAGAAGACAACAGTGATGGTGTTTGAAAGAGATGAGGCAATGACAGCCTGCAATATCGTGATTGGAGATGAACAAATTGAACAGGTGAATAAGTTTGTGTATCTGGGTTCAAAGTTTACAAGAGAAGGAAAGTGTAAGAGTGACATTGAAAAAATTAAAATTAAATATCTTCACGAAATTCCCAACACAGGGGTAGACAGAGGTCTGGTCTAGACAATTAAGACCCACCTTCCACCGAAGATATTTTCGGACACCGTGATAGGTGGTGAGCCCGTCGCCGTCTCAATTTCCAAGCCATCGATAAATTCGTACATAAGTTTTTGAAAAAACCCATTGGTACGAGTCTGCCATCTCGGGATCGAACACGGGTCTCTTGACTCGAAGTTCCAACCACCCAACCACTCGGCTATCGTGACTTTTTTTTTAAAGAAAGAAGAATACATGCTGGAAACATGGTGAATGGAGCTTTGCACTCCTTTATGAGCAGTCGGAAGGTGTCCAACAAGGCTTGTTGGCTGTGCATGAGGGGTGCTGGATCCGACAGTCATGTACGGAAGTGAAAGTTGGTTGTGGCAGAAGAAACATGAAAACAGAGTAAATGCAGTTGAGATGAGAGCGTTAAGAAATATGATAGGAGTTAAACTCAGTGACGGGATAAGGAATAGTGAGATAAGGAAACGTTGTGGTCTGAAAGAAGATGTAGTGACTAAAATTGAGAAAGGTATGCTGAGATAGTTTGGCCATGTCGAGAGGATGAATGAAGAACGATTGACGAAAAAAGTGTACGAGTGTGAATGAAAGTGTAGAAAGGGGTAGACCTAGGGGTAGTTTTGAGACCAAATAAGGGACGTCCCGCAAAAAGTCCAGGTCAAGAGTACCCTAAATCGAAGAACATGTATGAAGGGTATCGCATAAAAGCAAGTTGAATGCAGTAGAGATGCGACCTGTTTTGTAAAATGTGCGGCGTTACCATGGCCGACCGAAAACGAAACGAAGAGATTCGCAATATGACAGGTTTGAAAGATGACCCTATCACAAAAATTGAAGGAGCGTGCTTCGATGGTTTGGGCACGTTGAGGGAATGAGTGAAGACCGAAGTGTGAAGAAAAAATATAGCGCGAAAGATAATATTAAAAGGTGTCGAGGTAGGCCGAGACTAACTTTCGAAGACCATGTGAGCAAATTGCTCGAAGAGGGGAAGGTCAAGAGTACTGGGATACCTCGACGTGCATGTATGAAGATGATAAAAAAAAATATCTTCACGCAATTCCCAATACAGGGGTAGACAGAGGCCAAGTCTAGACAATTAAGTCCCTTTGACCCACCTTCCACCGAAGATATTTTCGGGACAACGTGACAGGTGGTGAGCCCGTCGCCGCCTATGTCCAAGCCAACGACGAAATTCGTACATAAGTTTTTGAAAAACTCATTGGTACTGCCACCTGGGGATCGAACTCGGGTCTC
The DNA here is from genome assembly GCA_029286605.1 of Sericinus montela. Classification (NCBI taxonomy): domain Eukaryota; kingdom Metazoa; phylum Arthropoda; class Insecta; order Lepidoptera; family Papilionidae; genus Sericinus; species Sericinus montela. The sequence goes on from JAGSMR010000046.1 coordinate 385,936, forward strand.
TCGACTCGAAATTCCAACCACCCAACAACTCGGCTATCGTGACTTTTTATGAAGATGATGAATATGAGAGAAGCGAAAAAGGTATGTTAGGATCATGACACGTGGCGATCTTTTCTCTCTGGCTACCCAGTCAGGAATTGTGCGTGAAGATAAGTAAGTAAGTATGTATGTATGAAGGGAATAATTAAAGTGACGAAGCGAAACAAGTATATAAGGATTGTAGCAAGTGGAAATAAGTAGTATCTGCCTACTCCTACGGGAAAGAGGCGTGATTGTATATATGTATATCATCCAATCAATAGTAATTATCTAGTATAGTAAGTAGGAAAAACTAGTAGTAAAATACCTTTTGTACAATACCGTGCAAGGATCCTAGGTGGTACTATGTAGTCCAACTAGACTACGTATGTGATCGTACAATGTATATATTTTTGTTTTCATATTTAGCCTCTCTGTTAGTTTTAATGAATAAATCATTTATTAATTTTCATAAATACATAATAACAGTAAATACATATAAAGATATAAACAAAATCACATACATTGTTTCGATCCCAAATTAACCAGCTAAAGCACCTGTGCCATGGAATCAGAAATAAAGAAGTCATCACAAAGACCCAGATCCGAGAAAATGTAGAATAACTAGTTTTTCTACATCGACCCGTCTTGTGATCTGAGGACCTCTGAGATGGAGACACCTTGAATACCGGTGTGTGTGTCATAAGGTGGTCATGTTATAAGGGGGGTCGCTATATAATAAAATCAATCGTTGAATACGATTTCGTGTCAAATAACGAGCGCGACGACCGCACGGCGCCGATCGTTGCGTCGGTCGTCGAGCTGTGACGGAGCGTGTCCGTGCGCAGGAGCCGGCGGAGGCGCTGGAGCTGGCGGCGCGCGCGTGCGCGCTGCGCCCCAACGCCTTCGAGTGCGCGTACGCGTGCGCGCGCGCGCTGCTCGCGCTGCGGCGGCCCGCCGACGCGCTGCCGCACGCGCGCCGCGCGCTGCTGCTGGCGCCGCCCGGCGCGCCCGCCGTGCGCACGCTGCGCGCGCTGCAGCGCGAGCTGCTCGCGCGCGCCGCCGGCGGCGACAGCGGCCCCGACGCGCCCTGACAGCGGCGGCCCCGACGCGCCCTGACAGCGGCGGCCCCGACGCGCCCTGACAGCGGCGGCCCCGACGCGCCCTGACAGCGGCGGCCCCGACGCGCCCTGACAGCGGCGGCCCCGACGCGCCCTGACAGCGGCGGCCCCGACGCGCCCTGACAGCGGCGGCCGCGACGCGCCCTGACAGCGGCGGCCCCGACGCGCCCTGACAGCGGCGGCCTCAACGCCCTGACGGCGGCCTCAACGCGCCCTGACAGCGGCGGCCCCAACGCGCCCTGACAGCGGCGGCCCCAACGCGCCCTGACAGCGGCGGCCTCAACGCGTCCTGACAGCGGCGCCCCCGAAGCGCCCTGACAGCGGCGGCCCCGACGCGCCCTGACAGCGGCGGCCCCGACGCGCCCTGACAGCGGCGGCCCCAACGCGCCCTGACAGCGGCGGCCCCGACGCGCCCTGACAGCGGCGGCCCCGACGCGCCCTGACAGCGGCGGCCCCGACGCGCCCTGACTGCGGCGGCCTCGACGCGCCCTGACGCCCGTCGCGGAGCGATGCGCAACATTCTGTGATCGTCGGCCTCGCAGTGCGCCCCACAAGCCCTAGCGTCATCTTCAAAAACGGTATTAAGCGTAACTGTTACGTATGTTTCAATTTGCACGCTTCAGAAAGTCGTTCTTCAATCAACGTCAAAAATGTGGGAGTGAGATAGATATTCTCGTCACTAGTTCGATTAAATTCGACATATTCGTATGGTTTTTTCGCTGCAGAAAAATATGCAGTTACAAAACAACTTCTGTTGTGTGACAATACAAAGACGTATGTAAAACACCCTAATACACAAACATTTGTAAAATTAAAATAATAACACTTTTGTAAATCGTTGAGAGAAGCTTCTTTTTTGTTGCGCTGTTATGATGATGATTTTGAAATTATGTCAGCAATGGATTTAAACTTCAGAGCCTCAAATAAACTGAATCGCTGAGGCTTAATTCTTCATACCTCACCTATCTAGACGACTCAATTTTAAGGTGTTATTATTGTACAAAATATACAAACTATTAAAAATGTATATTTTATAAAATACATAGTTTTTTTTTTGACAAACATTTCACTTGTAGTTGTGAGAGATGTTGATTGATATTCTCGTCTGTTAATAAAATCTAATTCTATTTATGAATTTAATTTTTTAATAGTTACATTTCTTATTTAGTACCAGCATGTTTAATGCTTAATGATTGTGAATTTTTAAAACACTAGGAAAATGTTATAATTTATATGTCAGCTTGTAATTTTTTTAAGTTTTATTGTATGTGACGAAGTAAAACACTATGTAAATATATAATCTGTTGTATTACAACATTGATCAGAGTGTATAATAGTGTTCCAGGCTCGAATAACAGTTGACTTTTAAATCCTTGCCATTATTATTTCGCAATGCTTTAAATTAGATAAATTCTGAATTGTCTGATGACACCATAGATTATAAATGATTTACGTCATTATGATGAATTGTAAAACTTTTTGGTGCATAATTTTTAATTTATGTATCCTCTGGATATTACCTAGGTATTATTTTGATTGTTTTATTTTATTCTTGTAGGTCTTACTTGAGTTAAACTCGCGTGCCCTTTTTCTTGCTATGTTCTTTATTTATTGAAATTTTGTATTCTTTGTTTTGTAAGAAAATTTTCGACGTAAAATATTAAAGCGTTATACGTGACTTTCAGAGAAGAATATTTATAAATTTTTATTGGAAAATCGATTTGCCTACTTATTATAATATAAACTATGAAATGCAATAAAGTGAATGTTTTAATATAAGTGTTATTTAAGAATATACTATAAGCGATTGATTATTTTGAAGGAACACATAGAGCGATTGAAAACATTCGACATTTTGAAAGACTGACGAACGAAGTTTTGGTACAATAAATTTAATTTGAAACATTTAATTTGAACTGTAACTTGTCCTAAGTACAATAAATACTGTGACAGTATATATGTAATTATAAACACATTAAAATATTGCTTCTGAATTGTGTTTTTTTTTCTTTTTCACGATTAAGGTGAAATTCCAATAGCCCCATAGCCTTGTTAGTAGTGAAACAGCTTTCGAAGTGATTGCGGATTCGAAGCCCGCTATACACAAGCATTTTGTGTGATGAATATGAATGTTTGTACTCGAGTAATGTATGTTTATATACATATATGAATAGTTATCTGTGTAAATAAATAAGTATGGAAGTTATTGTCAATTTGGACAATAAGACGGCTATAATAGGCTCACTACCCATCATCTCTTAAATTACCTTATTGTCTAGGCCTGTACCTACTCCAGTATGATAAGTTGCGTGAAAATATAAAAAAAAATCCGCATAAATTTTTACGTTTCGAACTTTTTACGTAGAAGTGGATTATATTACTTAACTTACTACTTACTCCAGTATGACAAGTTGCGCGATAATATAAAAAAAAACCACATAAATTTTCACATTTCGAAATTTTTACGTGGACGGCCAGGATTGTACAACTCAACTTACCGCGTGCCAGAACACGTGAAAAGCAAAACGTGGAGGAAAAGAATCCGTACATGTATTCTAGAGAAATACGAAAGTAAACTTTCTGCGCAAATACGAAATTGGAATTTCTGAAATTATTTCGTAAAAATTCAACGTGACGTCAACCCCCGGAGTTTTTATACGGTTTTATTTGTTGTTTGTTTGTTTGAGAAAAATTTCGTAAATAGAATGTTTTCACGTTGAAGTCAATGTTGGTACTTTTCGTTTATTAGTAGGTAACTGGATAAATGAAACCATTACTAATATCATGACCTGACAGCTCAGTTAGCAGTGTCCCTGCCTTCGATACCAAGGATTGCGGCTTCGAATCCAGCTCGCTGCAAACATTTCTGTGATGAATCGACGTTAACATGTAAATTATATAAACAAATAAATAGATAAAGATTTATTAATATAAATTACTTATGTATTTAATTTTTATATAAATTACTTAATTCCTTATGTAATCATAAAGAGTTAAGTATTTTATATCGAGGGCTTGGGCTCTAAGATGGCAACTTACTTACCACCTGTCACTTTGTCACAATTATGCTCTGGTGCAATATGAGTCATAAGGACTAGACATAGTCTAGACCTCTGACTACCCCAATATATTGAAATGTGTGCGGATAAAAATAAAATACTCATATAAAGGGAAGTGGTTTTATTTAAGAGAAGATATATGGAATTCCATCTATTTATTTACTTATCTTCACGCACAATCCCTGACGGGGTAGCCAGAGAGAACAGATCGCCAAGTGTCACGATCCTTACACACCTCTTTCGCTTCTTTCAGATTCATCATTTTCTTCATACATGCACGTCTAGGTATCCGAGTACTCTTGACCCTCCCCTCTTCGAGCAATTTCCTCACGTGGTCTTCGAAAGTTAGTCTCAGCCTACCTCGACACCTTGTAATATCAATTTTCGCGCTGTATGTTTTCTTCATCATTCGGTCTTCACGCATTACCTCAACGTGCCCAAACCATTGAAGCACGCCTTTATCAATTTTAGTGGTAAGGGCATCTTTCGAACCTGCCATATTGCGAATCTCTTCGTTACGTTTTCGGTCGGCCAAGGTAACTCCGTACATTTTACGAAGAGACCGCATCTCCAATGCATTTTTTTAAATTATCTATATTATATTTAATTTAATTATAATTAATAAACAAAAATATCAAGTTGTTTTTACTGTGAAATACTATTGTATTTAAACGTCTTTAAAATCATTTTGACTACCGACAGATGGCGGAATAACCATCTCGTAAATTACATGTTTAAAATTCAGGAGACCGCAGACGGGCTGAAGCGTCTAAGGTGAAAATTATCTTGTACTGCGATCTCCCAACAATAAGGCTTAAGGGTCCTCTTCAATAAGTCTTTCTGGAAACTGTCATTTGTTTTTTCATTTAGACGATATGAAGACGACCTCCGTGGACGAGAGGCTTCACACTAGTAGTAATGAGGTCTCTGTGGTCCCGGTTTCAATCCCTGGACGGCGAATTAAAGAAAATCACTTTTCCTCGGTGTCAATCACTGGGTGTTTCTGGTACCTTCGTTGTTTCTGACTCTATAGCACAAGTGCTATAAATGCATACTTTGGGATCAAAACAATGCTCTTATATCTATACATTTATTTATTTAAAAAATTTGACGTTTGTTTCTCAAATTTGTTCTCTTTATATTAACATTTAAAGTCCCAGTGTGTACCTAATTACGATTTTATTATAAAATGTCATAAAATTCCTAACATAAAATCAAAGGTAAGCTAAAAAAGATAATTTAATTACAAAAAGGTTTTGTCTTCTTTATAGTTTACAAGATATTAAAATTAAATTAATAAGAAATTAATTACAAATTCGTAATTTCAAGTTTTCTTTATAATAGCAATATTATCATATAGGAACCCCTCTCCATACACCGTCGTTAAACCACGTCTGATTGAACCTCTTTCGCTGGTAAACTGGCAAGAGTACCAGAGGCTTAGTCTCCGAGACCGGCAGGGAAGTTGTCTTCACATCCACCACACGAACTATAGGTTCATCATGAGAACTCAGGACGCCGAAATTGAAATTGTATCTTGGACGATCAACCACCCTCTGTTTCAATGCCTCGTTCAAATGAGGAATCTGCGCCGGAAGGAAAACATGTTGGAAATGTGTCAGCAGTGTCTCTAGATCAGCTCCAGATATGTTCTGATGGTAGCCGGGCACAGTGGTAGAGATATCTGTGAACATTTTCCTGCAGTGGGCGCTTCTTCTACGTTTCGATATCGGGCAAGTCTGAAAGCAAAGGTTTTGTTGTGACATCGGTGCGAAAATTTGGAAATGGAAGATATTAAGACCTCCGTGGAGAAGCAAGGTACACTTCGCTTTGCAAGGTATCGCCAGCTCCGAGGTCCCGGGTTTGATTCCGAGCCGAGACAATGTAGAAAAGTAAAGATAACTTTATTACCATTATAGTGCATTTTAAAGCCGAAGGATTAAGTGATCGGACTTCGAATCAAGAGACCCAAGTTCGATTTCCAGGTAGAAGGTTCGTAACAATTGGTTGTTCTAAAATTTATGTACGATTTATATCGTTGGCTTAGACAAAGACAGCGACGAGCTCACCACCTACGTTGTTCCAAAAATGTGTTCGGTGGGGCCTTAATTGTCTAAACCTCTGTCAACTGTTAGTTTAAATTTACTTACTATCAGCATTGTATCCAGGACATTCAACAGTTTCTGTTGCGATCCACAATGCTCCTTGTACAGAGGAACCGAACTGAACGAAGCTGCGTATGCCGACTTCAGCGGGTACCACACACCCTGACAGAACTGGCGGAGTCTCTCCTTCATCTTGAAGTAGTCTAGGAAGTTGTATTTGTTGATGACGTTCATCTTTCTCATGAGGCAGGTGGTTGAGGGAGTTTCTTCTTTGCACTGTTCAAAAGTTTTTATAGTTTTTATTTAGTTTGTATTGTCGGCTAAATCTACCATACTTACGCAAATAAATTTCGTTTCATTTCAAAAAACAATAGCTTAACGACGTCTATTCATGGACAAGCTGCAACTTACAATAAGCCTTAGCTGTGACTAAGTGGAAAACTAAAGTACTACGCGTCTTAGGTTTGATTCCGAATCATCATCATGACAGACGGTCCACCATATGTCCTCTGCCACACTTGCCGTAATCGCCACGTCTAGTAAGCAGATTGGCGATTGCAGTTTCAGACCCCGCGCACCTTAACGGTGTAGCTTTTCACCGGACTGCGGCTTTTGTCTAGTATTTTCCGAGATGGTTATGCCGCCATTTTTCGGTATTCAATTGCATATTAAAGACTTTCCCTTAGTCGCCTCTTACGACACCAACGGGAGGAAATGGAGAAGTATATTCTTATGTCGTTATCACGCCAAAAACTACTCGAATAGGGACAATTAATATTAGTATAATTTAAATCATTCATTATATTTTGGTAGGACGCAGATGACATAGGACCTTTCTATGTGTCAATCTTGGCCATAGATGCCAAAGTTTAGTAGTGGACTCTAGATAGGCTATAATAAAGATGTTCACCATGTGATCTTCACGCCATTCCCAATACAGGGGTAGACAGAGGTCTAGTCTAGACAATTAAGTCCCTTCAACCCACCTTCCACCGAAGATATTACGGGACAACGTGACAGGTGGTGAGCCTATCGCCGTCTAATAAAGATGTTGATGTGTTATTTTAACATGACTTAATTTTAAAAATCTGATTTGCAACAATACATTTGCTTGGTAAGCGGATTGTCAATCGCAGTACCAGACACATCGTCAAACACTGCTGCCCCTCAGCAGTCTGCAAAATTTTTATTTGGTATTTTTTAGATGGTTATCCCACCGTTCGTCAGTAACCATTACCAATTAATAATAATAAATATAAATACATACATTCACAGACAGGAACAACATCACATACATTGTTTTGATATCATAGTAACTAGCCTAAGCACTTGTATTATGGAATCATAAACAACGAAGATACCACAAACAAGTCAAATTCAAGTATTTAATCATAAAGACGCCTCCATTTTACATATATTTTATATTTTTATTTTATATAGTTAACTTACGTTCCTTTAAGTTCGTAAACCATGGGAAAATATGTTGCAAATTCTCACGCGAAAATACTGCACATTGAATCGCTTATTGAAGTTCAACTCTCGTTTTAATGATTTATTGTATATTCTGTCTCCATGCATTCCCATTCACAAAACCGAAGTTATGACGACCTCCGTGAACGAGCGGCGTCCACGCCGGTTATCATGGTGTCGCCAAAGGTGAATAAAATATTTTTTTGCATTATCTCAGGTCAGGGTGTTGGTGGTACCTTCGTTGTTTCTGATTCCACAACACAAGTGCTTCAACTACCTCGGGATCAGAGCAATGTGTGTGATGTTGTTCCGTTCTATGTCTGTATTTATTATTCAAAAACGTAATTTTTTTATTTACCCTTCTGCTGTCCAACCATCCACTATTAGGCGTCGGTGTCTCAGGCGCGTACTCTAGGCTTGTCAAAGAGTCCACGCCGCACTCTTTAAGTATTTTGTAATCAACAAAGTCCGGTATGTTGCAAAACTGACGCCTGTTTCTCTGAAAAATTTAAAAATTAACGATAAAAATATCTTCACGCCATTTGAAATACAGGAGTAGACAGAGGTCTAGACAATTAAGTCACCTTTCACCGAAGATATTTTTGAGACAACGTGACAGGTGCAGAGCTCGTCGCCGTCTCAATGGCCAAGCCAACGATAAATTCGTACATAAGTTTTTGAAAAACCCATTGGTACTAGCCTGCCATCCGGGGATCGAACTCGGGTCTCTTGACTCGAATTGCGACCAACCACACGGCTTTCGTGACTCGATAATCATCCGTAAGAAGTAGTCTCCGGTCGTGAGTCGGTGCTGTTTTTTTTTTGACGGTACGTAATGTACTTTTTTATAGAAATTGTATCCAAGATACACTACTACACTACTTTTAACTTTTTCTCTAGCCAGAGTTAGAAAGTACGCAATAATTCCAATACAAAATTGTTAAAGAAATTGTAAAAAAACTCACCGGTCTATACTTAGACGAACTTATTTGACAAGTTATATTACTTTGTAATCCGCTCGAGTGCCTGAAATTGAATAAACTGTCCAAATAACAAACGTCAAAAGTCAACTGACACAGGTGAGGTTTAAATCTGCGATCTCCGTCGTACTGTGCCGACTTACTTCACGCACAGACCCTGATGGGGTAGCCAGGGTAAACAGATCGCCGAGGTTCACGATCCTTACATACCTTATTCGCTTCATTCAAATTCATGATTTTCTTCATACACGCACGTCTAGGTATCAGAGTACTCTTGACCTTTCCCACTTTGAGCAATTTGCTCACATGGTCTTCGAAAATTAGTTTGAGCCTACCTCGACCCTTTTTAATGTTAACATTGGCGCTATACAATTTCTTCACCATTCGGTCATCACGATCGATTCGGTGGCGAAGCTCTTGCTTAGTTTTGGCGTTCTTCGAAATATTAAATTTCTCACTATTTCTGTTAGGCTTATTTATTGCCGTAACCGCATTTATTTATTCTTATTTATTTATTTAAAGCAAACAATACAACATGGCAGTAGGAACGATACCCCATGCTTTGTTAATCTTTGGCAATCTTTGAGTAAGAATTGAATGGTATCCAGTAGTTAACTAACGATGGCTGTATTTAATTAGAAACAAACTTACGACCGTATTTCCAATACAATAATATAGGGTGGTCAGAGGTAGTCTCTGAACCCTCTGTGAAAATCAACTGTACATGGCCTATGTCCTTGGCCTATGATTTTCAAAGCGCATATGTACACAAGTAATCAATGTGTCGCCAGCTCTGACGTCCTAGGGTTCGATTCCAGGTCGGGTCAGTGTAGATAACAATTTTTCCTACATTATACCTTTGTAAAACTGTTTCGAATGTTTAAATCTCATAGTAGGTATTTTTTATAAATACATTCGTAAATAGATAGGGACAACACACATCAATCAAAAGATTGAATAAATTGTTTTTTCCAAATAACAAAAAGAGTAAGTATGACTTGCACAGGTGTGCAAGAGTGTATTACCTGCATGGATCCTCCTTTTTAGCGTCAGGACAATTCTGCAATAATTAAAAATTATTTAGCAAAAATATCATTTACTTTAACAGTCTATAGACAATCCATTTCAAGACATATTAGATTATTGGTATTCGGCATGGTCGTTTGAGAAAGTTAATTTAGTAACCTATTTTCATAGACGAGTGGCATCTGATTCATGAATGTATCTTGAAAAAAAAAATGTTGGCCTGTTCTTTCTGTCTACTTAGGGCCCCTTGAAGATATACGAGTATAATAGTAGTCACGATAGTCGAGTGGTTGGGTGATCGGAAATAGAGTCAAGATACCAGAGTTTGCATCTCAGGTGGGAGGCTAGTATCAGCGAGCTTTTCCAAAACTTGCGATTTATATCGTTGCTGTTGATATAATATATCGTTACCGTTGATATAAGGATGGCGCCAGGCCCGCCATCTGTCACGTTTCTCAAAAAATCATCGGTTGAGGGTGGGTCGTACTGACTTAATTGTGTCTGTCTACTAATATTGTAATTGAGTGATGATATTTTTTTAACATAGACGCCTACCTCAGATAGAACATCAAGTGTGCAGGCGAGGACTTTGTTGATTTCGCAATCAGATTCGTACTCCGCGATCGGTCGAGAGAGACACTTGGTGTCCGCTCGGGCCTTCGCCCTCATCCACCGCGGCTCTGCTGCTGTCATGTTGTCGAGCAGTCGAGACAACGCCAGCCTGTCCACTGTGCCCGTCACAGTCACAATACCGAGCTTACTGAATATACACGTCTCTTTTTCACACTGAAAAGGATTGCAATTAGTCAGTCCGAATTCGCGTAAAAGCGACAAGAATCCTACTTACATTATAAGTGCAAAAGTTTATTATATATCTTTACTAGTCTTTCACGCAAAAACTATGAAATGGATTTTAATTAAACTGTACAAAAATATAGGGTATACATCAGAATAAATTATAGGCAACAATTTATGAAAATTTTGTGTAATTTGGCCGTAGTATTACGATAACTATAAAGTAAGTTAGATAAGTTTGTCGAGCTTACCTGCCCCCTAAGAGCTACATTGCTTGGTTGAAATTGTTGAATTGTATTTCTTAAACAGTTCTAATTAAAACGCTGCGACAATACGTACCTATACACCTTTTATATTGAAGCCTACATATTCCAAATTATGAGCCATAATAACTAGTAAATTAGATACTTTTTTTAAAGAACAAAAACTTATGTAAGAATTATATCGTTTCCTTGGACATAAAGACGGCGACGGGCTCACCACCTAACACGTTGTCCTGAAAATATCTTCGGTGGAAGGTGGGTCAAAGGGACTTAATTGTCTAGATGTGAAGATATTTTTTTATTTTGTTGAACATAATGTTAATACCAGTAACAAAGACAAGCTTGTCCTATATTTCATAGAGAGTTAGACTCCAGTAAAAGGGTTACTATGGTATAAATGAATAAATTATGATAGTAATCCCTGGGCAAGATGCTTCTTGACTGCTATGCTATTTCTTATTAAATAATGTTCAATATATACAATATTCCTCTCTAAAAAAATAAAATAGGAGTATACCTACGGATTTCCTTCCACTTATTTCTTCTGCATTAGAGGTTACGAACCTCATTACGAAACGCTGGTATATTTAAAAACTACAATCATGTCAAAAAAGGATGTAATGTATGTTAATTATATCGATGAAGAAATGATTTGATTTGATTATCGCAGTTTAAAACTCACCGAGAGCGGCACAATCTTGGCATCTGTAACTTTCTTAATCTCTGTTTTGGCTGTCGTCACCTGTTCGGTCACCGTCTCCAAGTTATCGTTTATGACGAGACGGTCTCGTGTATTCCAAGACAAACGAAAACCACATTCCAATCGCCATTCCAGGGTTATGAACTCTCTTAAGTCGCAGCAGTCCAACGGATCGTTGATTGCCTAAAAATGTCATCGGAGTAACAGCCGGGTGGTTGCGACGCGTTAATATACCACCACATTTATTTTTATGTCAGAATGTCACGATAGCTGAGTGGTTGGGTGGTCGGATTCTATTCGAGAGATCCGAGTTCGATCCCTAGATGATAGTCTCGTACTAATGGGTATTTTTAAAACTTATGTGCGATTTATATCTTTGGCATATATAGTCATTAATCAATAACGGACTAAGGGATATGCATTTTCAATGTTTATACTTTAGTCGTAAGAACCGACTAGTAGAGACTACACCAACGAGAAGATATGTGATAAAAAATATATCTTCATGCCTTTCCTCAGTATTGGGAATGGCGTGAAGATATATTTTTTTATTAGACAGTGGTCTAGACAATTAAGTCCTTTTGGACCCACCTTACACCGAAGACATTTTTTAGGACAACGTGACAGGTGGTGAGCCTGTCGCTGTCTTTATGTCCAAGCCTTAGAAATAATTCGTAGAATGGTTTTGAAGAAACCCCTTGGTACGAGTCTATCACCTGGGAATCGGACTCGGGTATCTTTACTCCGAATCCCATCACCCAACCACTCAGCCATCGTGACTCTTTAATGTAGGTATATGTATGTATTTACGCAGTTACTTTTATGTTTGCAATAGAAAGTTTTTTGTGTGTACTTACATCGTTTTCTTCAGTCTCGCCGATGCCTACTACTTTCAAAGGATCATCTTTCCTGTTTTCTTTCAATGGTACTTGATGTAACACATCCTCTCTTAGGTGATTTGCAATTCCCGACTAAATCCGAAAACGTCAAAGATTACTTTTTACACCTTAACACATTATTAAAATTAACACATTATCCCTGACAACGTAGCCAGAGAGAATAAATTGCCAAGTGGTGTATCGGACACTTAACTTTTGTAATTATTTCCCATGCCGGGGTAGGCAATGAAGTATTTTCGATTCACTTTTCACAGAAGCTTGTTTGGGACAACGTGACAGGTGGTTCTCAAATGGTCTTAAAATGGCTGTCTCGACCTACCTCGATACATTTATTCTTGTATAAAACACATCATATATAAAATATATCTTGTATATACATAAACAGTAATATATATTAAAATAGTACTAACATAACTGATTGCTTTGTCATAGTAGATATATGATGAGTGGCGACACATTTTCATGGTGTCGCAACCGGGTTCGATTCCCCGACGGGTCAAAGCAGCACTTTTTCTATATGTCCGATCTGGGTGATTGTAGTACTGTCGTTGTTTTTAATTCCATAACACAAGTGTTTCAGCTACTTACTTAGGGATCAGAGCAATGTATGTGATGTTGTCTCCGTGTATGTAAGTATTTATCAATTTAAAAAAGATACGTCGGCATCATAATTGTAATACTTACAGCACTATCGATCCATGAATGTGAATCGAGTTGAGCATCATGAAGGTGATAACGCATGTAAGATTCGAACCCACACTCGGTCAACGTTGTCGTATTGAACATATCAGGTATCTGACAGCATTTTGTACTGAAATACTGAAAAACAAAAACAAAACCTTTTCCGAGTGGTATACACCTCTGCGTATGAATCATCTACCATGCCACTTTCTTATATACTATACCACATTCTTACCCATTTTGGTCAAATAACAGTATCAGTACACCATCGCCTTAAAAACAATGTGTTTATGACACATATTTGTTGATTTTTAAAGCATGTATAGCATACTGCACTTTTCGTTAACTAATTAATAAGAAATAAAAAAATAACTGTGCATCATCATGTATTATTATTATTATAACATCGGACGGTTTGAACCCACGATCTACACCATATTACTATACCGTTACTTTATTGCAGAAGCCTTATTTTAGGTTCGAATCCAGCCAAATGCCTGTGGTTTTTTGTTGTAATTTCTCATTAGTAACATCATTCGCGCTGAAGATAAAGAGATACTCAGCTTGAAAAATATTGAAAAGTCAATACATACATACATACAGACTTATCGGCCTGTTAAAGTCCACTGCAGAACATAGGCCTCTCCCATAGAAAGGATTTGCCATAATCGCCACGCTTGGCAAGCGGATTGGCGATCACAGTACCATACCATTCGCACCACATATGCTGCTGCCCATCTTCGGTCTGATTATTTTGGTCTGATAGTTTTAGAGATGGTCATCCCGCCATCTATTGGTTGCCATAACTATATTCTAGGCTGTTTTCCTTAGTCGCCTCTTACGACATCCTCGGGAAGCAAGGGAGTTGTAATATTCTTACGCCGTTGCCAAACGGGAAAAGTCAATAGCTAATTTAAATGGTTTAGGGTGCGGACTGCAAAATATAACGGCGCTACCTCTCGCCCGCCATTCGACTATTGTCGTAAACCGAAAAGATTTTGTTTTCACAAGCATTGCATGCATAATACCTGTAAATAGTATCGATAAAGCGACATTAAATTTTCAAAGAATCGATATTTATAACAATGTTATCAGCTAAACAATGTGACAATGAAACAAAAACAAGTTGATATTCGCAAACCACTTCCGGTCAGTTTTAACACAATTAATAATAATCAAAATTAAAACAATTTGATATGAACATGAGTACCAAACGCTATACATAAAAATTTATGATAAAAATATCTTTACACCGTTCCCAATACATAGGGTAGACAGAGGTCCAGACAATTAAATCCTTTCAATCCACCTTTTACCGAAGTCTATTTTTGGGACAACATGGCTGGCGGAGAGCCTATTGTCGTCTTTATGTTCACACCATCGATTTAAATCATACATAAATTATACATGAAAGTATATACGTACTTAAATAAATAAATATCTTTCAATTCCCAATACCCCTATATTGTAGATGTAGATGTAGACAAAGGTCTAGTCTAGACAATTTAGTCTCATCGACCCGCTTTCCACCGAGGATATTTTCGGGACAACGTAAGCCTGTCGCCGTCTTTATGTCCAAGCCAACGATATAATTCGTACATAAGTTTTTGAAAAACCCATTGGTACGAGCCTGCCACCTGTGGATCGAATTCGGGTCTCTTGACTCGACTGACCACCCAACCACTCGACTATCGTGCGTTAAAAAAACATTTTAAAAATTATTGTCTGTCTGTCTTTTGGTTCTGGCTCTGAAACGGCTGGACCGATTTTAACGGGACTTTCACTAGCAGATAGCTGATATAATAAGTAGTAACTTAAGCTACCTTTAGTTAAGAAAAATAATAAGGGATCCGCGTTAAGTGATAAACCACGGGCAACGCCATAGGGAAATCGGAAAAATTACTTCTAAAGAATATTAAACTTCTAAATAAAATTAAACTTACGTGCTGCAAGAACCATGCAGGACGTCGTTCGAGCTGCAAATTTTTCTGAAGATTTACGTATCGGCTAAAAGAAGGGAAGACTCTCCGTTCATTATCACCATCATCATCACTTCGCTTCAATTGAAGCGAAACTTGGCGTCATCAATTATAGACGCTTTAATAATTTTTTACTGATTATGAAAATTTCAGAATGTATATAAAGAATGTATATATATGGATAGATTTGTCCTATAAAATGCGATAGTGTCCTGGGCATGCTGTCTTTACAACGTGTTCCATACAGGTGTAGACAGAGGTATAGACAATTAAAGCCTTTCGACCCACCTTCCACCGAATATATTTTTAGGACAACGTGAGATGGTCAGCCCATCGCCATCTTTATGTCCCGTGAGAAGATTTGCCAAAATCGCCTCGCTCGTCAAGCGGATTGTCGATCGTATTACCAGCGTGTACGCTGGTAATGCGATCGACAATTACCACCATGTACCTTAGATGCAGTTGCCTGTCACCGGTCTCCTTATTTTGGTCTGGTATCTCTCGGTCATATTCTAAAGCCGATACCACCACGGCCACGGTTATATTATTATCATAATTCTTTTAAATAGATTGATTAGTCAACTATAAGATTTACTTCTACCTCTTAAATTGATTACCTCTGCGAAAACATGTATTTATTTGCGGCAAGCGATGATACTGGGGCACATCCGTCTTCCTTTTGCCATTTGTCTTCAGGACAGTTCTGTAAGGTTGTACTTTTGTTAGGAAAAAAACTTATAACTCAAAAGTTTATAACTCAATTACATATTTTAATACATTCCATGAATTTTATTGGCAATACTCCAGTTTCTTGCCTAATCAAGAACACAAACATTTATCTGTATTGATTTCAAAAGCATGTAAGCCATGCATGACTGAAATTTATAAAGCCAACTGACCTTTGATTTGGTGCTTTTCAAAGAAACAAATATGTTGGGTTATTATATGTACTATTTATAATATCATTATATAATTTGAGTTTACGCTCGTAACTAAAAGGCAAAAGAACTTTTTGGAGCAAAATCTTTCATCGTGAGTCCAGAGACAAGGTTCTCTTGCGCGTGATTTTCTCTACATTATACAAAACAATTGATAAAAATGTTTTCTTACTTAGAGCATAGTTATCGTTTCATCTTTCTCTTAGGAAATTACTTAGGAATATTCATGTTATATTTTAACTTACCACAATTAAGTTATCCACTACACAGTGCATTAGTGCTTGACCGGGACACGTGTTCGTGTATCTCCGGGTTCGATTTCCGTAGCACACGTCTAGGGCAATCTTCAGTGCGTCATGCCATTCAGCTGGTAGAAGAGATTTGAGGACATTGGTGTATTGTTCTCTTTGTGGAAGAGAATCAGGCAGACCTAGCTTCAGATTAATGCAGTTCCATTCGTGACACTGGGAAGAGGAGTATAATTTAATTCATAGAAGTAACATCAAAACGTTAATAGTTTAATGGGTTTCAAAACATTACGTCACAAGTTCAATTCCGCCATACGGCTATTGTCTTGAATCACTGCACATATACAAGAACGGATCTTCACGCCAGAGTTCTAGACAATTAAGTCCCACAACGTGCGGGTGGTGAACCCGTTGCCGTCTTTATGTCTAAGCCATCGATATAATTTGAGGTTGAATGATCGGAATTCGAGTTAAGAGACCCGAGTTCGATCCCTAGGTGGCAGGGTTGATAAAACTTATTGGGTTTTTTCAAAACTATTGTACGACTTGGACCCAAAAATGTCATTGGTGAACGGTGGATCGAAAGTACTTAATTGTCTTAACCTTTATCTACTCCAGTATTTCTATACTTTTTCTACATATTCTCGCGTCTGGGTGTTTGTGAAACCGTCGTTATTTCTGATTCCATAACAAAATTGGTTTGGCAATATACTCTGGGATCAGAGCAATGTATGTCATGTTGTCCCTTTCTATGTATGCATTGATTTATTATTTATTTAAAAATATATTATACTTTTAAACTATCCACTGGTTAACGGCGGTAAGATTGGAACCAGCAACCATCGCCATACTGTGGCAACGCCACAACCAATCTCTTACCTTACTTTCTTCATATTAGCCTTAAGTTATTTTCGTCATTTAAGTAAGATTTAAAATTTATATTTGTTTTTAACGCTATTATACATACCAAACGAGAACTTCTCAAATACGAAGTTCCGAAATCAGCTTGAGCCAGTACCTGAAATAAAGTTAAATATTTTGGAGCACTTAAATTGTTACTATTTAAATATAAAAAAATTAAAATATCTTCACGCAATTCCCAATACAGGGGTAGAAAGAGGTCTAGTCTAGACAATTAAGTCCCTTAGACCCACCTTCCACCGAAGATATTTTCGGGACAACGTGACAGGTGGTGAGCCCGTCGCCGTCTTTATGTCCAAGCCAACAATGTAATTCGTACATAAGTTTTTGAACAAACTCATTGGTACTGCCTCCTGGGGATCGAACTCGGGTCTCTTGACACGAATTCCGATCACCCTACCACACGGCTCGTGACAACAAAAAATTGTTGCTAAGTTAACAAAGGTCCAACATACTTACTTGTCAACTGTGGCATTTTTATAGTACTGTAAATGTAGACGCAAACAGATTTACGAGTACTCTCCCTCCTCTATAATTATCCTTATGACGCCCTCCATGGACGAGTGGGGTACACACCGGTTGTCAAGGTGTTGCTAGCTCAGAGGTCCCGGGTCCGATTCCCAGGCGTGTCAATGTAGAAAACGACTTTTCTACATATTCTCGCGTCTGGGTGTTTGTGAAACCGTCGTTATTTCTGATTCCATAACAAAATTGGTTTGGCAATATACTCTGGGATCAGAGCAATGTATGTCATGTTGTCCCTTTCTATGTATGCATTGATTTATTATTTATTTAAAAATATATGATACTTTTAAACTATCCACTGGTTAACGGCGGTAAGATTGGAACCAGCAACCATCGCCATACTGTGGCAACGCCACAACCAATCTCTTACCTTACTTTCTTCATATTAGCCTTAAGTTATTTTCGTCATTTAAGTAAGATTTAAAATTTATATTTGTTTTTAACGCTATTATGCATACCAAACGAGAACTTCTCAAATACGAAGTTCCGAAATCAGCTTGAGCCAGTACCTGAAATAAAGTTAAATATTTTGGAGCACTTAAATTGTTACTATTTAAATATAAAAAAATTAAAATATCTTCACGCAATTCCCAATACAGGGGTAGAAAGAGGTCTAGTCTAGACAATTAAGTCCCTTAGACCCACCTTCCACCGAAGATATTTTCGGGACAACGTGACAGGTGGTGAGCCCGTCGCCGTCTTAATGTCCAAGCCAACGATGTAATTCGTACATAAGTTTTTGAACAAACTCATTGGTACTGCCTCCTGGGGATCGAACTCGGGTCTCTTGACACGAATTCCGATCACCCTACCACACGGCTCGTGACAACAAAAAATTGTTGCTAAGTTAACAAAGGTCCAACATACTTACTTGTCAACTGTGGCATTTTTATAGTACTGTAAATGTAGACGCAAACAGATTTACGAGTACTCTCCCTCCTCTATAATTATCCTTATGACGCCCTCCATGGACGAGTGGGGTACACACCGGTTGTCAAGGTGTTGCTAGCTCAGAGGTCCCGGGTCCGATTCCCAGGCGTGTCAATGTAGAAAACGACTTTTTCTACATTTTTTCGGAATGTTTCTGGTACCTTCGTTATTTCCAATTCTATAACACAAGTCCTTTGGCTACTTCATCTGTTTGTATGTAGTTTAGAGTGTATACGAACGGACCAACATTTTGTATTTTTGTGTAAATGTGGAATCCAGGATTCGTCGAAATTCTTTATAATAGGATAGTGCCCAGGTTCTAATTCTCAGAAAACAGGATACCAACTCCTGTTATTGTCTATTAATATCTCATTATTATCAACGCGATCTTTAACATAAAATACAGA